>BMAO01036396.1:0-19020 GCA_019973975.1 Trichonephila clavata | reverse complement strand
TATGATATTAGCAAGTGAAGAGTATGATGAGGCGTTCACGAAAGAATTACTGCACAGAATAGTAAGTGAAAGAGAAGCAATAAAGTGCCAAGAAAGAGAAAATGAAATAAAGCGTCAAGAAAGAGAAGATGAAATTAAGCGTCAAGAAAGAGAAGATGAAATTAAGCGTCAAGAAGAGAATATGAATTAGAAAAGTTGAGAATAGAAGCTTCGATAAGGAATAATGGTTTTAGGAGAGAGATGGACTCTCAGAATGAAGGAATACAAGAACACGTACCAGTTGGATTGCAAAAATTAATGCGTACTTTTGACCCTAAAGAAGGTGATATAAGTTTTTACTTAATACTGTTTGAAAGACAAGCACGAAGAGTTCATATTAAAGAAGAAGACTGGTTACGAATCTTGTTGGACTATTGCCGTTAGAAATGGCGAATTTGATTGCCAGGGAACTGAGGAAAAGGCAAATGACTATGAGCATATAAAAAGTATGTTATTAAAAGATTAAATTGAGCCCAGAAGCATTTAAAATAAAATTTAAGAGGCATTGTAAATCGACCGAGTACACTTGGCGAGATTTTGGATTTGAGTTGGCGAACTATTTTAATGAGTGGATTTCGGGACTAAATATCTACAATTTTGACAGTCTGAAACAACTTGTCATTGTAGAACAGATGAAGGAACAAGTATCCAGGGATATACAACAACATTTTATTGATGATTGGGGTAGAATTGTAACAGTTGACGATCTTGCTGAGAAGTTAGATGATTATGAAAACGCAAGGCAATATAATCAGGCCACTAAAGCTACTTCTTCTCAACCGTATAGAAATTCATATCGGGAAAAGCCTGGCACGTTCAATAGAAGATGTCATACATTGAGTGAAGGATATAGACAAGAATCTAACAACCGCAGTGGATTCGATAAGCGAAATTCTTTCCAAAAACCAGTTACATGTTTCAATTGTGGACGAGTAGGACATTTTGCGAGATTTTGCAGGGATAAGAAAGATGGGAGAGAAAAGACCGAGGGTAAAGTTGCTGAGGTAAAGGTATCTGAAGTGCAAGTGGCAGAAGTCAAAGTAGTTGAGGATGAAAGCAAAGTAGTCACAGCGAGATTCAATGGCGAAGTTTTAATGGAAAATAAGAAATGCAGTGCAGTTCAATTAAAATGTCGATCTTAAAATAGTGAAAATTTCTTATGGTGGAGTAGAATATGAAGCTGTAGTAGATTCAGGTGCACAAATTAGCGTGTTTAAAAGCAGTGTAGTAGGGAAAGAAGTCGATTACAAAGGATATATAATGTTGCAACCTGCATTTGGTGATTGTTTAAAGGCTGAACTAAAAGAAGTGGATATTGGTTTGGTAACGAACGGGTATATTACGCCGGTAATTAAAACGGTGGTGGCAACTGTGGACAGACTGAACGCTGATATATTATTAGATACTGAAACTTATGAAGCATTGTTAGAACAAGAGAGAATATACAATCCCAGATTTACAGCCGCTGTAAACTTAAGATCAGATTCCCCAAAAAATTGTTAGATGAAAGTGTAAATACTGAGGAGGAAGAACAGGAGCCAACAATGACAGAATATGATGAGGAGAATGAAAATAACACCGAAAAATTCAAGAAACAGCAAAAGAGTTGCGATACTCTTCAAGAAGCATGGAATTTTGCTAAGCTAAAAAAAGGAGGATATGTGATAGAAAACGATATCCTGTACCATGAAGAGCTGTTGTGCGGAAATAGGATAAAACAGTTAGTGATTCCCGAAATTAGGAAGAGGAAGATACTAGAAATTGCACATGAATCAGTGTTCGGAGCACATCTAGGAGATCATAAAACAATTCAGAGAATCAAGTTTTCATTTTATTGGCCAGGAATGGTGAAGGAGATTAAAGCATATTGTAGTTCTTGTCATGGTTGTCAGTGCAGAAAAGTAATTCGTTCGGTTGACAAAATTCCAATAACACCTGTATCTCGTCCTGAATTGCCCTTCCAAGTGGTAAACGTTGATCTAATTGGTCCTATAGATCCAGTATCGTCACAGGGACATAGATATATACTTTGTTTGATGGATCAGCATTCTAGATGGCCGGAAGCAGTCCCGCTCAAGTCACTAACGGCTAAGAGTACATGTGAAGCACTGCTCGAAATATTCAGTAGAACAGGCATTCCAGAAGTGATCGTAATGGACAATGCGACAAATTTTACTGCAAGTTTAACGCAAGAGTTTTTGAAAGATTTTAGGAGCTTGCCCACGACACCATACCATCCAGAAGGAAACGGGTTAGTTGAGAGATGGAACCAGACTCTCAAGAACATGTTGCATCACATTATTAGAGAGGAAGGAAGAAGTTGGCATAGGCATATACCGTTTTTTACTATGGGCTTATCGGAAGTTCCCAATGCAACTACCGGTGTACCACCTTTTCTGCTAATGTATGGAAGGAGCCGAAAGGTCCGTTGTCTATATTGAAGTCAATTTGGACTGGAAACACGTTATTACCTCTGAATATGAAGGGATCAGTAGAGAGTTATTTGAAAAAATTAAAAGAAAAGTTAGAAGTATCAACCCGCGAGGCAAAGTTAACAAGTGATGTGCAACAAGGTAACTACGCTAAGTATTATAACAGGCAAAAGAAACATCGAGAATTTGCACCAGGAGATCAAGTGCTTGTTTTGATACCTGATTCAACGAATAAACTATATTCTAGATGGACAGTCCAGTTAAAGTTGTTAAAAGAGTAAAAGCAAATTCCTATTATTTGCAGATGCCTGAAGGTAACTTAAGATTACTGCATGTTAACAAGATTAGAGAATACAAAGCGAGAGTTCAAACGGTTGGAGTTGTTTATGATATCGATGATGAATTTGGTGAGATATATGAAACGCCAACAGTTCCTGCTGCTGAGGAAAATGATGAAGCATTGGACAGAGTGAAGTTGGATTACTTATCTAAGAAGCAACAAAATCAACTAAAAAATTTGTTACATCGACACAGAAGGTTGTTTTCTGGAAAAATAAAAAGAGCTAAAGTTGGTGAACACGTGATAAAACTGAAGGCTGAGGAGAGAAGATGAAACCCAAAACTTATAAGATACCGGAAAACTTAAAGAGGAAAGTAGACGCACAGATAGACGAATTGTTAGAGTTAGGTCTGATTGAACCTGTTGTAAGTGAAATAGCACACCCAGTAGTATGTGTTCATAAAAAGGATGGAACACTTAGTTATGCATAGATTTCAGAAGTTTGAATGCTCTTACCGTACCGGACGCATATCCAATGGAGAATATGATGGAGTTGAATTTCTTAGTAGGGAAGAAAAAATTTATTACTGTTCTAGATATGTTGAAAGGATATTGGTCTATACCAATGGAAGACAGCAGCAGACATCTAACAGCGTTCCGTACTCATCGAGGACAGTACCAGTGGAATGTATTACCATTTGGGTTAAGAAACGCTGCTGCAACCTACCAAAGAGCCATGTCTAAAGTGGTCCAAACTATATCTGGCTTTGCATGCGCGTATATCGACGATTTAGCCGTATTCTCTGATACATGGGAAGAACATTTAGATCATCTGGAAGAAGTTTTCAAAAGATTGGAGCATTTTAACTTCTCAGTGAATTTAGGAAAGTGTGAGTTTGCAAGACAACAAGTTAAATACTTAGGACATGTCATTGGTTCAGGTAGACATTCACCTGACAAAGAAAGAATAAAAGCGATTCAGAACTTAGAGCACCAACGACCAAGAAGCAACTGAGAAGTGCATTAGGATTATGCAAGTTTTATAGACAGTATATTCCAAACTTTGCAAAAATTGCTCTACCATTGACGGAGCTCACGAAAAAGAAAGTCCCTAATGAGATTCCATGGAGCAAGGAGGCTGAAAATGCTTTCAAGGAGTTGAAGACAGCACTATGTGGAATTACAGAATTGCAAGTCCCAAACATAGATAAACCGTACTACTTGCATACGGATGCATCTCAGACGGCGGTCGATGTTGTCTAGGTCAGTCGGATGGAGAAGACAACATTCATCCATAGCTTTCGGGAGCCAGAAACTGAATCCAAGCCAACAAAAGTGGTCAACAATTGAGAGGGAAGCGTATGCTATTATTTGGGCTCTGAAAAGATTTGAAATTTTACTGTGCGGAGCAAAGATATTCTTACTAACCGATCATAATCCCTAGTGTTTCTTACTAGTGCTGCATCCCAATGTCCGAGATTACAGCGGTGGGCTTTGGCAATTCAACGCCATGACATTGAAGCAAGTCACATAAAAGGATCAAAACTAGTTAATGCAGATGCGCTATCCAGACTGTAAGTGTAAACCGTAGTTAAATAAGAACTTTTAGAAGATTTAAGAATAATTGAACTTTAAAACATTTCTTTTTGCTTTATTTTTAGATGATTAAGTTAAGTAGTATATTTGTGTAAAATTTAATGTGTTGGTTTTTTATGTAGTGTATAATCTTAAGATAGTGCTTAAGCAGTGTTTTTTTTGTGTATGTAACGTGTGACCCTTAGGTTGTTTTAGCCATATTTGATCTTCGGATCTAATATGACTCTCAGGGGGAAGGTGTCAGGGTCACGCGGTAAATTTATTATATTACTCATTGGTGACGTCATGATGTAATGGTTTAAACGAGCTGCTTGTGTATCTTGTCTTTGGCAAGGAGCCAAAAGAATGTAGTAGATAGATTTCTCTGGAATAAAATGGTGAATTGATGTTGCTCTGATGAGTTTAGTTTTTTCTTTAGTATGAATTGGGTTCACGGCTGACAGAGACGTTAAGGTTTAAGGATATTTAATGACATTTACAGGTTGTTAAACCTGACTAGGCGCGCGCTGCTGGGAGAGAAGTAAGTCTATTCCTTCTCCCCCTTACATCCGGGTTTACAGAGAGTGTCGCTGGTGTCGCCTGAGCGTATACAACATACATATATATTTCACTCTTTGAAAAATTGAAAACACATAAAATACTTAATCATAACTTCAATATCTTCCTACTTCAATAATTTAGAAATGTGTATTAGTACTTACTTTTTATTTCTGGTACTATGCACAGGATACAGCACCAAATCAGTAAATTATTGTAACTTAGAAATATTATTTCACAAAAATAAATGGCGACAGAAATAGTACCCACTACGTTTGTATAAATGCTCGATGCTCGTCGTCACCCCTTTATGTGATAGAGCCTCTGTCTATTAATTTCCACGTATTCGGTGGTAGGGCGGAAGAACGAAAGTAAATTGCTCTTGCTCTCGAAAATAAAAATTGGCAGTTATAGAGACTGCCAATAGCAGTGAAAACTTAGAACTTTTAGTATTGAAATTTGAAATTTAATAATGTTTGAATTAAAATCATCAACATCAATCTGGTTTTTACATCTATTGACACTCCGAGCCACCAGTAATGGCACCTTACACACCAGCTGCCCCGGGCATGCTTAGGAGCGCTCTCGGTGTTTGGGAGCCTGACAGTTGTTAGACGCACGGGAGTACGACGCCATGACACATAAATGGCAACGAATCTAATAATCTACGAACGAATCTAACAACGAACTACTAAGAATTGGGTAAAGACGAGAACACAGAGAAAACGATTTACCCTTTTCCTGAAACGACGAACTGATCCGTAAATAATTATGAACAATTAAAATTAATTAAAGACGGACTACTCTGTTGTGAAAAAGCCATCACTGACTAGCTCCCCGCATAAATATACACGTTTATTTACTCTCGAATTTAATAGTGTTGAAGACTATTTTGGTTTCGACTCCAGTTTCCTGAATCTAAAAAACGCATGCCTGCTGTTTTTTTTTTTTTTTTTTTTTATCTTTCCGATTACTGCAAAAAAAAAAAAAAAAAGGTTTTTTAAGATAAGAATTATTAAAGATTATTTTGGAACCTCCATTAGCACAAGATCGATTATCAAACTTAGCAAAATTTTCAATAGAAACAGAAGAACTTGGGGAAAAAATTATCTCTTCTGCTGTATATGGATGTTATAAAAGAGATCATCGAAAAAAATTCTAGAAAAGTACCTATCAAACAACTAAGCTAATTCACATGCAATAATTATTTTTAATATATTTGTCTATATACTTATTTTGACACTTTCAAATAAATTTTATTAAAACAATCAATTTTATTTATTTTCTAAAAATGGGTCCATAAGGAATTTTGATACGGGGCCCGTTAAGTACAAGCTACGCTAGGGCACAATATATAGTAAAAAACAATTGTAATGAGTTATTTCTAAATGTATTGTGAAAAATCTTTTCTTTATATTACCAGATACTTTAGCAAATGCTGTGTGAGAATTCCTTCAGCAAATTAAAATTAATAAAGAATTATCTTCGGTCAAAAATGTGAAGGACTCTTAAATGCACTTGGTATAATAAACTTTGAAAAAGAAATTGCAAAAGTAATTTTATTGAAGTGATTCGTGCATTAGCAAAAACAAAAACACGCATTAGTAATATGTGTTCGTGTTGCAATTTCTTTTTCACTTTACAAAAAATGTAGGCCCCCAAATGATTTTTTGCATTCGAGCCCCTTTATAGAGAAAGTCGTCTCTGGCTGCGTCAGATATGTTTCCACAGTTTCCTAACAATGTAAAGTATTACAAAATGTAACACTTTTGATAGGAATTTCATTATCAATTTCTACTCGCTGTTTGATAATTGTAGTTAATGCTAACGTTGAAACTTTTTTAAGGCGTTCTATTTAAGTGTTTGTGATCTAAGTGTTTGTCAAATCCATAAAAGGTATTAAACTTTTCACTTAAAGATAAATCTTTTTGTTTAAGACAGTCTCTGACTAGCTTCACAAATTTTCAAAAACAGAATTCTAAGCAAAGTTGTGCGTATAATGTACCTCATTTCTCTCAAGGAAGAGAGCAGGTCAAAACTCTTAAAATATCACCAGCATTGTGGAGTGGAATGAGATAAATAGAAATTTCCTGTTTTATCCAAAATTCACGCAATGGGCTACACTCATGACTCATCACACCTGAGAAATCTGATAATGGGCTGCCCCCTTTCCTGTCGAAATTTACTTTCTTTCCAGAAAACAGAAAAATCTTTCTCTGTTCCAGACAAAATAGATATGTCATTTCAAAAGAAATCCAATTTTTTCTGATTCAAACTAATAAAAAATAATTTCGGTGCCAAATAGTTCCTTAATATGGGGCTTTATTTTTCTTTAAATAGAGGGATTTTGACTTCGCATTCATTTTAATCGCTGAAGCAGAAAAATTCGTTAGATATTCAGTCAATCGGGGTCCGTCTGTATTTAATATTTTTCCGAGATTGTCAGCTATTTTGGTCCCCACGAGTGGCGTAACGTACACCCTGGCATTGCGGGTGGCACAGGGATTCTAGGGGCCCCAAACCTGACTTTGCAGAGGGACCCTAACATTCTCCATTACGCCACTGGTCCCCAGTCTAATAAAGCATTAACTTGGTGTATGAAATTCACCGTTGTATTGCACGACCAACATTTAGGTTTATTACACCTTTCTCAACTTTAACGATCTGGGAGAAAGGGGAATAAACGAGGTAAGGTATGGTTAGTAATTCAACAGCCATTTTTCGATATATGTTCAATAAAGCTCAATGGAACCATCCATACTATGGTATACTCACATTATTGCATTTCAAAAAACATTTACCTTTTAACTGGAATGGCTTTTTTTAAAGATCCAAATCAACTTTGAAATTTTCTTGATCTAGGGTAAACCTTTATTTTGCTATAAATAATCACATACTTTCTTTTCCTGCAAGAGTTCGAAGATAACCTGGTAACCTTTAAAATAGAACTTGTAAAACTTGACTTTTCATAAAGGTTATTTTAAATTAGAGTAATTAGATCTATTCGCATTAGGTATTGTTCGATAACTTTATGTGTATTAAGTATTCTGAGAACGATTCGAATTGTCTCCTGTGAAACTCTGTACGAGTGAATCGATGCGGTAAAAATACTATTACTATAAATTGCTTAAATTTTTTTAAGCTTTTTTATTTTCCCGCTTTAATTTAAAAGCAAGCTTAAACATGTTAACTACATGCAATGATCATGCATTTTAAATTAAGTGGTACATTTTTATTTGATGTTCTTAAGCATTTACAAGTACGTTATACGAGACGTCACATTCTTCTATACGAAACCATATTAGATAATGTTGTTAATAAAATATTTTTAAAAAAAGCAATTAAGTGACAATATCAAACTGTTTGGCTTATGTTTTTCTTCGAAGAACAACGCGTATTTGTACTCCTGAAATCCAAAAGAGAATTGCTATGGTTAATAGATGTCTTAATAAGATACGAAAATATATGAACTCGAATTTAATCAAAAGAAAAACATAGGTTCTACTGTATAAAAGTCTTTAAAGATCAGTATTAACTGATGCATGTGAAACTTCGTCCATGTCTCGAACAGATGAGAGCATAAGTATCTACGAAAGGAAAACTTTAAGATATATTTTTGGAGGAATTCAGGAAAAGGGAACGTGGCGAAGTAGATCAAATTTCGAGCACTCTTAATAATACACTCGTGGACAAAAAATTAGCGCACCAAGGAGTCGTCAAAATGAAACGAAATTTTACATACGTAATGACTACTTTAATATAAACAAATAATTAGAAAATCAAAGAAAAAGGATCATTTATTTCAGAGAAAAAGGCAAAAGAACGGAGGATTTAATACCCTGCTGAACCCCCTCTAGCGCAAATGCACGATATGATACGATCGGGCATTGAGGCATACACGTTCTGTACGATGTCTTGAGACATTTCGTTCCATATTTGCTGTAACCTTGCCTCTAGTTCGTTCAAACTAAAAGGATGCCCAACTCGCCACCCCAAAGGATCCTAGATATGCTCTATTGGAGACAAATCTGGGAATCGGGTGGGCTAAGACAGTCTTGCCAGTTCAAGATAGTGCGGAGACAGTTTTATGATACCCTTGCCGTGTAAGGCCGAGGATTGTTATGGTATATTTGACTGCAACCAGTTAAAGAATGTTAACGGTGACTGTGTCGAGGATTGGATATAAATACCGCGGAACTATGGGAAATGATTCTGTAAATATTAATGATTGTACTGTCCAGCAAGACAGTCATTAAACTAAGTTAAGAAGTAAATGTGTATCTAATTATGTTGAACCTACATAAACACGACAGGTGGCGACGAGGATGAAATATTTTTGTTTAATTCCGCGTGGTTTGAAGAATCTCTTTTTTTTTGGTGAAGAAGAAATTCTCTTGTGAGAAGCAAAACTCGGAATTCGTAAGTTCTCACCTAGAGATGAAGTAAGAAGAAAAATTCATTTTCTTTTGGATAAGGCATTGCCTGAAGACGGCTCAAGGTAAAAAAAAAAATTTCTTTTCTCTTTAATCGGGAGGAACCATGGAACAGCAAATTGCAGAATTGCTCAGGCAGAATCAAGAACTGATTCGAGCGCTGCAAATTAGAGATCTCATTCTTCTAGTCATAAAGTAACTGTACAATTTGATGAAGGAAATGAAAATTTCGATAGTTTCATTGAAAGATTCGAAACTTACTTAGATGTACAGAATGTACCAATAGCCAATCGAGCTAAGGTTTTTGTTTCGTCTCTTAGTGCAAAATTGTACCAGTTACTGAAAAATTTGCTGGCCACCTGACATTCCTTCCGACCAAATGTTAGATAAGTTAAAAGATGCACAGCATTTGACCCCTAAACCTTTGATTATACCTTCTCGTCACAAATTTTTAAACCGCAAACAAAATGAAGGGGAAGGTATTAGTACATACATTGTCAAGCTTAGAGCCCTAGCAATGAATTGTGATTATGATAAAGATATGTTGAATATTATGTTACGCGACGTGTTTGTAAGCGGGTTGCGGGATAAAATGATTTTAGATCGATTATTTGAGGAAGATAATATTAATCTCGAGAAAACGCTAAATATAGCACTAGCAATGGAGAAAGCTTTTAAAGGGGTAAATGATATTATGGGCGGAGGGATAAATTCAATGCAAACTTTTAAAAAACACATGGATAAAAAATCCAATTTTACAAAAAACCAAAAGAAAACATATTGTTCACGATGCACAGGTACCAACCATGAAAAAGAGAATTGTAAGTTTATTTCAAGTAAATGTAATTTCTGTGGTTAAATTGGACACATTAAGAAGGCATGCTTCGCATCTAAAAAGGCAAATGCGAAACCGGTTAAAAAAAACAGGTAATCCTATTAGATGAAGTTGAGAATAAAAATAGAATTCCACAATACGAAGTAAAAACTCAGGATTGTGTATTACACGAGGAAGAACCGAAACGACCTCTAATCATGATAAATTTAAAGATTGAAAACAAAAGTTGTTCTATGTAATTGGATACGTGGGGAGCGGTTAGAGTAATGAGTATTAGAAATTTCAAATAAACAAATTAAACCTACAAATATAGTTTTTAAAACCTATAAAGGGGATTCATTAATACCATTAGGATATGTTACTGTAGGGGTGCAATATAAAAATCAAAAAGTAAACTTGAACTTATACATTGTGAAAGAAAACTTAGATACTATTCTGGGTCGGGAATGGCTCTATAAAATTCATTTAGATTGGCCGGCTATTAAAGCTATTAGAGCAAAAACCGAACAAAATTTAAATAACCTTCTAAGAGAGTATAAGGATATTTTCGACGATAAATTAGGAGAAATAAGCAATTATGAGGCTAAATTAAAACTCAGACCTGGAGTAAAACCTATATTTTGTAGGGTTCGAACAGTACCCTTTGCTCTAAAAGGAAGAGTTGAAAATGAAATTGACCGACTTGAAAGAGAGGGTATCATAGAAAAAGTCGAAAGCTCTGAATGGGCAACCCCAGTAGTTCCTGTTGTTAAAACCGATGGTAGTATAAGATTATGTGCCGATTATTCAGTAACCTTGAATCCAAATTTAATTGTCCCTCAGCATCCTTTACCAAGATTGGAAGAAATTTTTGCTAGTTTAAATGGGGGAAAACAATTTACAAAATTAGATTTTAAGCATGCATATTTGCAAATGAAAGTCCATCCCGAAAGTCAGAAATTAATGACTATAAATACCCATAAGGGATTATATGTTTGTAAAAGACTTATGTATATATAGATTGAATGGGGCACCTGCTATTTGGCAGCGCTATGTTGACGGACTATTTCAGGGTATGGATGGAGTTAAAGTTTTTATGGATGATGCTAGAATTACAGGGAGTGACGAAATTTTTCGCATTTTACGGCTTTAGAGGAATTTTTTAAGAAATGTAGAGAACACGGGCTAAAGCTTAATTTAAATAAAAGTAATTTTTTCCAAAATGGAAATAAATTTTCTTGGACATAGAATCGATTCAAAAGGGTTACATAAAACTAACGAAAAAATCTCAGCCGTTGTTAATGCTCCTGTACCCAAGAATGTTCATGAAGTAAAAAGTTTCTTAGGGTTAGTTAATTTTTACGGGAAATTTTGTGAAAATTTAGCTACTATTGCTAATCCTCTTAATAATTTGACAAAGAAAAATGTTAGATTTTTATGGTCGAAGGATTGCCAGGTTGCCTTTGAGCAAATAAAGAAGGAAATTTGTTCATCTAAAGATTTGATGCATTATGATCCTAGCCTACCCTTAACTTTAGCTAGTGATGCATCTCCAGTTGGTATTGGTTGTATTCTGTCACACGTATATCCAGATGGCTCTGAACGCCCGATCGCGTTCGCTTCAAGAACTTTATCTGGGTCCGAGAAAAAATACTCCCAAATTGATAAAGAAGCTATTTCAATAGTTCGGGCAGTAAAAAAGTTTTATCTATATTTGAAAGGTAGAAGCTTCACTTTGATAACGGATCACAAACCTTTGGTAGCTATTTTTGGTTCAAAAAGTTTACCAGTGTTGGCAGCTACCAGACTTTTACATTATGCGTTAATTTTGCAGTCATTTGAGTTTGATATAATATTCCGTAAAACGATTGAACACGGAAATGCAGACTTTCTTTCTCGGTTACCTAAAACATCGGAAGAGCTTGAGGTTAAAGA
This sequence comes from Trichonephila clavata, assembly GCA_019973975.1. NCBI lineage: Eukaryota > Metazoa > Arthropoda > Arachnida > Araneae > Nephilidae > Trichonephila > Trichonephila clavata. The sequence goes on along the minus strand of BMAO01036396.1, from coordinate 6,954 downwards.
TGACATCACAATATTTCAGATGTCACAGATTGAAGCATTACCTGTTACTTCTAAGGAGTTACGACAGGACATTGCAAGAGCAAGGGCATCTCGACTAAGTGTCATTCCCTCGGCTTAGATGTCTCACAGAGGGAATTGGTGTATTATACAGTTCGAGGACTGGCAGAAAAATTCACTCGTCTGAGGGAAATTTTGAAAACCCAACGGGAGAAATCTATGGATGAAATCCTCCAAATTCTACGGGAAGAAGAAGCATCCGTCAACCTACCATCTAAAAATCGTATGGAAGGAATAAATGCTGGAGCATTTTATTCTAGAAAGAAAAATGAAACACAAGCGAGGCTTTGCTATATTTGCAGAAGGAAAAATCACCTTGCAAAGGATTGTTTTTACAAAAATAAAAACACGCCAAACAGAACAACCCAAAGAAATAATCCATCAAGGAATCCAGGTACTTCTTCAAATTCAGTTTTCACAGCTTCGAACCGCGAAGAAAAATTCTGTGATAACACTTGGATCCTGGATAGTGGAGCATCCTGTCATATGGCCAAAGACCCTGCATGGTTTCAGCAAATAAGTCCCGAAATTATGGACATTTATTTAGCAGATAAAGATTCCAAAATTGTAAGTCAAGGAACAGGTAACGTTTCAGCTAAAACTGTGAGTACAAAACATTGTAATTCTATTAATTTAACAATTACTAATGTCAGTTATGTTCCTCAATTAAGGTGTAATTTACTGTCTGTAACATGTTTAATGGATAAAGGTTGTAAGATTAAATCAGATAATAATTGTGTATTGATATATGATAAAAATAATAAGTTAATAACAAAAGCATTTAAAAATAATGGTAGATTAGAAATAAAATTAGAACCTGTGTATAATTCTGAGTGTTATTTTTCTGACCAATCTACTAATAATTATGAAATTTGGCATAACAGGTTATGTCATTTAAATTGTAAATATATGCTTAAAATGAAAGATTATATTGATATTGATGATGTAAATAATTTCAGATGTGAAACTTGTGATATAAGTAAGGTAACCTGAAAAACTCATCGTAGTATTGAAATAAATCAGAGTTCACAAATTCTTGAGTTGCTCCATGCCGACCTGTGTGGTCCAATTAATATAGAATCATATGGTGGAGCAAAATATTTTATGGTAATTGTAGATGATTTTTCTGGCATGTAACTTCACTTATTTCTTAAAAAATAAAGATGAAGTGTTTAGTATATTTTCTCAATTTAAAGCTAAATATGAAAATTTAACTGATAAAAGGATTAAAAAGATGAGAACTGATAATGGGTTAGAATTTGTAAATGAGCAACTAGATACTTTCCTTGCTAATTCAGGAATATTTCATGAAAAAACTATTCCATACAACAGTGAAAGTAATGGTAAAGCAGAAAGAGATAACCGTGTTCTTCTAGAAAGAGCTAGATCTTTATTATATGAAAGTAAGCTTCCTTTAAAAATTTGGGCCGAAGCTATTAATTGTAGTACTCAGGTATCTAATGTAACATCACGAAAAGGGAAAGAAAAAATTCCATTAGAAATTTGGACAGGTAATAAACCGAAATTTAATTATCTAAAAAAAAATGGCTGTGTGGCCTATTTTCACGTTCCGAAAGTATTGAGAAATAAATTTGAAGTTCCAGGAAGACGGGGAATTATGCTAGGATATGCTAGAGAAAGGAGGCTTTATGATATTAAAAATCAAAAAGTAATTGAGGAGAGATCAGTTAAATTTTCAATGAATCTTTAAAGGGTAGTAGTTATTTAGGTGAAATTGAAAATGAAACATTGGGATATTGACTCGTTTTTTGAAATCTTCCGAAATAAACGAAATTAATCAAAATTCAGAAAATAGAGTATTGTCTAATTTTGAAATAAATAATGAGCCTGGGGCAATTGAGAATGATAACTCAATTCCCCTTCAGACTATACCATCCCATCAGACAGGCGGAATCCAACTCCCGGTACTTGAATTGAATGATGTACAAAATCAAATCCCTGTTAGAAGATCGGAAAGACTAAAATCTAAGCAGATATCAGTTCATTTAGCGGATAATGTACCGAACTCTTACTTTGAGGCAAAAAATAGTGCTATTTGGGAAAATTGGAAATTAGCAATGGACAATGAATTAGATTTTTTTGATAAACATAAAGTATGGGAAGTAGTACAAAAACCTGCAAAATCAAAATTGATAAAAACTAAGTGGGTGTATAGTTTAAAATAAGATGATGCTGGGAAAAATATAAAATACAAAGCAAGGCTTGTAGCAGCTGGTTTTAATCAAATAAAAAATATAGATTATTCAGAGTCGTATTCACCAGTTGTAAATATTGAATCTTTTCGATTGTTAATTGCACTTGCAGCTAAATTAAAATTAAATGTTAATTTCTTTGATGTAAAAACTGCTTACTTATATAGTGATTTAGAAGAGACTGTGTATGTGTTACCTCCACCTGGTTATGAGAAATTAATTGGAGATAACAAAGTTTGTAAATTGAAAAAGAGTATTTATGGTTTGCCACAGTCAGGTAGAAACTGGTATATGAAATTAAGGTGTGAATTAGAAACATTTGGTTTAAAACAATTAGCTTCTGATAATTGTGTATTTATTAAAACTGATAATCACACACAAAGTGTTCTTATATTATGTATATATGTAGATGATTTAGCTATTTTTTGTAACAATGATAAAATGTATGAAGATATTGTAAATAAGATTAAAAATGTGTTTGAAGTGGTTGAAAACAAAACTGATAAGTTTTTAGGCATGGAAATTGAAAAACATGAAAATGGTATTTATTTATCTCAGTAGGAATATATTAATTCATTATTGATTAAATATAATTAAGAAAATTGTAAAAGTGTTAAGACTCCAATTGTGAAAGGGAATATAAAAGTTTTTCTTCTACAGAGGAATTTATTGACATTACTATTGTATCAGGAATTAGTTGGTGAACTTTTGTATTTAGCTGATAGAACTCGCCCTGATATTTCATTTGTAACATCTTATTTATCACAATTTAATCATAAACCAGAGAAAAGACATTATAATTTGGCTAAAAGAGTATTCAGATATTTGAAGGGTACAAAAGATAAAAAATTGTTTTATGAAAAAGAATTTGGTATTTTAAATGCTAGTTCAGATGCAAGTTGGGGAAATGCAGAAAATTGAAAATCATTTTGTGGTGGTGTAATCTTACTTGGTAATTCATTAATTTTATGGAAATGTCGTAAACAGAAAAGTGTTAGTCTATCAACATGTGAAGCAGAGTTATTTTCTATTTCTGAAATTTGTAAAGATATAATTTGGACTGTAAATTTGTTAACTGAATTAAAATGTAAACAATTTATAAATAATGCTGTAACTTTAAATTCAGATAGTCAAGCAGCAATTCAGTGGATTAAGGGTACCCGTTCTTCAAATAAATCAAGGCATATGAATTTACGTTTTCATTTTGTGAAAGATTTAATTGAAGATACTGCAATAAAATTGGAATACATTCAAACTGAAGTTTTAATTGCAGATTTTCTTACTAAAGCCACAAATGTACAAAAGTTACAATATTCAATGGAAAAAATTTCATTACTCTCATGATTTTTATGTCACTGTAGTTGTTATATTTTATGTGCATTATGTATATGTGTTTATGATACTGTAATTGTTTGGAAAAAAATGTATCACTCTCAAGAGGGGTGTGTTGGGTTGAAGCGAGCGAACTATTTTTTCTGGCGTAAGAATATCTGTGTGATACGCCCACGCGTTCTTTTTTCCCGCTTCATCCAAAGCACTTCTTCTACGGGACCACACGATCTATATACGCTGTATGCTATGAACTTTATTTATGTTGTGTGCAGTATTCACAATCGTTTTATTTAATTGTCCGTAATAAAGTGTGCTGTCCAGAAGAGGTCTGAAGAATTATATTTACAAAAAGAACAACAATTGAGAATACACACACACATTTTTTCGCAGCTTCCATAATTTACCAATGAATTAAAAATCCAGAATGAATGAGAGAAAAGAAACAATACATATAAATAATTGTAAAAAGATAAAAGAGTTAAAAATAATTACAAATAGAATATGAATACATAGTATACACAGATAAAAGCGCATTAGATAATATGAATGTTTTTTCCGTTTCGACAAAAAAATTTAAAAGTCAAACTAATTTTAAACTAAATTTTATGATGAAATAAATAATTATGAACTATTAATTTTTATAAAGAACATAAATACTTTATATTTCAACATTATAACTTTCAATCACTCTTTTGATTTTTATTTCTTAAATGTGTTCTTATTTTATATTATTCGAATTCCTTAACTTTACAACTACAATGTTACTAGAGAAGTTGCATGGCATTTTTTACCTTTGACATCAAGTGATCTAAATATATTTCTTTCGTATTATTTTTTAAATTATTTCAATTTCTTATTTCCTCTTTATTTCGGCTTAAATTCCTTATTTCCGTTTAATATTTTTTTATTTCCGTTTTGCCATAGCTATAATTATTTCTTTTCTTCCGTATTGCCCTCGAAGGTTCAAAAATTTCGATTTTCCTTTTTTACCACAACAGGGCTATATATAATATATATATACTAGCTGTACCCTGCCACGCGTTGCTGTGGCTCAGTCTGGTTAAATGGAAAAAAGAGAGCTGGTCCATCCAGCCAAATGTGAATCTTATATTGGGGATAATTTTTTCAATGAATAGTCTGGTTTAATTACAGAAATGGAGATCTGAGAACTTAAAATTAATTTGAGTTTCAAAACATGAGGAAAAATTGGGTGATTTCAAATTATTTAAAGATTTAATCAGACAATGAAACACATTGCAAATCACAAAATATATAAGAAATAATCATTAACAAATATCAGATGAAATCCCAAATATATATAAGAAATAATCCATAAACAAAAATCAGATAAAAATCCCAAAAATATGTAAGAAACAATCATAAGCAAAAATTAATTAAATGCAAATCACAAAAATAAATAAGAAATAATCTAAATAATAAATTAAATGCAAAATACATAAAAGTTCATGCATTTTATAAAATAGTAATAAACAGAGAAATTAAAAATAGCCCAAAACTGATAAAAAAAAATTACATTAATTTAAATAAAAAAACAGTCAAACAGTTAAAAATATACACAAATTAGAAATGGCTCTACCTTTTGCAGTCCTTGAGGGAAAACGGCTAATTTTGCAATACTTGTGGGTATACAATATTTTTTGTTTTGCCAGTGTTTGCGTAAATATAAAGGCTATCAGGTTTGCCGACACGGGAGCACGCAACACACAATTGTCCATGTGAGAAGCAATTCACACTTAAATCTAACCCACACAATTCTAACGATTGACCTTGGGCTTTATTGATTGTGATTGCAAATGCCAATCGAATTGGGAATTGCAATCTTTTAAATTTAAATGGTGTATCGGTTGGGATCATGGGAATTCGAGGAATCAGGACATCTTCTCCTTTAAAAGGCCCAGTTAATATTGTTGCTTCCACTACGTTGTTCATCAATTTCTTAACAGCGAGTCGCGTGCCATTACAGAGTTTTGGCTGATTGACATTACGCAACATGATAACTGGCACACCTATTTTCAATTTTAATAAGTGTGGTGGCATTCCGGGCAGATCAAGAGAGTTCAAAAACTCTGATGGGTAATTAACTACTTCATCTGCCTCCACAACAGTGTCTATCGACTTATATATAATTTCCTCACCTTGAATGCTGGATTGTATCCAATTATTAAGTTGATAGACATCTTTATTCTTCGCCGCAAGGATAGCTCGTTCACTGAGCCAGTCGTGATTCCTATAATTAATTTGAATATTATGAAATACTTTTTCGATGAGTTCTTCTTTCGATGTCACTAAATTACAAAAATTATCAGGTAATGATATTTGTCTTGTCTCATCTATTGGCAGCTGTCCATTTCCAATGTCCAGTAACTGTCGTGAGAATACCTCGGCTGATTGATCGTTTTGAAGCTGGACACGCATATTCATAGTCAACTGAAATGTACGTACGTGTCGCCACAATGTTGAATATTTCAGGCAAGCATTTATTTCGTCCGCTGGTGTTGATCGAGAAATTACAGGCAATGTTTGTCTAAAATCTCCTGCGAGCAATATCAATGCATTCCCGAATGGTTGAACGTTTTTACGCAAATCTTGTAGCGATCGATCCAAAGCTTCAAGTGATTTTTTATGTATCATTGTACATTTCATCCCAAACAATGACTTTACATTTTTGCAATACTTTTCCATACCAGACGCTTTGGAAATATTGCAGATGGAGTCTCGATGGTTTGTATGTTCAATGACAACTTCAGAGCTGAATGAGCTGTCCTTCCCCCTGGTAACAATGTTGCTGCTATTCCAGACGACGCGAGAGCTAATGCTATGCCATTCTTTGATCGAACTGTTGCCAGAATCAATTTGATAAGAAAGGAGAAAAAAAACTTACTAATTCAAAACCCCGTCAATTATAAGTAATACCAAGTCACTTAAAAATTAAATTTAGAATAATTTAGAGTGCATTTCGAAATAAAAAGTACATAAGAACCTGACCGGAATCAAATGCAAAGTTGTGTCAAAATTTCAGATCAATCCATGCAGAACTTTTTGAGTTATGGAAGCGTACACAAACCAACATAACATTTTATATATATAGTTTTGTTAAAAAATAATTTATATCAGAAAACCTAACCTGTTATTTCAATGACATAAAAAATTGTTTATCGCGCGTTAGCTATTGGAGAATGTTGCCAAAACCACAAAACAAAATTTGAGTGACTGAAAGAATAATTTTAAAAAAATGATTTATTCGAAAATTGATCCCAATTACATATCAAAGAACAAAAAAATTGAAAAATATGACAACCAATAACTTAAGTATAATAAAAATATGTAATAA
>BMAO01036395.1:0-88904 GCA_019973975.1 Trichonephila clavata | reverse complement strand
AACGGTGTTTTAATCTATAAGCTTAAATGCACAGAATGGATTATACTCAATTGAAAATACCAAAAATTGGATTTTTGGTAGACCTCTGAAGAAAAACTTTAGAATTTCATTGGGGTTTTTTCTGTTATAAAAAATAGAAATATTTTGAATTTTGGAATGATCGTAGCCCATTTGGTGCGTATATATATGCTGAGTCTACCCTATAAATTTGAAGTCTTTCGGTCGAACCATTCTTGAGATATAATGGAGGAAAGCTTGAAAACACAGTTTTGAGAAAAAAACGCATTTAAAGTTTCGAGTCCGATTAAAACACAATGAAATCTTAACTTAGCACTACGAACAGCTGCTTTTATAACACCTGCTTCTTTAAATTAATAATTATTTTAAATCTTTTATTTTGGACTTTTCGATATGCCGCGTCCCCCACGTATGGTTATGATGCCCCCCCCCAATAGGCATACTCCACAGTTTGAAAAACGCTGGGTTAGAACATAAATATTTTTTTTCACCTGCCGAGTCTTTTTTTTTTAAATTTCCATTTTCAGAAAAACTGTACAATTGTTTATATTATGGTTAGAAAATTGCCGACGAACGTTTTCGCTTTTACAGGGTTGCAGCTTAATCTTTTCGACGCCACATCTAGAAATGGGATCTAGAATTAGTCGTCAAATCTGGAAATGGTATACGCAATTAGACGTGAAATCTGGAAAAGGTACAATGAATTGGTCAGCAAATCTGGAAAAGGTACAATAAATTAGTCGCAAAATCTGGAAATAGTTTTTTCTGATGTTCTGATCAAGACAATGGAACAAAATTATGAAATTATTGTATTGTCATCGGTCCTTGACAAGTGTGCAAAATTTCGAATTAATCTGACCTTTTTATGTGGGTGAAAATCGAGTTCAAAGATTCCGTTACAAACAAGTGAAACTTATAAAAGCGTGTTAAAACTGATTTCATGAATGGATGTTTTGGAATAAAAAGAACCGAAAAACCATTCTTGAGGATACCAATTGATCTTACACTGGGGAAGACTATCAATGCCGAAGTGGCTAGAAGCCTCAGTGGTTTTGCACATCTTACTAATTCCATAGCTGCCCGTCAACGCTGGACCAAAAGTTACAGTATTATAGCTGCTGTAATCTCTCACGTTCTCGATGTTTGTGGATTGAAGCAATTACAAGACGTGTCTACGGATTTGCAACCAAATCGAACCAAAATTTATGGCAAAAAAAAAAATCGCTGATTTCTATTGAAATTTTTCAGACACATATTAATCCATTTGATTAAAATTTAGACAAAGATAGTTTATATAACATTGCAACTGCCAAACCTGTACCTCAAAATTTAGCGAACTTTTTGCTGGACATTAAGAAAAATGTTGAAGATTTACGGAAACAGTTCATTACTGAATGTGCTGAAAATCAGGATAGATTTGATAAGCCAATAAAAAAAACAAGTGCTTAATTTTGTTAGTGCTCCAAAGAAGAAAAACTAACTTTTGGTAACAAAGTTATTGAGCTAAGAATGCAACGAGATCTGTTTGGTCGACTCTTAGGTATATCTATGACCAACAAAGTCGATATTGAAAAAGTACTGGGATTTCCACTAACGCCGATACCAACATCGATGTGTCATGCAGATGGTAGTATTTTTAAAACAGATAAAGCACAATTGATAAAAGTTTTCGAGAAAAAAAGTTAGCAAGGCCAATCAGCATTCCTTATTTTTTAATGTTAGCATTTTAGGTGTTTTCTTCATGTTACACCTCATGAAAGAAGAACCTCAAACTTTCGATGGCATATCAAAAAAATTCCTTAAAATAATTCCACAGGCTAAATCATCTCGCATTTACATTGTGTTTGATCGGTATTTCACACCTTCCATAAAAGATTGCGAGCGTTGAAGTCCTTGTCTTAGTAAAATTTATGCTGTCACCTAATAACAAGTTAACCTCATTAAATTTAGTAAAATCAGTTAAATCTGGTTTCCACTACATCATTTTTAGCGCGTTTTTCACGTAGTGGAACAAAAGCGCTATTAGGACGCAACTTTTGTCTGCGCCTTCGTTCCATATTTTGTCGTACCTTTTTCTCAGCCAATAAGCAACCACTTGACCTCGGGTTTTCGGCATTGGGTCGCATTTGTGCCCTAGATGAGCTGAATCATATTTAAATTTTCCCCTAGTTTTCCCGAATTTTCCTACAAATTTCCTGAATTTCGCTAGTTTTGCTTTTTTATAGTGCTGATACAGATGTGTGTCATTATTTCTTTTCAGCTCAATAGTAGTACATTTAGAGGAGTGGTACAGTACTACTTTCTGCTAGTAAAAAGTTCATTAGTTGCATTATTGTAAAATACAACATGTGGAAAACGCGCTAAAATTACTTGGCCATGCCAATGATTGATATCTTGTTTTAAAGATTAAAGTCACAAATTGTTTTAATGAGAACCACAATCTTAGACCCCCATTTACATCTTATGGGCCCCCAAATTATATTTTAGCTGGCGTGGACCCTTTGTAGGTCGTTATGGACCCCTAGGGGTCTATATAGACCATTTTGGGAATCACTGCTCTACTATGTTTCCACGCAATAACAGGGTGCGATTACGCCCCAGCATTTTTTTAGAAAGGTAAAATAAGGCCCATCAAGCTGCTCGAAAAATCTGTCGAGTATTAGTTAGCATGTCAAGAGATTATAACTGACGATGAAGATAAACTTGAACGTTCATTTGCCACATTGGAAAAATTTATATGTCACATGTATGGGTGCCTAACTCTTCAAATGTAAATGATGTTCGCTTCTATCTATTTTCCAAAACGTATCAATCGAAAAAACCCGAAGATAATTTCGAAAAGAAATGTCGAAGTTTCAATTCATCGAGCTTACCACCATGTAAAGCTGAATTATATCAGCATTTATTGCAAGTGCGATATGTGAAAAAGTTTTGGAGAAATGCTCATTTAAAAAATCCTTTATCTTTATCACCGTTATATTTCGGGTGGATCATTAATGATGATAAGTATGATTTCTTTGGTTTGCTGAGGAGCAGTTTCCATCATCAGTTGCTGACATTATCATAAAATGTAAAGTATTATTTATAATATGATAATCGAAAGAGTAAATTATTATTTAGACCATGATAACCTAATAATGAATTTTTTTGCTCCAGAACTAACACTACTAGGAAACTAAAACAAAACGCAAGATGATGATAATGATATTGATAATAATGAGAGCAGTGCCAATGATGACGACTATGGAGATGCATGAGTTTTTTGTGACACTATTACGGAATGAAAATACATATATCAGGGAAAAATAGATTCTGATTACCTGAACATAATATGTATAAGTAGTAATGAGAATTTTGTTATTGTATCAATGGCAATTTTTCCTCTATCTTTTAAAAAAAACAATTTATTCCCTTTTGTTAAAAATACTTTAAAGGGGTTCATTCATGTGATGAGTTCAAAAAAAAATTTTTTTTCATACATTGCTTCCTTAATATGTCTAGAAGTCTAGGATACGGTGGTAAAGTGATTTTTAAAATTCGAAGTCGTTATAAAGAAGCAGGTGTTATATAAGCAACTGTTCGTAGCGCTAAGTTTAGATTTTCATTGTGTTTTAATCGGACTCGAAACTTTAAATGCGTTTTTTTCTCAAAACTGTGTTTTCAAGCTTTCCTCCATTATATCTCAAGAATGGTTCGACCGAAAGACTTCAAATTTATAGGGTAGACTCAGCATATATATACGCACCAAATGGGTCACGATCATTCCAAAATTCAAAATATTTCTATTTTTTATAACAGAAAACCCCCATGAAATTCGAAAGTTTTTCTTCAGAGGTCTACCAAAAATCCAATTTTTGGTATTTTCAATTGAGTATAGTCCATTCTGTGCATTTAATCTTATAGATTAAAACACCGTTAGCTTTATAAAATTTTAGATAAGCCAATTAGCCGGAATCGTGGTGAAAGTGAGCGTTCGTTTTTTTCGAGGAAAATGTGTTCAGAGAGCTATAACTCACGTTCTATTGGATATTTTTAGCTAAAAATACATACATATAAATATACATATACATACTCTTAAAATACCTATAAATAAATGATGAAAAACTTAAAGTTCTATCTTTTTACTGGTGGCCAAAAAAATTCCCTAAGAATACTTAAAAAAAAGTTCGTCACACATGGGTGAACCCCCTTAATCAACTACTTATTATTATTTTAATAAGAATTAAAATATTAATTTTTTATTATACTCAACATCGAAGACATAAAAATAAAGTTTTTTCGAATACTTTAAATAGTGTAACGTACTCCTGTCTCTCATCCGCCTACCTAATTTGCCATTGTCTCTTTTTAACGACATGCATAATACCGCGTTATACTAACCAATAAATCGGCCTGGCTCTTAAGAACGCAACCGAATTAGTGTCTGGCAAATTAAATTTGTACTTATTTATGTATGAATAAAATAATATTAAAATTACAGACATTCTAAAATGGTTTGAAATTCATTATTTTTTTTAGTAAAAAATAGCGTCTGGCACATTATTTGCAACAACAAAAATGTCTGGCATTAATAAATTCGTGTTGTTAATAACGTTTTAAATTTAGTGAAAAAGAAAATTTTCTTTCTAAAATAATTTAAAAATCAACATTTTTTCTTGTAAAGGTATGATGCGCATTAATAAACGCAACGTTTACCAGCAGCCAGATAGCCCGCACGCTGTTCGGAAGGACATAGAGAAAGATATATTAAAGAACCAGCTTTTCTAAAATTCTACCTCGAAAACGTTGCTAGCTCTTAGACTATAAGGATTTTGTTCTTACCGATCAGCTTAAGAGAAGAGTTTCAAAGGAACGTTAAAGAACATTTCGTATATATCTGGGGAGATATTAAAAGCTCATCTGAGCTAGTACAAAAATTAGATGATTATGAAATTGCTCGAGGTAAGACGTCGAAACATAAAGTTTTACCAGACGTAGGAAGAACTAATTTCCCCTCAAAAACAAATAAAGAAAGCAGTATAAGAACGAGGGATAAGGCAAAGGAAGCACCAAGAAAACCATTTGGAGGGCATTGGCAATTTGAAAGCCGAACTCCTTTGTCCTGCTATGGATGTGGAAAGCCCGGTTACATCAAGTCAAAATGTCCTGACTGCAATCCTTCAAAGGGTGATCCAGCTCACTTTGGAATTCTGCGAGTTAACAGTCTCTCTCCTTCCAACAGAAATGCTGTACTCAGGATCAGCATAAATGGAGTCTCAGGAACTGCATTTGCGGACAGTGGTGCAAGTCATTCGATTGCAGGAGAAACTCTTTACAGTATCCTTCTGCAACAAGGAGCTGCTTTTGAGAAGACAGTCATATCCCTATCCTTTGCTGATGGAATCGTTACTCAGAAAGAAGTTCTACGTACATTTCAAAAACGTCCTTCTGTAAGGCAGAAAGTTTAAAACCATCTTCATTATTTTGCCTGATGCCAAAAACAACTCCACTCTACTTGGAGTTGACTTTCTCAAAAATGCTGGAGTAGTACTAAATTTCAGAAAGAACTGTTGGACTTTTTGTGACAATTCCCGAAAATCGTACAATTTCGTAACGCCTTACCAGAGTACATCTGTTAATGTACTTCCTGTGGCGATAAATAACTGTCAATTACGGGAAGATGAAGGTCAAGAACTCCCTAGTTCTCAGCGTATGGAACTAGATAGCTTGCTTAAAAATCATCACTCTATCTTCGAAGTAGGGGGAGAAGCTACACCATTTATTGAACATAGCATCAACACTGAAAACAACCCCCCAATTTCAGTGCCTCCCTACCGGATGAATCCCGCAAGAAGAAGCTGTTGAAGAAAGAGCTAGATTCTCTGCTGCAACAAGGCATCGTAGTAGAATGTGAATCTTCGCACGCCTCTCCCGTTGTTTTGATTCCAAAACCAAGAATTGAAGATAAACAAGATCAGCGAAAGCCTTCTATGATAAAAGACATCGTCTTGGTCCCTTTTATTATCCAGGTCTGGATAACCCTTCACCCCCTTAGCAATGCTGCCCAGAAGAAAACAGCTAAATTCCTGCCTAAAAGAGATGGACCTTATATTGTTGTGACTCAACGCTCTCCGACGACTTATGAAGTGGCAATCCAAACAACCCACATGAGGTTCTCGGACCTTATCATTCATCTACTCTTCGTCCATGCATGGACAAGGAAGCCACTCCAGTGATGCCTCTCAGAAAAAGGGAAGACCCAGGAAAGACAACTCTGCTGGTTCCTCATCGAGGACGATACCTAGGAACCAGAGGGGGAGTGTAACGAATGGTAATAGAGCGCCCTCTACTAGCCATGTGAACACTTAACCAGTCAGCCTGCCACCTCGGGGAAGAAAGGATGTGCCAATGTCCTCCCACGCAAACCCCTTTGTATTTTATAGTAATTTACTGTTTTTTATGTAATTGTAACAGTGCTCAATTATAATGAACCATCAATTAAAATTATTTGAGCTAGCCGCCAGAGTTATTTTTGAGTATCGGTTATATATTAATTAGTAATACGCAGTTAACAGTAGAATAACCACAAGAGTATAATTGTTTATCTGTTTTTGGAAGAAGGTTTGCATACTTTCGTTGAAATTGATGAAAGTATTTAGTAATGAAACAGTGATAACAAAAAGTACATTTTCAATTTGAATGTTATTTTTCTTCTTCGTAGAAAAATTTTACACATTGAAGAAGTTTAACGTTATATTTATTAAATAGCCTATTTAATCAAAATTTAAAAAGTGCAATGCAAATGTGATACATCAAAATTTTAAAAAAATGTATCAAAAATAGAGGGTAGAATGAAAAAGATACTACTTCTCTCTCTCTCTCTCTATATATATATATATCTCTATTGAATAAGCTTTAAACGCGATTTGAAAAATCGCTATATGGACGGTCTAATGAAGATAATGTGTGTATTTTTCCACAATGCATAAGGAAAATAGATTAAATATAAGACAGAGGTAATATGAAAAAAAATTTACAAAAACTAGCAAAACTGGGGCAGGGTATTTGAAGAGGTAAGATCGCATTAAAAAATTATTTTCCTACAAATTATATTTTAAAAATTCTTTCTAAAAAATACATTTTTCTGAATGTGAATACGCTGCAAGTATACATTATATATTCTTTATGCATACATGTGCGTACTAAAGTGATATTTTGGAAATATTAGAAGAAACCCCTTAACTAAAGAGCACATGTTGTATCAAAAAGTAACAAATTTGAATAAAATCACTAATGGTAAATAAACGTTTTTTTAGGAAAAACGCAATATTTTTGAAATTTTTTTTCAATATAATTATAAGTGTTTCTTTATTGTACATACAGGTTTTTAAACTGCAATATTCAAAAGTTTCTGAATGAATGGTACCGATATATAACTCAAATGCGCAATAACTTTTGTCGTTGCAAGGAGCTGGTTACATACATAATTAATTATACACTCATATCATGTTTAAAAGTATAAAAAACAGTTTTATTTTTGATGTTTTAGAAATCAGTTGTAAAGTTTAGAGAAAATTTTTATATTTTGTATGTTTATAAGCTGTGTTTGCATGTTAACATACAAAATTCTAACGGAGATTTTCAAAATGCCGTACAATCATGTCATTCCATATGCACACCAAAACCATATTGATGCATTTTCGCATTATATTTATGATGATTTATGGTCAAATTTGATATTTTTTACTCATCAAAGCTAAATGTTCTTAAAAAGTTGATACAAATTTTGAGAAAATTAGTGTAAATGTTACAGAATATCTCGTTAAAGAAAACTGAAAAATGCTATGTATGTGGTTTCTAGGCATTTTAAGACTTTTTTGTTTCCTATTTTACACAAATTGTATCATACGATGCTAATGTTTATCAAAATAGAAAAGAAAAATACATGATGCAATTCATAATTTTTTGTGATGAAGTGTCTTTATATTAAAAAAGGAATTTATATCAAAATGATGTTTTTCGTAATGCGTGTACCTTTTTCCAATAAACTACTGTACTCAATTTTTACTGCAAATTATTGATATGTAGCTATATATAATGAAGTGAGATTTTAAAAAAAAAAATTCTCATAATATTTTACTAAAGTGCAGTTATCGTAACAAAAAAATGCCATTCAAAAATTTCCTAGTCATAATACTTTTACGTTGCATGCTTTTGAAAAAAAATATATATTTGAAATATCTTATTCCGGTATAAATATAAAAGTATAAATATTATACCGAGGAAATTTCAAGTATTTATATTTTATAATTTCTAAGGAAAAGATACATAACAAGTTGAATTTAATATGAGCTTTATAAGGGTACTCATCTTACTTCATCTTACCAACTCATCTTAACTTCAAAATTTTTTATATATTTCGCAAATATATGTAATATATATATAAATAACATATCTGCCCTGGATATATATAAGTTGTTTTATAGATCTGTACCAAAATATGACAGATTCCTATAAATTTTTATGAAGTTATCACTACGTATAGTCCCCGATCAAAAGTAGGTAACCAGTTAAATAATGTGTAAAATAGTTAATTACATTTGAGAAAACATTAAGTATTTCATATTTATGTTTTTATATGCATTACATAAAAAAGATAATTACATGCCTTCTCATCTGCTATATATATATTTCGATTCTAATATCTATTTGTGACACCCTTGCAGAAATCTGTTAAATGGAATGTTTTAAGGAGGGCATGTGGAATTGTTCAGTTTAGTTTTGACTCAGGTGATCTGCGATTTTTGTGAAACACTTTTCACACACAATCACGAAAATAAATTTGCATTTATTTAGGCATTTTATAACTGTTTTCCGCGAGATATAAAACTTCAGAGAGATATCATGCCGCATAGTTCTCAATAATGAGATGCCGGAAAAAATATCTACGATATATTTCAGTTCAAATAAGTATATTCAAAGAAATCCATAATATAGTAATGTATTTAAACTTAAAAAAAAAACTATCCTGCCATTTGATCTAAAATGTGTAGACAAAAGCATTATATATCAGTATATGTAAAAATTTTTTAAGCTTTGTACTAATATATTATGAGAATTACCAAAAATGTAAATGCATAGAAGTAAGTTATTTTATAATGTCTAGCTTACGACGTAAATGCGTGTTTAAATACCTAGATTCAGAAAATTTTGAGAGAATGTGTCTTGCATTATTTCTTAACTTATATCAACTCAGCAATAAGCTTTGAAATCAAGTTATATATATATATATATATATATATATAAACATATGTATATGATTAATTTATAAATAAAAATGCATGGTTTTTTTCACTTTACTTTATTATTTTTTATGATATATTTTGACTGCACTCAATGTGAACTTTAGAAAGATAATTTTTGAATTTAAAACAATTGCCTTATTTAATTCGTTGAAGAAAATGGGCACTTATCAACAAACAGGGGGAAAAAAATATGAATGTGTATGCTCTTATTTGTATGCGTATAATAAAATATTCGATTTGTAATTTAATTTTAAATTCTGAAACAGAGCTGAAGAGTATATTTTTTCAATCAACACACTAATCATTCTGATGTAAAAATGTTTTATTCCTTTCAATGTGATTATTAGGGAAAAAGGTAAGAAGATTATTTCTAACTGGGGAATAATGAGGCTCAATCTGGAACTAGAAAACTAATGACAAAACGATGGCATATTTCTAATTAGAAGCTGATTGGGAAAGATTCACAGACCACAATTTTTCTCGCTCTTTATTTTTTATCTAATCCCCTAAAGCCTCTAATTAGTAAAACAAAACTGTCGCGTAGTTATAGCATTATTTGTTAAAAATTAAGCCGATAAAATGAAAAGATGCACGAAAGTCGTTATAAACACATGAAAGAGAAACATTACTTCGTAATTAATTTTATTTGTATACGAATTCGATACATTAAATATTTTCAGTTTTTTCTTACAATTGTTTTGTTTGGTATTTCTAGTAAGTGAAGAAATCCAAATAATTGTTTTTTCTTGTTTTTTCTTAGTTCAAGATAATAATTTCAAACTATTTTGTAAAAATCGTCATTATATTGTATCGTTTTAAATATGTTTCCCTTCGAATAAAAAACATTTTATAACTTACACACACACACACACACACACACACATATATATATATATATATATAAGTTACAAAAGGTTTTACATCAAAGATTTAGAGGCATTTGATGAATTTAAGTACAATATTTTAAAAGACTTGATTGGATGGATTTATCATTCTAAATATGTACTTACTTAAAAAGATGTTATAAAGAAGATTTATGATTTACAAAATAATTTTGTCATTGTTTACATAGACAAAGTGCATGCAAATTATGATATAATATGCAAATAGTTTTATAATATGATTAATGAACACTTTTTGAACTATGGATCCTTTAAAAAATTGGACTCTTCACATAAAGAAATTAATAATACAATTATTGCTATATATAGAAAATTTGGTGTTTCCATTCATAAGATTAAGTTTCTATATATATTTTTAACACTTAAATTCCATAAAAATCCTGTTAAATTCAAAACATTAACTAATGGTTTTAAAACATATATATCTAATGCAGGAAAAATGCGGCAAAATATCATACAGCATATCATCAGAGTAAGCACTGTAATAAAGCTACAATTAAAAATAGTAAAGTTATTATAGATTTTTTTTAATGTAAAAATATGTATTCAGTTCATAGTTATGACTTTGAAGTTCTTTTTAATTCCATTGATATCAATGATATAATTAAGGTAAATTTAGAAAAGCATATTAGTTATAACCTTAACATTAATTTACAAAAATTTAGAACTCTCATAGATTTAGTCTGAAAAGAAAACTACATTAATTTTAATGGTTCTCTGTGCAAACAAATTAAAAATTTTCCTCAAGGTAACCCTGCTAGCAATAGTTTGGCTAATTTATATTTACACTTTTACGAATATGAATATATTATAAATAGTGGTTATTATACATTTTTAGATACATAGATGACCTAATTATTTTTAGTAAACATAAGAATGTTGATCACAATATTAAAATGTATCCGAATTATTTAAACCTAATACAAATTAATAGTTATTCAGTAAAAAATAATTACTTGGATGTATCATTTTATATTAAGGACTATAAATTCCCTGAAATTTTTTTTGTGATAAAAGACAGGATTTTAATTTTAACATTCTTAAAGTTCTTTATTGGAATTCAATTTTATCTATATCTATATATAAAAATATTACTTTCGATTTTATTCATCGTAATAACGTATTGTAAGTGATAAACTTAATATAAACTTAAATTTTAGTAACCTTATTAAACATTGTATGGAACATGGATACCCTGCTAAATTTATAAAATGATCTAAACCTAACATTTAAATACAAGAAATATGTTATTAGTTGTGCAGTTAATCAATAGATGACGCCTCAAGCTAAGTAAATTAACAATATTAATTTTTATATAAAATTAATTGTATATGCCTGGGTGGTATTTTTTTCCTATAAATTTAAACAAAATTTAGAGTTTTTAAATGTGGATATATATATATATATATATATATATATATATATATATATATATAGATTTAATGTTTTTTTCAAAACTTAATAATTTTATGCGGTGCTGTTAATGACCTTTCTATAGCCCGGGATAATGGTTTTTTCTGTACACGCGTGGTAAGTAATTATGTAATTGTTTTAGCTTTGGTTTTTAAAAAATTATAGTAATTATTATAGGTTATATTAACGTTTTACAATAATAGAGTATGAATTATCGTTTCACAATAATAGAGTATGGATTATCGTTTTACAATAAATGTTACGAATAATTCTAGAAATTTCTTACTTTCAATATGGCCAGCGTATTGAAAAATTCAGGTGAAGGTTGAGGGGCTGAAAAACTTTATTTAGACCTGCAATCCTGGTTCAATAGGCCATTAGGTTGCTCTAGTACTACTGTGACTAAGACTTTATTTTTCATTACTATAGTTTTCTTAGGATTCATTTTTCACTGCTTATCAATCATTAAAATCGTTTTATACCGGGATATTTTACATTTTAATGTATTTCTTTTTGTAATTTACATCTGTGCAATTGTAGAAGAATCGGTTGTGACATACCAGTTGGTTCCGTTCTCATAGTTTGTGTGAATTTTTATATGCTTTCAGTTTCTATTTATTTTGTTGTTGTTTTTTGCACGGAAATGAAAAATGGGAAGTTTAGCCCCACTTAACCAGTCCTAAATCCATTACTGCCTTTTGACTTGCTAGTTTTTTTTGGATTTATTTGACCTTCATGTCTTTCTTTTATATTTTATTACTTTATTTGCTGTCTAGTTCTGTGTGCTTATTGTTTACTACACCTTCACTTATGTATATATATATATATATTTGTATTTGCGTGTGTTTGCGTGTATGTATATATAATATTCCTTTTAAATATAACTTTAAAGGGAATAAAATTTAGAAGCTTTAGCAGTTTTAAAATTAACAGAATGCAGAATAAAATTTTGGACTTTTTACACCTTTATTCTAAAGAATAAAAAACACTCTTCCTGATTCAATGTCAGAGTTCCTTCCTGTTCAATGCATGCTCATAATAGTGAATCGAAACAATTTTAATTTCCCAACTTAACGTGTAAATAATTTATCTTACATTAATAAAGTGTTTTAAAGTTAATTTATCAAAAAATTTTTTGATGACTTGCTACATTAAATATTCCTTCAAAATCGTTGGAATATTACGTTTGTTTGGTTATATTTATTGTTCGTTTTTCATTTATCTTTGTAGTTGTACGACGGTATAATGATACAACATGTATTTAAAAATATTGTCAAAATAAGTAGCCCAACAGAGCTTACATTCCCATCACCCACTTTCTTACATTCCACACCCACCCACGAAAAAACGTCTCTCATATGTTTATTGATATTAGCAGGTAGCATAACTTACTACGTGGCTATCATCGATTGAGCTAAGACTCAATGCAATTTAACAGACCATAACTTTAAGCACCATGTTAATTTTTGAAAGATAGTGAATATTTTCATTCGAAAATTGTAGCTATTGTGTGTGAATTCCTACAATAAGCTCAGTTTCTCCTTATATATATAGTCAAAATTTCTATACAAGAGAGAGATAATTAAACATGATCAAACTGAAAATTATTCCAATTGCAATTTAACCAGAGAATAGATTTTAAATGGAAATATGAAACTTAAAATAACAGAGTTAAGTATAAAAAAATATGAAAGAATGGATGCTACAGTATTATAAACATTGCAGACTTAGGACAGCTTATATATAAAAATAACTTTGGGGAGGGGTTGAACATGTGTTTATATATATATATATATATATAAATTTCTACATGTTGTTTAAATTTTCATTCGATGATAAATTTCTTTCTATTCATCCAATCAAGTTCAAATATTTTTTTAAACTTGTAGTGGATGACATTTGATGATAATACAATTTTTTCAAATGTTAATTTATTAATTACTTGTTAATGAATTTAATTATTTCCCGGTTTTTGACGACAACTTAGAATCGTCTCCATTGTTGTAACAATGTAACTGTTAAAAACTGACGTCTAAAAAGCTGGTTTTTCAGTGAAACTAGCCAAAGAGGGTGTGCATTGTTACAACAATGCAGAACAATTTTGTTATTTCTTCAGTTCTACTATTAGTTCACTATCTCCTTATATATATATAATTAAACATATATACATATATATATATATATATATATATATCTTGTTCAAATTTCTTAAAAGTTAATAAAATACTTTCTGTTCATCTATTCAAAGTAGGAATTGTCTTAATTTAATTTTTTATATTACTTGTTTTTTATTGTTTCTATTTGTATGTTTAATATTTTTCTTATAAGATAATGATAATTCACAGTAAACCTTCATATATAAAGTAGCGCTAAACAAATGAACATGGGATCAAATTAAATCCACACTAAGTCTGTAGCAACTGTACACAATTTTTATAAAAATAGATCAATGGAAAAAAAAGTTACCAATAATTGCAAATAGTATTAAATGTTTGAATAGTAGTTAAATAAAGTAAATTAAAAAGTAGATATAAAGTAAATAACAACAACAAAGCTTCCCCAAAAAACACAAATTTGATTACCATGACACATGAGTCTTCCACGATAATCCTAACATCAACATAAAATCCAAATATCATCAGAAACATAAAATGGGAAGGGAAAAACAGATATAATAATTGTGCTCCAAAAATAAAGTCCAGGTGAGAGTTCAATAAAAGTCTATTTTTTGTCAAAATGTACTTAATTCAGTCCTTTTCTTGAAATATCATATTTCAATGTTTTTATTTTTAATCACTTTATTAAACCACCTTTTTTCAAAGATGCAACTACAATAAAATATTCTGGCTATCACATAAAATTTACAACTTCCTTTTTAAAATATTACATCTCAAAATTATCGTACTCGCATTGAAATATCTTAACATCATGTATTATGATTGAAAATTAGCTATATTTTTCAAAATACAACCTATCAAAATTATAATGAAGATTCACAATAAATTTTCTGTTATTATGTAATACAAATCAATCTTAACTAATTATGTAACAAAGCAAACATTATGAAATTGTGCACACGTTGTCTATACTATCTGTGTTTTCTTTGTAAGAGAATGTTTGAAAAAATGATTTTCAAAAGTGTACTAGGTTTATATCAGAGGAATAAATGTACAAAATATTCCCAATACTCTCATGGTTATACATGGAACAATTTTAGGAAATATTTCCAATAAAAGTGTTCACAACATTCTAGTTTTATAAAATTGAAGTGTTCACCATATTTTTCACTCAACCCATAGTTAAATTAATATTTCTTCAAAAATAGTATTTAATAATATGTTTAGTATCAATAAATATATAAAACAATTACATTTAAAATATGATTCCTATAATATAAACAGTTATATTAAATTCCGATTTTAAATGCAAATTAACTTTTTATACACAAATTACCAATACATTCCTCCCCTACCAAATTAAGCAAAAGAAGCATCATAAAAATAAAAATCTAAAATTGTAGCATATTTGGAAATTGGATTTTGGATGAAAAGGTATTAATCTTGTAGAATGAACTATATCTGCCAATTTATCTTTTTCAAAGTAACATTTGGTAGTTTGTTTACAATCTTAAATGAACCAATGTATGGACTTTGTAGTTAGAATTAATTAGGGTATGAGAAATTCTGATATAAAACTCCCCAATTTTAAATTTTACATCAACATGATGTTTATGATATATTTGCTTATTTATCTTATGATATTTATTTGTTATATTTGCTGTAATTTGTCTTGTTTGTTGTATAGGTGAATAATTCAATTTTTCTTGATTTCGTAAGTTTGAGCCATATGGCACAGTTCCAATCATTAACTTAGCAGATTTAAAACCAGCAATATTATGTGCCGAGTTATTGTATTTATATGCTACTTGTTCTAATAATTTTATCCATGGAAATTTGAAGATGATGAGGATTAACTTTACATCTTATTTTTTTTTGAAACTACGGTCTAATTTATTTTTTCCTTCTTTTCATTAAATTGTGGTATATGTGAAGAAATTAGTAATTGTCTAATACAGTACTTCTCAAACTTCCAACATTGGTGACCCAATACTTAATTATAATTTCCCTCGCTCTACCACCATATAGTAACAATGTATTGAATTCAATAATACTGTACTTTGACGCCAAAACTACAGTAGGACTTTAACCTCTTAAGTCCCGCCAACGTATATAAACGTATCACTCAGCAAAAGCAATGTCTTGGTTATATATATATACGTCTTTCCGAAGTACTATATTTTCTGTACACTGTTATCCAATAAATTATGCCTCTGAACTAAGAATGCACTAAAAGAACCCTGACAGTTGTTGTGAAGGATTTACTTATTTCAGAAGATTTACATTTTTATTTTTTTCCTTCTCATCCCCACAATGCATCACATACGCGCGCCTGCGATTAAAATGGTGGCACTGGGAAACGAATCGTGTAACTTTCAATCGGCAGTTCATGGATTAATTATAAACCGTACAGATTTTTAAGGTAAGTGTTATTTTTGTATAATGTTGCATATGACAAGCCCATGGGGTCACTGGAAATTATTAAACTTAGTATTGTTAAATTTTAAAATACATTGTGCAGTACTGAAACATTTATAAGTGTTTTATATCAGTGTAAATGTGTAATTTTTTGTATTTTGTTTGATTACTCTCAATAAATTATTTTTTTAAAAATAATCTTTTGTTTTCGACTTTTTAATATGCTTCGCGCCCCCTCTTAGTGTTATCGCACCCCGTAGAAGGGCACGTCCCTCAGTTTGAGAAACTCTGGTCTAATATTATGATGCTTTAAAAATTTCTTAAATGCAGAAGAGGTAAATACATCAGTTCTATCTCTTAACAATTGCTTGGGGCATTGGATACTGAAAATTTGTTTTAATCAATTGGTGTATGCTTCAGAAATCGCACATTTGAATAAAAATGCCCAAGACTGTCTGGCAGCATTCTCCAGATTAATATGCAGGTGCTTTTTTGTTAATTATTATAATTAAATCATCTTACATTGTTTAGTGACATCATTACAAACGGCTCTTTGGCTATTGGAACTGCTTCTAACAATCGAATTTATGTATATATATATATTAATATATATATATATATATATATATATATATATATTGATTTAATAAGTTTATCAGCATCTAATACACTTTGAAATATCTAATATTATTTCCTTCCAATAGTACATTGGTGAAATTAATTTTAGCATCTTTTTTACACCTCTCTCTGGATCACTAAATTATTCATATGTTGTTGAAATTAATTTTTCTCTCAAAGCTAATGATAGCACAATTTTAACTAAATTATTTTTGTTAACAGTTAATACATCATTATATTTTATATATTTTGGATCATTAATGTGTTCTCTAAACCTTTATATTTACTAATTTCATCAGTATGTAAAAAATGACAAATGAGTGAGGTGTAATGGCGCAAAGGATTCATCCACATGTATGCTTCCAATATTTAATTTACCTCTTATATAAACTATTGAATATTCATAATGAGAAAGTTTTAAACTCCACCGAAATAAACGCCCAGTTAAATGTTTTACACATTTAAGTCATTCCAAAGAAGCATGATAATTATGCATTGGGAATTTGGATCGATATCGGTAACTGTGAAATTTGTCTAAGGCATCTATAAAGATCAAATATTTATTTTCTTTGCATGTATAACTTTTTTTTCATGTTTAAGGGGATATGTGGAACGATTTACAGATATATTTTTTTTAATTTAAGGATTTTCAAAAATTTTTTGGTTGCATCCTATGTATGTGTACTATGTAAACAAGATTTTGAGCACAAAACTTCATAAAAAGCTAGCCATTTAATTTTTTAAGGAAAAAATTTAAAATTTGTGAAGTGATTTTAAAATGCAAACATTTACGTACACGCATGCAATTTGATTTACAAGTGAGTCAAACAATGTATAACAATAGTTGGTATCGGTTTTGCGATAATATGATTGGTACAATACTTCTTTTTATGAATGCTTACTCAAAAATTCCTTAACAAATGTTCCAATTATAAATTAAATTTAAAAAAAATAAGTATTGTTTTGAGTTAAAAGTGTATACAAACTTTTGTTACATATACTATTAGGAATACGTTAGAAAAAAAGCCTTAACATTTTAAATGCAGACAAACTATTATTTTATCTTTCTCTGAGTGAGTGAGTGATTATTAACGTCGCACTGTTCAGCTGCACGAGGGCTTTTGGAGACGGTCCACTTAATTTTGAACCATACTCAAGTTACGCGGACGACAGCTGAGTTGGCACCCCTCTCTCCAAACTACCACACCATACCAATGGGAGGACGTTAGAGCTCTCGTCAGACTTAACGTGCATCGTGCCCCTACACTGCGGGTCTTCAGTGGTACTGGGATCTAACTCATGACCCGCTAGCCATGATCCGATGCCTAGACCACTTAGATACCGCGGCCACATCTTTCTCTGAAATAAGTAAATTTAAAATTTTGATTTTTAAAATGGATGTGAATAAAAACGAACTTACAAGTTATCATAAGTCTGCAAATTATCATAAATAAATTTTATTAAATTTTTTTTTTGAAAATTGAAGTATAAGTTATGAAGAGTCATATTTTGAACACGTGTATGAAATTTCAAATCGATATCATAAATAGTTTCTGAGAATTTCTGCGCGCAAGCTAAAATTCGTTGTTTTGAGAAAAATGAAGTTAAAGATACGAAAGAGATAGGGATTTTGTTTAAATTTCTCTAGTTATTTCTCAATAACTTCGGAAAGTTTTACAGTATCAACAACATTTTGGTATCAAAATGCTCAGAAATGATAAGGCTTTAACATATATGTTTTTCAAAAAATTGAAAAAGTTGCAATTTAAGAGTCCTTAGAGGTCTTAATAGTTCTTTACTTAATATGTAGGATTTTTCAACCAACTTATTATCATACCCAAATTTCAAATGAACTTGTTTGAGGTATCTGGCAAACTTTTGCTTTTTACATTTTCCATTCAGTTATTTATCTACACATTGTTGGTAAAAACATTTTGTAAAATAAGAAAATTACTAAATTTTGAGTTATCGAACTCTAGAAAATGAAACCAGGCTTAATAATGTTACTAGGTCACATCTCCCGAAACGAATCATTTTCTATTTTGCTGCGATTTTAAATGCAGTCGACAATTCGATTTTTTTTCCCTTAGAAATTGGGAAAAAACGTGTTTCGTGGCATATATGAAGTCCGTTGCTTTTCCCCCGCGCAGCTTCTTAACATGCCGGATCTTGTCTGGATTCAAGTCTGCTGGTAGATGAAGGAAGAGGCCACCTTTAAAATATATCTGCTTTACTATTATTCAAGCATAGTTTCTTCAACATGGCAGCCATTTGGCACCCAATCGAATGGAGTAAAATACAGTAAACAGCGAGGAGTCACCGGCATCTTTTCTCGATAATGCTCTTTTTTACGTCAGTCCTCGCTCCACCTTTAAATAGTCATATTCACCCTAAAATCCTACTAGGTAGAATATAGTTCGCTCAATTTTGTTTATTACTTACTTAATTTTTAAGTTAAAATTTCCAGACCTGATATATATATATATATATATATATATATATATATATACGTAATAATTCACATTAATTTCATGTTTCAAGTATTTAATTTGTAATTGTCCTGACATTCCAGGACTTTGTGTAAATGAGTAACTATTAATTACCCGCATAACAAGATATAATCGCATTTTTATCTCTTTCAAATTAAAAGCTCAAGGTAGTAATGGTATATATGTAAATATGCTGATTTTTTTTTTGTCACTTTTACATTTTTTAGTACATTTTAATAAATATATGTTGAAATCACAAATATAAAAATAAATTATTAATTCTAAAATGGGAACAAATAGGTAAAAATGTACAAAAATAACTTAAAGGCGGCCGAATCTGTACCAAACTTTATGAACAAATTTTCAAATTTTCGATTGTGATATATTGGTATGTTATTCATTTGGAAATTACCTTCAGGATAAGAGATATTATAAATTTTACAAAAGATAAGGGCACTTTTTCTTAGTTTTTCTATGAAATTGCTTAAAATAACAGTCATAACATTAACATAAGGGACAGTAAATTTTATAATAAAACAATGATTGATAAATGTGAAGGTTAAAACACTTGTACTATAATACAGAGCATACACAAAAAACTTCAGTTAATTATTTTCAAAAGTTTTTTTTTTTTTTTAAATCGCTGTGTCCCCCCGTATCAGTATTTAAAAATATACATTTCTAGTCGAAAGGGTTTTAATGTATGGTATCTTGCTTAAAATAATTGTATGTGCTTTTAATAAAACACTTGTATATTTTGTTCTAGTGAACGGAAAATAATAATCTTAGTATTTTTACAAAGCTAATACGAAGACCTATGGCATACAATCATTAAAAATTGTCAATTTTTGACAAAATTCACAATTTTAGGGTAGTAGGTTACCTTAAATTAAAAATTTTTTAACTTACATCATTCAATTATATTTATCTATCATAAGAGACGACTTCGGAAGTAATGTCAGTTTTGAATTTTTTGGTTGCCGTTTTGTACATAAATAATCTACAATTTTCGAAAAAAGAAAATCGGACAGCCACCACTTGTTCTTACAACTTTACTGTACTGGTGTGTCTATCTCCTTTTTTCTGCCCCGGTGTAAATATTTTGTCGTGTGTTTATATATTTGTTATTAATGTGAAATTTATTTCTAATGGGGAAAAAAAATGTGGACTAAAAGCAACGAGCTACCTCCATCCTTTCAATACAAAATTATTACATCCATTATAGATGAAATTATCACTAGTGAAATCCAATAAACTCCGTGCTCCATTTCATATATATATACACTGCTGGCCCCCGTAAATGCAACACCAAGAAAGACAAGAGATAGCGCAACAAAATTTATTGTGTAGTTACCATGTTGACCAAGTATCAAATAATTAAATTTATATACTTCTGTGAAGTGTGGTTCCTGCCAAAATCAGTAGCCAGAGTAGTCGCCATTGTTGGAGATCGCCGATGTCACACGCCTCGGCATCTATTCAAAGATACGTTGGATGCGTTCTTGGGGTACATCAGACCAAGCAGCTTCCACACGTTGCCAAAGTTGATTTGGTGTGGCAGCTGGGGGGTAATCTGGGTGAATCGTTGAGCAACCGCGGACCACATGTTTTCTATCGGCGAAAGATCCGGAGAGCGAACCGGTCAGGGAAGCAATTGAATCTGGTAATTGACGAAGAACCTTTGGACAATGCGTGTCACGTATGGTCGTGCATTATGCTGTTGAAAAATGGCTGTGACCAAGCCCTGAAGGTAAGGAAGGACAACCGGCTCCAACATCTCGGAGATGTAGCGCTGGCTGTTCAAAGTACTGGCAATGCGTCCTAGAGGAGTGCGAGAGTGATATCCATTACAGCCCCATACCATAGTACCCGATGCAGGATCAGTGTGGCGTTGCATAACGCAGCTGTTCAGCATCCTTTCTCCACGGTGTCTATAGATTCGATTCCGACCATAATGGTGTTGCAGACACATGCGTGACTTGTCAGTAAAGGCAACTTCATTTCGTTATGCCCGGTCACATCCTTCTTTCATCGCACCATTGGCGGCGGAGACGTCTGAGGTTCTGCGTCAAGGGTAGACCAAGCAATGGATGTCTTGCGAACACACCACTCTGCGGTAAACGGTGTCGAATGGTACTCGCAGACACTTAACGATGCGTTACAGACTCAATGTGCTGTGCTATGGTTCGTGATGTGACTGAGCGATCCATCACTGCCATGCGCACAATTTGCCTGTCCTCACGTGAAGTGGTACTCTGAGGTGAATGCGATCGACCACGTCGATCCGTCGTACCCTCCTGCAACCAACGGTCCCATATCCGCATTACAGTTGTTTGGCTTCGTCCAACACGACTACCAACTTCGTAAGTAATAGTAGGGATTGATGTAAAAAATATTATCATCAATACACCTCTTAATTTAAAAACTCTGACTATTGAAAAAAAGTTTATTTAACTCTCATTGCAATTTTTTTCATTTACACACCAATGGAGAAATCAGATTAATATTGCAATTCATAGAAGGATGTAAAATTACCACAATTAAAAACTTGATAAATTATTGCGAATAGCTTATATTAGTATTCCTCAAATTTTTTTTAGTATATTTAAAGACACTAAATTGTGTCTGCCATATTTAAATGTTACTCTTATGGAAAGTGTTATTTTCTCTACACTATCTACTGCTCTATTTTCTCTCTCTCTTTTTTCTATTACTCTCTCTCTGGAAAGTCATAAGTGTACTCTCATAAAAATCAAATAGAAAATATTTTCTAATTCATTACAATTTTTAACCATATTAATTTCTGTGAGAACATTTTGTTACTTAGTAATAAATATTTCAATTTTATAAAAATAAATTTTAACTTTTTGTCTATTTTTTACGTATTAAAATTACTCTTAACGTATATTTATATACAATATTTGTAAACTCTGTTTTTTCCCCCAAAGATTCTAAGAATTGTTCAGAGTTAGAAAAATAACATAATTTATTTAACATAAGATTACATTTAAAATTATTTTTAAAAGAATTTCCAAGTATTTTTTCTTCTATTCTTTTCAGTATTGATTTATGCTGACAGAAAATGCTATCAATTTTTTTTTTATTTGAAAGTTTTTTTTTTTTTTGGCATTTTGCATTTTGTACGAAAGTTTAAATTCAGAAACAGCACAACACTGAAGATAAAGTATTACAATTTTGAAACATTTAAATTGAACTTGTTTATATAATGCTCAGTACTCCGATAAAGGTGTTAATGTTAAAATCTGTGTGGAATATAACTTTCAAAAAAATCCTGAAGTACTTGAACAAAAATACTTCGTTTTTTTTTATTTTTAAATGGTAATATTGTATGAATTAAAAAGTTAAGATTATATGTTTCATTAGAATCGAATATAAATTGAAAAAAAAGAAAAGGGTGTCCCAAAGCATCTGCTTTACATCGAAAAAAAATCGAAGTTGCCTAAAATTTGATAATGATGGATAAATGAGTTATGCTGGAATTCATGTAAATTTAGATTTAACCATTTATTCTTAGATAATTTAAACTTAAATTTATTTCTAAGTTGTTCTTTTTACAAGAAAGTAATTATTGTGGGAATATATTACAACAAATAATATAACAATATTTTAAGACTTTATTTTGACATTTTAAATTTTGGTTTAAATAAAAATAATAAAATTAACTAATGTATACACAAACCATTTTTAAAATACTCTCTGTTACAAAATTATATTTATACACCCAGATGAAATCGAGGTACTAGCACGAAAACTTGGAGGAATGCGGCCTGGTAAGGCCTTTTGCAAATGATTAAAATTCTAACGGAAATGGGACAAATTTAAGCTCACTATGCTCGTATGGACGAGATTCTAGAAATTTGATCGGTGAGTGTACGGACAATTATCGGACTTTGAAAGGGTTCGTACAGTAGATCTCAGAGAAGCAGGTTGGTCTTACAGACACCTTGGCCGCCACCTCTGTCTTGACGATATGATAGATTAGTGGTGTTGGCAACAATGTATCATATAGATATGGTCTACTGACGCGTAGGGTCTAGGCGTCCCTGGAATACAAATATATGCGATGGTATAGCAATCATAAGAAGAGCTACTTCCTGACCAACAACGCATGGAATGGTTCGATGTCATTTCTACCTTTTAAAGATCCGATGGTATTAAAAGATAACTGGCTGATGTAGGTATAATAAGCCGACGGTCATTAAGTTGTCTACTATTGACACTACTGTATAAGCAGTGTCGACTTGATTTTTACCGACCTCGAGCAGCTAGAGTGCACCAACTGGAGACGTGAGATCTTCAGCGATGAATCCCGATTCGGTCTCAGTGCTGATAACTAGCTCATACGTGTGTGGAGCGGTCAAGTTCAATCTTAGATTACATGGTGGCGAGACAAACAGTGAAACACAAGATGTGACAGTGCGAGTAGTGTTTGTTGTGGTACGCCATCACCTCTAATCGTCTTTCAACGCATTATTGATGGCACGCAGTTACGTGAAAGAGATTTTAATGCTAGTTGTACTGTCCATGCTATTAAGTTATTTAGACAATGATAAAATTATCAGCAACACAATGCTCACGAACATACTGCATGGCTTTCCCAACAAAGTTCTTAAGAAAATAATGTACATTCGTGGCCTGCCAGGTCCACGTATATCTCGTTAATAGAGCACGACTAGGATGTGCTTGCAAGACACTTGTAGCCGCCCCTGAAAGCTGGAACATTTCACTTGCAATGAATAAGGCAGGAGGTCACAGGTGATCTCATTATGCCACCAGGTGACCTCAGGCTTGCTATATTTCGTCTTGTATAGGTGCCGGTTGTAGATTTACTACCTTTGTAACCTTTTCTATGCACATTTTCTAAATAAAACAATCTGTTCTTCTGAATTTGTAATTGTTTGCGCATCTCATTGTGCACTATATATATATATATATATATATATATATATATATGTTAAGTTTCTGATATCAGCTTGTTAGCTTCTGGGTGCATACATTTTTTGTGGTAGAGTGTATACGTTTACACGCTGTAAAAATGAAAACAAAAAATAAAGTGAGGGATGAATACTCTAGCAAATGTTGTTTTAGAAATAATATAGATTAAGAAGAAATAATAATTAAAACTGCAATCATGTTAATAGCTACATAACATTTTATTCAAATTTTATGCACTAGCTTTTTTAAAAATAATATTAAAGTAATTATCTGCTTAAAAATCATTGAATTTTAATCTATTCTAATCTATTCTAATTTAATCTATGAATTAATCTATTGGCTATTTAGAGTACCCCATGCCGCGAAGGCACTACATATTTACAAACATCCATGCCTTCTCCGGTATTCGAACCCAGGCCCTACGGCACTGCAGTCAGCGTCGTGTTATCATAAATATTATAATATAATTTACAATACTTAATATACAATGATACATCCAAGTATTTAGTTTTAAAAGGATTACTATTAATTTTAAATAGGTATAAATAATTGTGACAAGAAATAATATTGGGGTTAACGTTATTATTTTTACCAAAAATAATTAGATAATATATGCATCTAAAATGAAATAATTATTATTAATAATATATTTATATTCGTAAAAATTCAAATAAAAATTAGCCAAACTATTGCTAGAAGAGCCACCTTGAAGCAAATATTTAGTTTATTTATATAAAGAACTATTAAAATTATTGTAATTTTCTTTTAAAACTAAATCTATGAGAGTTTTAAATCTTTGTAAATTAAAAGTAAGGTTATAGTTACTAGGATTTTCTAAGATTACATTAATAATGCCATTGGTATCAATGGAATTGAAAATATCTTCAAAATCATAACAATTAACTGAATAAATGGTTTCTTTTTTTAAAAAAATCTTTAATATATTTACTATTTTTAATTATATCTTTATTATATATTGCTTATAGATGAAGTTTCGTATAATATTGTGCACCATTTTAACTGCAGTACTGTGATATATGTTTTAAAGCCATTTGTTACTGTTCTAAATTTAACAGGATTTTTTTTTTGAATTTAAGTGATAAAAATGTACATGGAAACTGTATCTAATGAATGCAAACACCAAATGTTCTCTATACATCAATAATTCGATTATTAATTTCTTTATATGACAAGTCCAATCTTTTAAAATATTCATTATTCAAAAAGTGTTCATTTATCATATTATTATAAAAAATATTTACAAATTACAGCATAATTTCCAGGCGCTTTGTCTATGTAAACAGTAATAAAAGTCTTTGAAAATCATAAATCTTATTTTATACATCTTTGTAAGTAAGTTCAGGTTTAGAATGGTAGTTAAATTTCATCAGTATTTTAATATATTGTACTTATATTCATCAAATGCTTCTAAAGGCAAACCATATTTAACCGCATATATTGTAACAAAATTATTTATATATTTATCAATTTGTTTTAAACAGTATTGTTGTTATTTAAAATAGTAACTCTATAACTATAGTGACTTTACTCATGCTCTCTTTTAAAAATTGTCCTTGATTATATTTAAGTTACCTGTGACTACATGTTTATGTTAACTATCAATACATTCATGATAGTTCTTACATTTACAGTCATCTATGTCGGGAGAAGATGAATTATTATTGTAATTAAAGATAAATTTGCCCATCGCCTTATTATATTTTTTGACAATTACATTCCTAACAGAAAAAAGTGACAAATATCTATTAATAACATTAGAAAAATTAACTTTATCAAATGTTTTATTCATGGATAACAGAGGGCAATATTCAGTAGTAGGTCCATAAAGGTTATCAATACTTATATTGAATTTATTAACTAAAAAATAATTAAAATCTTTAATGATGTGAACTGCATGACACACCTCTAAGCTCTTATTACTTAAGATTCCATTTAACATAACAATTTCCTTTTTATTAAGACCAAACATGAAGCATTTGATCTTCTTGACATTAAATTTTATTTCAAAATCCTCTCTGTATAATAACTTTAATATTATCAATTAAAGATTATTTATCTCTGTTTTTCCTTTTTGTTATTTTGCTTCTGGAGTTTCTTTTAGAATTCTTATCAGAATTGGGAACAGTATTAAAATATTTTTATTATTACTGTGTAATATAATTTGCAAAGTATTTTTGACAAAGTGCATAACATTAGGTCCATATGGTTATATTGTATAAAAATTCCTTAATAAAGTGATTTTTCCACCATAATCTGTGCTTAGTATTTGGTATAATTTTAATAATTGGCAATTCTACATTTTTAAATTTATTCATGTGAAAGTGTCTGAGTTAGACTAACTTATCCGTCTGAAAAGTTGGAGTTACTTATATGTATATAATATATGTATACACTAGTCTAACTTTCTCCTTACGGAAAAACATAAAATGAAATTATTGAATAAGTGCACTGAGAAACCAAAAGACATACGATGACAAATTCTGTAATACGTATATATACAGCAATGCACTGAAATTAGGCTTTACGTTAAGTCGTTTACGTTATTGTTTCATTCTTTCTTGTGAAAGTTTTTTTTGTAAAGTTCTGGTAATCTCCCCCTCCCCTTTTGCTCGAATTTTCAATCATCCGAATCGATAAAAAAGAAGAAAATCAACTCATAAGTATACTCAGAATTAGTGCTTTTATCAAAAATAAGGTTTCTAAACAGTAAAGATGATTGAATACATTTTGAATTGTAATATGTTTCAAAATGAATACTGCTCTTTGAATACTATTATTTTTTATCTGCTCGGAATTATTATTTATATTATATGATACATTTTTATCTTTCAAATATATATTTCAAATATTTTTGATGTACTTCCATTGAAAACAATAATTGTATTGAATTTTTTTCCTGCGTAGCACACAATGTTTGAACATAATATTTTTCTGCCTTAATTTTGAATTAAATGAGAAAGACTCATTTTTTTATTATTGGATAATGATGTTACGTGTTATATAAACAAAACGAAAGAAAAACAATGACGAACAATCTCAGGAACGCTGTTTTTTGCATTGAGAAAATTAATTTGTTTGTGGTATTTCTTAATGCATGCATTTAACAAGTTGATTATGCTTTGCCGATATTCTTTTCAGAAAATAGATATTTCTTCAGACGTTTTCTTGTCCCTTTTACGTTTAGGGAGATTAAAAAAAATAATTTCAAAGAAGTATGTGCGATATTTTTCTATTATATTTTAATGCATCTTGCAATTACTAGTCGCTCTTATTTTTTTTTGTAGTTAAATGCTATAGTCCACCTATTAAGGGGTGAAAAAAATGTTATTAAACATAGTCAACATCTTTTGATTAATTTGGGACTTTAATCGGATGTTAATTAGAAACTTAATTAACATTAATTCCAGCGTCTATATTTTTAACAAGGAGCAACTTATTTATATAATGGATTTTACTTTAAATAGAGGTTCAACTATGGCACTTAGATGAAAAATCCTTGTTCAGAATCTGATGACCAAGTTTACTTGGCTACCGAGAATATATTATGTCTATTTTTTATTTTTATATGTTCCCTATTTCTATTCTATGTTTGTGGAATATTTAAAGCTCTTATTATATTTATGTAGTTCATTTTTAATACCTTCAAAAATAAATTTTAATATAATAACCTTACAAAATCATACGTGAAGTAAAACCAGTAAGCATTTGGATACCCTATAACCCTTACAAACGATTACATGTTAAGTATAACTAATAATAGTTTGTTAGTCTTAGGTTTCTTTGGTGTAATTTCAAAATTATAAAAAAAAATTAATAAAAGTAAAAACGCGTTATTTCCAGGACAAGAGTACTGAAAATGTAAAAAGAAAAAAATATAAGGATAATAAATTAATTAGTTTGCATTGTAGATAAGCAGTAATAGGCAGTACCTTTTTTAAAGAATAGTCTATGGATATTCCTAGGATTAGAGTGTTATGCGCTCCTTGTTCAATTTTTTCAATGCAATTAAAGAATGGAAATTCCCAGAGGCTTTAGCTCATCAACTAAGGTATTAAAAAGAATTCATTCTCCCTCTTATTCAAAAACACTAAGCAGAATTGATGAAAAATCGAAAGAAGCTATCAGAAAGCAGAAAAGAAATAAAACTCTAAACTTTGATTGTGAAGCTCAGAGGCATTATTAGTCTAATGAACGTTCAATTCTAAGGTATTTAATGAAGTATAAGAAATAATATAGCACTTATGAAATACACTAAAAATTATTTTGGCATTGCAAATTTATTTGTACAATTTACTTCATGATAAGTATATTTGATGCGGCATATATAATAAGTATATTTTACATGGAATTAGTTTTAATATCTGACATAGAAAGACATATAAGTAGAACAAACTATAAACATATTTCATGCACACACAAACTAAAATATTTAAAACGTTCTAAGAGCAATTGTTGTGAGTATCATAAAACTAAATACGTATACTTATAAGAGTTGAATAATAAATATTCCAATTAAATACTCTTTGCTTAAAACATCAGTTTATCGTCATCCATTTTTTAAAAAAGAAATTCTATTTCATATTTCGTTTGCTATTTGCTGAAAAACGCACTAGAAATCACAGGAGAGTAATAAAGCAATTTAAGCTTTGGTAAATTATATACTTTCTTCCGTCAAGAAATGGAAAAGTGTAGCTAGAACACATAATAAATGTTTTCAGCAAAACTCCTTTTGCTCGTTAGTTGGAAGAGGAAAACTAAGTATAATTTCTTACGATCTAGTCCTTGGAGACGCGAAACATAACTACTACGAATAACGGGTCACGAGCTCTTGGATATAATAATAAATATTAATCTAGATTGGGTATTTTGACGAAGTATGGTCAGAGTTGATGAGCGGAAGATAATTTTCTCGACTTCCTTTGATTTATATGTTAATGGAATATTGTTCTATGATGACACTGCGAAGAAGTATTATTTGATCTTTTAGTTCTTGATGCACTTTTCGGAATCGGCTAATCATTTCCTCAATCAATAAAAACAATGAACTGAAACTCTACACGAAAAAGTTAAGATTTAGGAAATAAATTTTGGTAATTTGAGACATTTAATTTAAATTTAAAAATTATATTTCAAGAAATATTAAAACTGAAGTTTAGATATGAGCGAATATTTACAAAAAAGTACATCCACTTTTAACTCTTTACAATTTTACATGAAGAAGAGAATCAAGACTTATTTTGTTTTAAAAAAAATATATGTTTAATAATAAGTTAATTGCAAAGTTTTGAATTTGTCATATTATCATTTATTTAGTGTGTCCTAAAATTGTCTTTACGTATTCTTAACTCATACTAAGTTATAAACTGATGTTGTAATAAATGATATTATAAATTTTTAATTGTAAAATAAAATGAATTTAGAAATTGTGGTATAAACAGTATATTGATGAACAGTTTGTTTTAGTACGATTTATAATCAATTCCTTTTAGATCGCTTGTTTCTCCAATTCATGGGATTTATAAAAAGCAATATATAATATACATATATTAATATATAACGTTATATATGATCTTATTAGAAATAAAGCTTTTTACTGTAAGTTAAATATATATATATATATATATATATATAATAGGCTTCATGCACCTGCACTGCAAGCACCTGCAATATTAATTTTGTATGGAACACATGAAATAAGAATTCGCAGGGAAAAACCATATTTAAATGTGTGGATAAAAATAATGTTTGATTTCTTCTCAAATGACGAATCATAGAAAGAAAAGTAGTTTATAAACACACCTAAAAATAAAGTAACTATATTAGTAATTTATTATCGAAATTCGACAGTAATATGCTATGTAGAAGTATTTTTAAATTATTTCAAATAAATAATCGGTATTTTTTTTTGTCATTCAAGAGCAAGTAAACACCATACATTGTTTACATTTTGATTACTTGTCAAGTGGACAATAAGATTACGAGTAAAAAATTCATAGCTGTAGTGTAATTGATTCTGTAGTATATGAAGTGCATTTAAGCTCATTAAAATATAATGGGAAGAGCAATTAATTTATTCCATTTTGAAAATTATCAAGTTGTTAGAATGGAAGTTGTGAAATGTCGATTTCAGAAAAGACATGTCTTGTAGGCCGCTTACATGCAGCCGAAGTAAGTACTTGTCGAAGTGGCGTACTGTTGGTGAAACAACACATTACCGAGCAATGGTTTGTTGGCCACTAAACATTGATTCTAGAAGAGAAAAGAGGACTTTTACTCATTTTTTGAGATGATCGAAATGTACAACGACCCATACCACCAGCAGCTACAACACAGGTGAACTAGACGGTGTGTCTCTACATAAATGTAGCGTATACTGTGGGTGTGCACAGCATGGATCTACTAAAAAAGTACCTGAATGAATTTCCTAAGCAGGCTTTAGTGGGTCATAGAATATTAGCATAGGACCTTTCATCAAAAGGAAATAAACTTTTATGCGTTTTCTACTCAATCACATTGAGTCTCGATTTATAAAACTTAGATTACAATTACATAACCATAGATTACCTTATACACATTTAGCTGCATACATTCCTGACAGATGGTATGGTGTGGGTAATGTTTAATGAGGAACAAATGGGCATATCTTCTCCATTGAAACAAATTCTGTTTTTTTTATATTCTACATGAGGATCATTGCGTACTTGGCGTATCTTTTCTTGGTAATAGTGCTCCTGGTGGACAATTACGGTTACCAAATCATAAAAGTTAAATCACTAGGGAATGCTTCAGGGGCTATAAAGATGAATGTATTTTTATTTCTTTGGGTCCGATTGTTTTGTTTGCACTTTCCTATTAAAAATAACTTAGTTGTGTGTTTTTTTCTTAAGAATGCACCAAAAATAAAACTAGAATTAGAATAATAATAAAAAGTTAAGTAAAAGTCAAAATAAAAAAAAAATGCATAACGTGATATTTTTTTAAAGGAACACTCACAAATACGTTATTAATATTTTTGATAGAAAATATCTGATGGGTGGCTTGGAGGCTGGAAGGCTTAGATGCTGATCGGGTTTGAAGATGGCCCCCAAGACACATGTAATTTGTGGATTCCCCTTGTTTATTGTTGACAGGATGTTGTCGGATTCCTAAGTCCGGCGCACGGTCATGAGAGTTGAATGGACTCATAAATTTGGAGAGAAGTCGAGACATTTGTAACTTTGCGCTTGGTTCTGACCAATGACCAGGCGAGACCAAAGGGCTCGCGGATGAAAAAAGGGTAATTTGCCCTCACTTAAAAGCAGAAGCCGAGACATTTCTCGACACTTCTACACTTTTCAAATTAGAAAAGAAACAAAACTAATCTTAACCATGCCGGCCTCCCATCACCTCACCTCCGTTTCAGATAAGTGAAATGTTTGTAGTTCTCTTATTCTTAAATTTTAATAGTGTTTAATCTAAGTTCTGATTTCGTAATGTGTTTTAAATGTAATAAACAAATTTGTTTTATTTTAATCCGTGTAATTCATTAATTTTGCGTTGTCTTTAATTATGATTTAAAGTACTAGCCACTATCATGATGCAGACATAAGTTAAATAATCTAACCTGCGTAAATCATAAGATGTTAATTAAAGCAGTATTAGGAGCGCTGCATCATATCACATATAAAGAAGCAAATTCAGATAATTAAGATACACTTTTATAAGTATTGCATAATATACACACAAAAAACATGTTAACTCTTTTATTAAACTGTTTTCTTAAAGCACTCTAAGTATCTTTTAATAAAAATCTTCAACAGTATTTAAGCTGGTCAGCAGAATTGTGTTTTTTACATTAGTAAACTAAATTTTTGTAGTACACTTTAAAAATAAATTTCGCTCTTAACTTTTGAAAAGATATAAGGAACTAAATTAATTGAACCATCCAAGCTGTAAATTTGGAAGGATAATTAAAACCAAACAGATTTAAAGTTTTAATTTTACTTTAAATTTGCTCAATTTATTCAAATTTCTCCTCTTTAAAATCTCAGAGGCTTAAAATCTCTTTAGACAATCGTCTTTCGAGACAAGCACTACCTCCAAGGGAATTCACATCTTTGCTATTCTTCAAGATCATTTAAGACTCACCAAATTGGGATGCCGTTTTGGGTACAACTTCCCATTCAATACTGGTTACAATTTATTGTTCAGCAGAATTATTTTTCGGTGATTGGAAAAGTTCATTTGCGTCTTATGAAGACCGATAAATTCCCTTTCAAATCCTGGTGGTTCGTCTTCGTCTTTTGGAGAGAAGCAGAATTCTATTAAACCATCCTTTTATTTTCATTAACCGGTTTACCTTTTAAGTTTTTCTTCATTGGTTTTAAGATAGTGTCGATAAACTTTACAGTAGGTTTCATTCCCTTCTCTTAAAGTGAATCTCACAAATACGCTTTTATAATAGCGTTACTCAAGATTTGGAGCACGCCTACCTAGGGGGCGTGATAACTCTAAGAGGGGGAGGGGCAAAAACATATTGAAAAATAGAAAACAGAAGTATTATTTAAAGACAATTTTTAATTTACTGAAAGTAAACAAACAAAATATATTCTGACATAATAATAAAAGAAGCATTTACACTATTATGATACACTTATAAATGTATCAGTACTGCACACAATGTATTTTATAATTAATTTCATAAAAAATTAAGCTAGAAACAAGTTTAATAATTACTGGTGATCCCAAGGGCTTCATATATAAAATTATATAAACAAAATTAACACTTACCTAGATAATTTGTACGGTTTATAATTAATTCCTTAACTGTTGATTAAAAGTTACGGGATTCGCTCCTAAAATCCACCATTTTCCACGTAGGTGCGCGTATGTGATATATTGGGGAGCGGGGAGGGTAAGGGATGGAATGGATAAGCAAATCCTCTGAAATGATTAAATGCTTCGCAAACATTGTAAAGGTCTTTTTATTGCATTCCAAAGCCTTCGGAATAATATTAAGGCTACCAGGGCTCATAAAAGGTCGTAATTCGGAAAGACGTATATATTCACTCGGGGCAATTAACGTCTTGATTGAGGGAGACTTAAGTGGCTAAAGTCGTTTTGTAGCTTTAGTGGCAAAGTGTATAAATGAATTAAATGCATTGTTATTGTAGGGAGGGAGGGGATCAATGAAAATAATGATTGGTAGTTTGTTCGCAAATATTGAAATTTTGAAAAGCACCATTTTATATCTAACACCCTCACTAAATCTTTAAGGAATCTAGGTGATAAGCTCTTTGCCCACATATTTTCTTCTAAATAACTTTCCCGGCATTTCTTGCGTATACACGATCATCCTATCCTGATGGCCGAAAGACTCTTCAGCGTCTAAACTTTCCTCGTTAGTAGGCAGAATTTTTCTGTAACCGTTTTAAGCATGCTTCCTTAACAATGCTTTTTCTTTAAGGTACCTCCTTCTCTTTAATTATTTTGTAAAGAAAAAAAACAGTAATTTTACGATAACCTCTTACTCTAAGTTCTTATTTTACCGTGTGGCACATTGTTCAGTTCATATGTTCATCTGTTTAGCAAGCTTAATAT
The DNA here is from genome assembly GCA_019973975.1 of Trichonephila clavata. Lineage (NCBI taxonomy): Eukaryota > Metazoa > Arthropoda > Arachnida > Araneae > Nephilidae > Trichonephila > Trichonephila clavata. The sequence goes on along the minus strand of BMAO01036395.1, from coordinate 55,089 downwards.
TCTTCAATAAGGTCTTTGACGATTTATGTCGCTAACTGCTTTAACGACAGCTATTGTCATCACCAAGTGCAGAGGACCACTTTTAATATAGTAGGGATTGCTGTTTTTAGCAGAAAGATCTTAAATGTGCGATAAATGAATTACCATTTGATGTTTTAATATTTAACCCGGCTTTTCTCGCCCAAGGTGTGTCATATCCACCGTCTAACTATTTTCAAAGCTCCTTCTAATCCTTTTTTGGAAAATTAATACTCGTGTAGCTGACTTTAAAGTCATATCCTTTGAGGGGCCTTAGTTTGTAGGCTAATTCTAAATATATATTTTTGGATATCGCCTCTTCGGTTATGTCATAACCTGCGCGTGAATAACCTTTACAGTTCGGAATGCATAAGCACGTTTTAAATCTTACTTATGATACGGCATATTATTGTAGCTTTGATGAAGGAATGTGATACTTAAGTAATTTAATAGATACAGTGTTTAACAGATATAGTACAACACTATTTTCGGATGAAGAAATTCGCTGTTATGATGAGGAAAAATCAAATGGTGAATAGTATAACAGCAAGTATGATTCCTCCACTGAAATAGATCCAGATTTAGAAAAGGGTGACACGGTTGAAAATAAATGTTTTTTCTGTTGCGACACACACAAACATTTGAGAAGGACGTAATTTTAAAGGAGATAACTGGTACACATCTTATGAACTTTCAGATGAACTTTTTTTAAATAAAAACTATTGCTGGAATAAAATATGAGAAAATAAAAAAAAGAAATTCCAAAATTTTTACATTCAAAAATAAAGAAGATTACTCCTATATGTTTAGTATGTAAAATATACAGATTAAAAAATTAAGACCTAGTGAAAACATCGCACTTACTCACGACGAGATTAAAGGAGTGTATAACAATGCACTGAATACCTTTATAAAAAGAACAGAAACACTAAATTTATGTGTGAAAAATATAATAAACATGTTGTATTTCTTACTTGTGTTCATTTTTAACAATGCTATACACATTTTACGGTAAAAAACACATTGTAAACACCCCTGGGTATGACACACCCTGCATGAGAACTTTTGGTCGTTTTTTTCACGCGAGTGATGCCGGGTGATGAAACACACTCGAGTGATGAGAAAAACCCTTTTTTTTCAGATATCTGTTCTGTTTTGATACAGATATTTTGATCTGTTGCACGCTTCTGTTCAAAACGTTAAGCATCTTACTGACTTAGAATAATGCTCTTGAAAATGTTACATTTTTTTAAACTACTGCATACAATTTCGGATGATGAGGTTTAAAATCATGTACTGAGTTTCAGTCACATCAGATGGTCTTAAATTTCTGTATCAGAAGTTCTGACTCCAAATAGGTAAAAACTAGTAAATTATGTAACCGATATTTTAAATGCGACTTTTATTAAATAAAAAAATTAATCAATAATTTGGGAAAGGTACACATGGCATTTTTTCTGACTTGAACATTTCTTTAACAGATATACTGCGAAAACACATACGCAATAATAGTACCAAAACCTTGTCAAAGGAATTTGAAGATAATAAAATACAATTATATGTATTCACACACTCAATGGTTGATCACGAAATATATATAAGGAGAGGTGCGGACATTTCTTTCTCTAATTAAAACTATATAAATAAAAGTTTTTTTTTCTTTTCAATTCACTGTTTTCATCTTTACGCTGTATAAATAACAATTTGTTTTGTTCAAGTATGCAAAACAGTAAGTTTCTTTAAAAGCATAATTCATGATATATGTACAAATGTATATTTTCAAACATTTTTTAAATTTTAATTATACCATTCGCATTTAACAAACTTCAAAGCATGCACATTTTTTAAATGCGTATGTTTAAGTCAAACCAGAAATGTTAATTACTGCTTACGATTAGAAAATTCGGCTGCAAACAGCTTTAGTAGCATTTCGTACCAATGCGACATGTGTATTGACAATTCGGAAAATACACTCAAGTAGTACGTATTAAGAAAACCAGGACATGCTCGTAAGTGTAAAATGCCAACATTAAGACCCTTTGCTTATGAGACATATATCTTTTAAAATTTCCAAAAGAGCTTATATATTTTAAGTTATTAATAAAGATAAATTAATTATATTCTGTAGAACTACAAAATTAACTTTTTAGTTCAAAAGTTTTTTTTCTACTTAATTTAATTAATACATAATTTTTGAGAACTCATAAACATACTTATGTTTAGGTACCGCTTTTTTAAAAGAAGTATCTTTTTTATGCTAAATATTTTTACACATATATAAAACAATACACAAAAGACAGTGAACCTATTTTTTTAGAGAAAATTCAGTATAGTTTCTTTAAAAAAAAATATGAAACTTTGAAATTTGGAAAATTTCTTCTTTTATGTTGTTTTTTTTAATGCATAAAACCATTTTTAAAAAAATTAGGCACTATTTTAATAGAAAAAAAAATTATGTTCACTATATGCATCTTGTACATAAGTATAAAAAAATTGGAATCCTATAGTGCAATAATTTTTTTTTTAAAATTGTATCTAAATGCAAAAAAATATGCTTTTGAAAAAAAGTGAAAAAAATTTTTAAAAAATAATATTTTCACATATTATTATACACTTGATTAGTATTTACTTACTTATTTTTATATGCCTAATAATACTGCTTAATCATTTTCTACAGTTACAAAAAGTAATTTTAAATTCGTATGTTTTCTCCCTTTGTTTTAGTTAATATGAACATAATTTTTGAGATACATATTTTCATTCTTCTTACAAAAATATTTCTTGAATATACAAAAAAAAATTACACATATATATAAAGCAACATATCAAATTTTATGAAAACAGTTTTTTAATGAAGTAACTGCATAATTTCTTTAAAATAATCATAAAACCTTAAAATTCTGAAAATCTTAATTTGCGAGATCTTGTAATACATATTATGCCACGGTTATTAATTCAAATGAAAAAAATTCAATAGTTTATATAGACCAAACACAGGAGAAACTACCCATTTAAAATATGTCAAAAGGGGCGTGGTCATTTGTTTACATTTTTGTTTTTCATATTTTAGGGCTATTTTATCAACAGACATATAAGTAATATACATTTTTAGGTTCAGAAAAATATGCACTAGTTTTTAGAACTAAAATTGAAAAATCGATTTTTAGAAAGTATATGATGTCCTGGTTCCCTTAAGTTCAATTTCACATAAAAATTTTTTTGTGCATATTTCTGCATATAAATTAAAGTAAAATTTGTTAAAATGGAAGACCTGATTGGAAAAACGCATTCTTCTTTTTATGAGAAATAAACTGTAAACATGCAAAATATCGAAGATGCGAAAACTTATTTCACTGCACATTAAAATGTTAACGCAATTGAATGTGTACCACAATTAAAGGTGAATTAAGAAAGAAAAACACATATAAATCTTGGGACTTTTATTTATTAGCGTAGATAAAAACAAAATGTTAAGACGTGATGCACGGGAATCTGTCAAGAACAATGGCAGTCTATGTGAAAGACCTACTTTTAAAGTGGACTTATCTAATCTATATGTGAAGAATTACTATTCACTTGTAGATCCGCTGTAGGTTCTTACTTCATCAAAGAAGAATTTATCACAACCAGGAATATAAATACTTAATTCATCTTCAGTGGCTAAAGATTTTATTATGTTTTTAGAAGCCACACAGCACACATAATTAAAACCAATATAAAATACACTATTATCAAACATTAAACTATTTCCACGCCATTTTGTATCTAAAGCTACAGGTTGTAGCCGCCATTGCTTCCTCCGCCACTGTAGATCTTCTCTTCTCTCCATTCCGATGGCAGCGCCACCTATATAGTTTTGTTTTTGTCCGGAGAATCTTACATGAAGATTCAAACTAAGAAAAGTTATTTATGCACTATTAAAATGATTAAACAAGCAAGAAACTATATTTCCCGTAACATGAAATTAATATAAAATTATTATGATGTGCAAAAGTTCTCTACATTTCCTGGGAATAGCAACGAATTTAAAGATCACAAGCTTTCACATCATTTTAGTATCAGATTTTTCTACTGATAGATTTAATCAATCCACAAGAGTCGTATGATAGACAGTAGGCGAAAAATCTAAAAAAAACAAAAAAACATTAAGACAAAATTAAATATTTTTAAATCTATCTCTCTCTCTTTCTTTTTACCTGGCTTAGTAATCTGGGTTAATAAAAAACCAGTTGATGATGTTGGGATTCTTGGGAAACCACACGCGAATAAAGTCCATTTGTTGTATTTTTCTCTGATCTTCGGGAACCATCAACATTTTATACATGTGCTATGGTCAAGAACATCTCTAATACAACAAGCAGTGTTTGTTCCACTGTATTCATTGATCTCACACACCCGTATACACCAATCAGTATATATAGTATAGTATGTGTTGTAAATACTCTACTATCAACACTTGATCTATTTGATTGGTGTCGCATCACATTGACAGAAAGGTTGGTCATCGATAATGCCAGTACATATTTGACTCCATATTTGTATCTAAGCCAGCGAGAAGAACTTTTACATCCATTTGGTATTTTAGTAGAAGTTGAATGTCGCGCTGTTTGTTTTTCTTTGAAAAATAAAAGTTCGGTTATGTATGTTTTAAAACTATGCTTAGTGTTATTCATCTTTATTATTTTATTATTTTTATTAAATGATTAAAGCAACGATTATTGTTTTATGTTTTTCATGTGTAAACAAAATTAATGGAAGTACTGTTAATAATAGACATTTTCTCAGATTGTTTTAAAACCTGATTGCTCCAAATGATTTCATTTGAATAGTCTCGCAAAAATACAGAAATTTCATTACTTTAAAATCTTAGCTTGTATTTCTGTTTTATGAAGTTGTGAAGTTAGAATTGTCAGTAGTAGTAAAGTGAGTAATATTTTTTTTTTATATTTACACACACATTTGGTATATAATATAATACTACGTCAGTAAATAAATTATTAAAATATATTAAGTTTGATTTTTATTACTTTCCTATTTAGCATACTGAAGAGTGATGAATGTTATAGTACCATAATTACTTAACACATTAGTTAACATTTTATTTATAAATTTGCTCAGGATTTTTATTTGAATTCTTGAAAATTGAGCAACTAAACTCGAATGATAGACAATTAAGTTTTCATACATTATGGCTCAAACGTTGTTAACGTTGTGACATCATACACAACCCTTTTAACAATTGTTCACGTTGTCATTTCTGTGGTTGCATGGCAAATATTTAAAATATCAAGGATCTCTCTCTCTCTCTCTCTCTATATATATATATATACACTTGGAAAAGTTTATTGAAGTTATAAATAATGGGATGAAGAAATTATTTTAATTTCACAAATAAATTTTGATTTGCAAATTATCAATTTCTGCCGCTTTAAATAATACAAATATTCAAAAAATAGTAGTTAGTTGCATGTATAAAAGTCCTTACAGAAATTCATGGATCATTTATTATTGTAGAATTACAAGAGAATCGCCTCTCTGTAACTCTAAAGTACAGAATGAGTAGAAATATATATAATGAAAAAATCGTTTTAGTCATATGAAATTGGTTTAACAAATAACTCCATGTAGTAATAAATGATTTGAGTAAAGGCAAAATTAACCAGCCAAAGGCAATGTGAAGCATTGTAATTTAAAAGTTTAAATAATTTTATTTAATTTTGAGGCATATTAAACTAAACGTCTGTTCAAAATTTTGTTTATCTTATCTTTTAACAATCTTTTGTAAATTTTAACTTCTGTAAATTTATAGAACTGATAATTTTTACATGGGAAAAAATTACACATTGTTGGAAAAATCAAAATCACTTTATCAGCAAATTAAAATTTATTCGATAATAATTTTAGAAACCTAAAGATTTTTTTATGATTTCAGTAATCATTGCGAATTTTTTTCAGTTCAACATTTTATGATACAAAAACATAATTTTATGTTTCTTAGAAAAAATTCTAATTACGAAAACTCCTAATATTACTATATGTGCACATACTTAAATATATATCATCACACATAATTTTTTTTTATAAATTTTTTATCAGAACATAGAATTTTTTTATTTTATTTAATTAATTCAGAATTCTTTCAACTGCCGATAACAAGTCTTAGATTTTACTTTAAATAATAAGTAAGATACATTACAAACTATATTTAAATAATCTATCCAAGTATATTGCTATTACAATGATTCATACTATTATAATATTAAATTAAGAAAAATGAAATGTATGGGACATTTTTGGGGTTTTCCATTATATTTTGATGAATTTCTTTTCTATTTTTATGGCCATTTAAAATATATATATATATATATATAGAAATACAATTATTCTACTGAAGACATGATATGATGAAAAACAGAAACAACTATGGGAGGTTCGATATTTCAATAAATATATAGATATGTATATATTTATCCGCACATTTTATGCCACTTTATTCAGTAAAAAGTGAATAATGTTCTAGTATGAAATATTTATGCGTCGTAGCTTACATTGTGGCGTGATGTATAGCATTTAGGTGACAGGATATGAGAGAGAAGCAGAAAAGCGAACAAATTGAACTTTTGCCAAGTATATATATTTTAGCTTGAGATATTTAATGCCGAGTAATCTTCTACGAAACTCCTATTCTTAATCTTTCACTTATAAACTATGGCATTTATCTTATATTTGTATCGTAAAAATTTTAAGTATTTTGATCATAAATTGTAATTTATATAATCTTACAATTTTTTTGTTCTGAAAATGTTTCTATTACAGATACATACTTGCATCAATTGTTCATGTTTCAAAACTGAGCAAAATATGCATTAACTACTCGTATTAAATATTAGTTTGTTTTAATGATACAATTTTATTTTCATAACAAACATTTTTAATATAATTAACCACTATTTCAATTATTCCCTGATCAGAAAACAGTGCACAATTATTAATTTTAACAAAAGATTAAGAATTAAACTTTAAATTTTCCTTTCTTGTTTCTACAAAGAAATTTGATTTAGCAAAAAAGAAAGGAAAAACCGTTTCAGTTGAGAATATTTTAGTGGAAGACGTCATACGGGTTTCGTTAATAGCATTCTTGTCAATGATAGTCTAATTATCCATATCGCTGTATAAATAAATCATCATATTGTAAATTACGGGTGATCGTAACACACTGTATTGAAAACTTTGTTGAGCCTTGTATTTAGACGTTCATATTACTATTGATTTCTACAGTTGGTTTCTTCTCGTATCTGATTTATACAGTTGATTCTCTCGTTATCTGCCTTATTTGCATTATATTATTAGTTTTCTACCTTATAGGAGTAATATATTTCGTTGATGAAAGAGAATTTCCCTTAGATTCAAATGCGCGGTAAACTTGTAAGGAGAAATAATTTTATTAAGGTCGCCCTGTAAAGCTGCACGAGCGCTATTAGCGAAGGACCTTTGAACCATATTCAAGTGGCGAGGTCTAAACTTGAGCTGCGTGCTATTCCTCTTTCCTAACTTTCCCATCATACCAATGGGAGGACGTTTGAGTCTCGACATATTTAATGTGCTTCTTTCTACTCAACACTGATGGACTTCAGTGGTACGAGACTCGAATTTATGACACACCAGCCACGAGTTCGTTACTTTGTGTTTACTAGTCTACTACGGTCTTTCCAAAACCGAATGCTAAATGATGCATTGAACGTTTCTTACAAGTGCACACACGAAATTTACATTTTCCTCTTCCTGATGATCAGGTCATCCGGATGTAACTGACAATTTTGCTTATTGTTCTTATCACAAAAAATTAGTCACTTGACTGAAATACACATTGAAATACCTCAGAAATACACCACCAGAATACTGTATATCCTTCTGACACATGTACAGAAAGTTCTATGGTCTATATGCACAGTCTATGATACCCAGCCATATTCGGTTTCTGAAATAATTTATCGGTGCATACTGATAGTTATTTCCGTTGATTAGCTAATTTATAACTTTGTACTTCATTTTTGTGTACCATTTTATAAGGACAGCAGAAACGAAAATCTTCAAAACAATTCTTACTTAGAAACAAATTCGTAAAAAACATTATGTAGTACATGCGCTGTAGTTTGAATTAATTAAAATATGTGAAGAAACCATATATATTGAAAACGTATGAATCCTCAAAATCACCTTCTCGTTTTTAATTTTGAAGAATAACGTATATTGTCATTAGTAATTTTATTTTCGTTCCTATCGATTAATACTCGTAAATAAGGCAAAATAAATGTATCTAATAATTTAAAATGAATTCACATATATGTTAAAATATAAGTATTAATTTGGAAATTCTAAAAGGAAAAAAAAATCCAAACACAAACAGGCCTAATTCTTTTCTTTTATTTTGTTGGTAATGTTTTCAAAAACATTTTTAAATAAATAAAAATATTCTACATCTACACATTAGAGAATGATATATTTCTGAGTATCATATTAATTTTGAGGTATGTGGGACTGTGAACTGTTAAGGAGATATGGTACCCTAAAAATCATTAAACTGTCGAAAATTTTTTATTGGCTTATTTGATTTCTCAAATCTTTATAAACATTAATGCAAAATTTCAAAGTTTTACCTGCTTTTTTATCAAGTTATGGAGCAATATTTGATGCTCGACAGCAACTACCACTCTCACATTTCAGATTATCTGCTAGAAGAGAGCCTAATGAAAAATTAGTTAATTATTTTTCTACCGCGCGTATATGAGACTGACATTATATATGCGGTAACAAATCATTTCAAGAAAGAATTGTGCAATTCATACAAAAGTTCTAGTTTTAGAATTGTTTATTGAATAGCAATTGGATTTGGTCAAGATTTAAAAGTTGTGCGTACTTTTTATGATATTATTATGGATGAAATTAAAACTTCAAAACGGATTCTCCCAAAGCACAAATACTAAATCTCATTTTGATAACTCAGATAAATAAAAATCTAATTCGCGAGAATAGAAAAATTCTCCCTTTTTTAAATATTTGTTTTTGGTGATATATATATATCCCATCTTTGTGAAATTCAACACTTTTATTATTAAAATGTTTTAAGATATCTATTTAAACAAATTCACATACGCAGTTCTTAGAGTTTGATATATTTTACCTATAAATTGTTATTTGATTTTGCTTTCATTCGTGTGCAATATTTAGCATGCGAAGGCTTTTAAAATCATGAAAATAAAAAAATAAAGGCATAAAAATATTTTATACATGTTGTGCATTAGCTCTAAGCATGGAATTAGCTCTAAAGTGTGTGTATTTTTTTATAATTTTTAAGATAAAGAGTTTTATAAAATATTGATATTTCATTCGTTTTCTTCTATATATTCATCATGACAGTATACAGTTTAATTATTTTATAATTGTGAAATTTCTTACGGTAAGCCGTTCTAAATAAGTTAGTTAACATTTCATAAAAGTTTCAGACTAATCGAGGAATATTACATCATGCTATTCATGGAATGAAAACTTCAAACTCATATTTTTCCATGTTGAATTTTTGTACATATACTATTATTCAAAACTTTAAGGCTTTTTTGATAGTTGAAGTATGGGTTTAAAATTTCGTACACATGTTCATAAATGTATATTTTGTAAAACTGTGTATGGAATTAGTTCTAACATGTTTAGTATTTTTTTCTAAAAAATTTCAAATTCGAAATTAATGTTTTTTGAGAATTTTTGAAAGTGTCTAACTATAAAAATTTAATAAAAATTAAAGAACAGCAGCAGAAAAAATAACATGTACAGTTTTATGTAGTATATTATAAGGTACTTAGAAAAAATTTGAAAGAAAAGAGACATATTTAAAAAAGCCTTAGAGATTTAGTAAATGCTTTAAAAAGTTCAAAAAAATTTTAATTTTACAAACATTTTGCAACAAATTAAAAAAAATTTTGTATGGAATTATTATTAAATATTAACCTTTATGAAATATAATTAAAACCAAATATCAAATATTAAAAATAAAAAAAAATTGTGAAGATGGTACCATATGATCTTAAAAAAAATAAAAATAGTGAAATTTTGAAATCTAATTGAAGGTTTGACATTCAACTAAAAATAATGGGAATACATATTACATCACTTGCTAATTATTTTAACTATATACATGATCATAACCTATAACTTTCTATTTTTCGTAACATTTACATTTTAAATTACTTTTTAATTACTGTATTGAAGTTTCAATGACTGCTTCTATCGACGTTTTGGCAAGATTACAAACTAATATATTCACTTAATAACAGGTGCAGTTAAATCCATCCCCATACCGGCATTCACAAATGTTTCTCCTACTTTACATAGCACTCGTAAAAATACCATAATTTTTGTATTTTTACGATTGTCATTGAAAAAATGTACATTCTTTAACATAATAAATGTTTCAGGAACAATACACATTTATAGTCTTATATAGTGTCTTTGTGCTCTCTTGAATAAATTGACTTCTTTGCATACCTCGAAATAGTCGAGAAAATTGATAAGAATGAGATGAACTTTCTCTCTCTCTCTCTCCACATATCACATACATTGATTATTAAACTGTTGAGAAGATATCCCAGTATTCTCATGTTTACATCTATGGATCTATGATTAAGTGATATACTGGAGCTGGTTGAGAAGTATATTTTAACCATTTTATGTTCTATAAATCAGTGCAAAGAGATATTACCAATTTTGATGGCGAAGTTGATGCTATATTTGTTTAATTGCTGTTGTTGCTTATGCCACCTGATCGACAGTAACATCAGATTAAGGTCCATGAAATTCAGCGCAGAGAAGGGCTAGAATTTTATGGCTGTCATTGGCCTAATTTCTTAGCCCCATGAAGGTGACAGAATGATTTTGCTCGGTAGAACACGATAGATGGCGATACCATTCGGATCCACTGATTTAACGAGCACGTACTCCGTGTGTACTCGGAGGGTATTTGGTGGCATCTGGCATCGAACCCAGGCTTTCCGGCCTGGAGTCCGATGCTCTAACCACTAGCCTACCCACGTCCCATTTATTTATTTGAATCATTTACGAGCTAGGAAGTTATTTTCTGTTGGCTAAAATTTTATCTGATAACAAAGCTGTTTTGCAAGCTCTCCAACAATAAATTTTGAATTTCCCAACGAACTTATGAATGTAGAAAAACTCTCAACATTCCGATGGACTCAACTGTTTTACAGTAGATTTCTGTTTATTGTGGCATCGAGAGAAGTGAATGAGCTGATTTGCTGCAAAGAAGGAAACGATAAGAACCTGGGAGTGTCTCGTTTGTTCAAAACCAGTCATTTCAGATTTTCTTCGTTCTGTATCGTAGGATTATTTCGTCCTTTGAATGTCCGTCTTTTGCAAACTCGATTAAAGGTCACTTAAACCTGTGCTCTTTGTGACTCAGGAGAGTCCATGGATAAGGACCATATTGAAGAGTGCACTGTATTATTGTCTTTAAATGCTATTGTTTTTAAGGTCGCTAGGTCGAAACTAATGGCCCATTGTCCAAATGTCTGACATTTTTATAAATGAATCTCTTTTGAATGTATGCCCTTGAAACCCTTTTATACATATATAATTCATTACAAAACGAAATATGAAATTTCCAAGCGAACATGTTTAGTGTATTTTTCATAAAGAATTTTGTATCAATTATATTGTAAAGTGACTTTTTATAAAAAAAAATTATGTTGCGAAGTAAAATTAAAATATTTTATACGAAATTATTTACATACAATTTAAATTTTATCTGTCAAAAATGTGAGATTAATTTGTTAATTTCATCACAACATCTAAACAAAATTTACATAAACACAACATTCTATACTTAAAGCAAAAAAATCTTCTTTTATCTCTTTAACAATTCATATATATATTTCAATACGAAAATCAAACTAGCTACTCTAATTGGCAATCGTATTTTCTTTTAAAAAGAAAACAACAAATGTTTAAATAGGAACAATTGTACTATTTTTCAGCTTTGAATTCTTGCTTATTTAATGAATAAGAATACAATGCTTACTAAATTTTTCCCTAGTTTATTTCGAATTACATTTAAACTTTTTAGCCTCATTCTTCAGTGCACACTCCTCCTTCTCAATTCCCTTGAATTTTTTCGTTCTCCTGTTTTTAATTTCAAACGAGGTATTAAACGAGAGAGGAAATTTCACCTTTCTAATTAATTCTGGGGTAAGCTTTTATCTGCACGTTTCAAGGATTAATGGTTTCATAAGCTTAACCAATTTTTTAGATAAAAAAAAAGAAATATAGATACAATTTTTAAAAAATTTAATCATTGAAATGTAATTGAAAAATACAGATTTTTTTTTTATTAAAAACGCTAGTTTTCGAAAAGTGAACAGTTAAATTGTATGTGTGTAGATAAATTAGTGAAGTCTTAATGCGTCTACTAAATATAGCATCTACATACCTCAGGAATCTTCAGTTTTAAATTGAAATAATAATTTTAAAAAATCATAAAAACAACTATCTTTAGCTCTTGATAACGTTTATATGCTTTTCAATGGGAAAATTTTCAATTGGAGAAGATGATTGGTATTTTCTTGAAAATACTAATCGAGATAACTTCATAAATTGCATAATGCAATATTATATACAGTCACAAAACATCTGTGAATGTTTATGCAACCACATGTGCAGTGGTTAGAAAAAATGACTTAAATGAAAATAAACTTTCAGCAAAGAAAAATCATTCTTAAGTGCTACTGGATGCAAACAAATTATAGGAAAAGTTAATGAAGATGTTTCAAGAAAATGTATCAATCAGACTCATATTTACTCGCTTACAAGATAAGTTTGAGGAAGAAGGAATGATTCCAGAAAACTTCCAACATCTACTAAGTTCACAAGAGGAAATGAGAGTTGAACATTTTCAACATCACCAAGAAATTCTGCTCAGTAAGCTGTTCATTTGGTGACTTGTTAGGACAGTTGGTGCGATGCACATTATAAATGCACCTTAAAGTCAGGTCGAAGTCAATTGGAATGCCAATACCTACGCTTACATCACAATCTGTATGATTCAATGCCACGACTGGTACCCTTAGTCATCGTTCAGTGTTTCACATATACAAAGGACTGATTTCTATTGTCTTTTTTTCCTTTGTAAATATAATCGTTTATTGGCTCACTATCAGTAATATACGGAAAATATTTTATCAATTTCTGACAATTCCTTTAAAGTGTTGCGATTTTTACAAACATGAGAATATAATGCATATGTCCATACATTGTATTTAATGTCATATTAAGACAATTCACATGAAAATGGAGTGTTGGACGTAAGCCTATAATTACCTATTAAATTAGAAATAAAACTATATACACATGAAATTATGTTATCATATTAGAAAATTATATTTATTGCAAACACATATCAATATATAACACTATAAATTACCTTTGGTTTTCAGCTGCATTTAGTCGTATAACACTTAAGAAATATAGATTGTAACTTATATCGAATTAGCAGACTATACGTTTGAAATCGAGATATAAGCTAATATACTGCTGTTTGCAAAAAATGCAACATAATGAAATGATCATCAGAATTAAATGAAATTTAATGCCCAACGAATTTTATTATTACAAACAATGTAAAATCATTATTTGATGTAGCTATCACGCGCTGAAATAAGTGCTGCTATATGACGTGACATGGAGTCAAAAAGATTTTGAAAGTCAGCTGGTGGAAGAGAATTCCACATTGCCTGTATACGCAGCCAAGTTTCGTCTTTGAAGCTGCAGGACGCATATCACTAGTGAAACACTGACGAATCAAATCCTAATCGTGCTGAATTGGTGACATATCCGGTGAATAAGCGGGGAAAGGGAGAAGTTGCATGTGTTGGGAGGAACACAAGCCTCGAACCACCTTGCAACATGTGGGCGTCCATTATCCTGCTAAAAGATAGCTCGAGGTATGCCTAGAAGGAGGGAGCTGTTCCGGGCTGTATCACTTCACAGACGTACCTGTTGCAACTGAGATTACCCTCAATATGTGGCTAATTGGATCGACGATAATACGAAATCAGACCCCAAACTATAACTCTGGGTGTTAGAACACTATATTATTTGATAACGCACTCTGGAAGGCAGCGTTCACCCCCATAGCTTCTAAAACGAATGTGGTCATCATGGTCCTATAAATTAAACTTGATTCATTTGAAAATACAACTTGTCCAATCACTTTCCATGCTCTGTGCTCATGAGCCCATTACAGATGAAGCAGTCGATGGTTTTCCGGGAGGGAATTATGTATAATACCACCATTAAACCCAATCCACGGTGCAGCAGACGTAGATGAATTGACAAAGCCGACATTAGTACACTCGTAGCAGTAGACCAACGTTCTCTACGATCAGAACTCTACGATCATTCACCACCATGTGTAGCAGGTGTTGATCGTCGCGAACCGATGTCACCTTCCATCGTCCACTGCCAGTTTTTTATGGTGTCCGGTGCTCGTCAGTCCATTGCTTCTAAACTCGGATCCCTGTTGAACTGTTCCGCTGCATGCGAGCTCCTATTGCGAGATAAGAATATCCTCTTTCTAGAAGGCTTGTCGTGACTGAAAGCCACCCCCTTACACTACTGTATCCCTCTCTATCTGAAAATACAACTGGATGTGTAGGTGGACTTAAATGATCAAAATACATAATTGCAAATCAAATAGATTTATTGATTCTAATCAAGGCATAAGTTTAGACACACACAATTCAATTAAGAAAAACTAATAAGAGTCGAGTACGAAACGTTGAATCACTACTAGCGGAATATTCAGAACGTCAACTGAATCTAGGAAAGCTTAAACACGCACAGATACAGCTACGCCACATACGAATATTCGCAATATCTTAAATAAAATCACTGACCTTTTATTTTACATCGGCTGTTCCTTCGTGATGATTACGCCTTTTTACTGGCTGCGAGAATGGGTGAAGAATCCCGCCCTTTAATAAGAATACTTCTATATTCAATCAGCTTCTCCTCGCGGAGCTCCACACGTAACAGGCTATCTACGATTGCCAACAACTGTGTGCTGACCTCTCAATCTTTACTTCACTTAACTTCTCATTTAATATCACTTCACTTTACTTAATATCTTTAACTCGCGTAACCCGAACTTATATAATATTTCTTCTTTGCATAAGTCACGCCTGGCTCTCAGAGAAGATTGGTTGAAATAAATAAATTATTTTAAGAACAATAGAGGAGGTTATATAGATAAAGACCATGCAGAGCCGTCACAGGCTGATAATCCTCCCCCTTTCAAACTCCGTAGGTTGTTGGAATTTCTTTTTTCGTCGAAGAGGCATATTTAGGTCTCACTAAACGTTCGCCGCTAACAAATAATCATTAACTACTTTGAAAATTCCGCTACGGGACTTTATTTATTAGCTTTCAGCATTTGTACAAAGGTCGCTGCGCACGCCACGCATGCGCGGTGACTCTGAAACTTTACTTTTTTACGTAACAATCTTAAAATTTATATTTGCTGCAAAGTTCTTTTAGTTATGATGATTCCTTCATGGTGTTACATTGCTTACAAACAGCAGTGTATAATAAATTTATGAGAACAATTGTTACATTAGAGCAGTAAAAGAATAACACTAAGTAGTTCAGTAAAAAATGGAATTTAAACCGACACGAGAATTTTAATAAGAGCAAAGGATTTAGGCTACCTAATATTGTTCAAAAATTCGATTCACACATATACAGCCAACAAACAGGAACCTTTCTTGCCAAATATTTTATATGAAAGTAGAAAATATAGCAGTTAAAATACATTTTCATAAATAACGAATACTGAAGCATCTTGGAGTAATTTCATTTCAAAATCTATGATACTTCCATTTACAGTCACGATGTATACAGTCTGGCCTTTAATTCTCAAATAATTTGTAGCCACTTCTTTCAGTGACATGTTTTGCAAAGGAATCTTTTCTAATGTAAGCAGCTTTTGTTTACAAAATAGAACTAATATGGTCATAAAGTTTTTGAGGATATAATTTTAATCATTAGATGTTTATTTATTTTCCAAAAGATAAACGGAAAGAGATTTAAATAAATTTCACGTCTTGAGATTTGTATCTTAATCACAGAATTAAATTTTATAAAATCATTCAACACCCATGCAATGCTGGTTACTTAGGATTTGCATTGGAACTAACCGCATCAACCAAGATATCTAAAATCGATTAGTAAGAATAAAATAAAAATATTTATATAAATTTATAACAATACAATTTATATTTTATAGAACTATAACGGAATGCATTATTTTCTGGTGCATTTTATCTGCTCCGTTCTCTTTTTTCCCTTCATTTGCTAGCAAACGTTTGATTAAAAAATAATTATTTAAACTCTTGGAAAAAATATTACTTTTGTTTCCAGAATTAAATTTATTCTAAACAGAAAAATTAATTTATTTCTCTCTCTTTGCTGTTATTTAAAAAAATTAAGGTTTTGTTTGTGCGGAAAGAGTGGAATTAAAATATTTGTTGGTTGAGAAAATTAGTTTTCACTTTAACATTCAAAAGCAGCGTTTCTCAAACTGTATTGCGCACCTCCCTAGGGGCCCTGATAAATCTGCCAGGGACGGATATTAAAATATCGAAAACAAAAGATTATTTAAAAGATATATTAAATTAATGAAAGTAAGCAAGCAATTTACATTCTGACATAACAAATTGTAAAATACATATTTGAGGGGTTAAAATACAGTTATCAATTTATTAGTACTACACAATGCATTTTATAATGAATATAACACTACTATGTTTACATATAAGTTACATAGAATATTTATTCATAGTATTATATATTTATCCATAGTTATACAATACAATTTTAATAATTATCAGGGACCCCATGGGCTTCTCAAATATAGAATTATGTACAAAAATTAACACATCTTGATAATTTGTAGAGTGTATAATTGATCCCCTTACTGCCAATTAAAAGTTACGCGATTCCCCTCCAATGCCACCATTTTCCACGTACATGCGCGTATGTGATGTATTGGTGAGAGGGAGGGAAAATGAAAAGGAATAAACTAATAAAGTTTTCTCTGAAATAAGTAAATTCTTCTCAAACACTGCCAAGATCCTTTTATTGCATTCCAAAGCTATTGGAATAATGTTATGAACAGCAGCGCACATAGAAGATCGTACTTCGGAAAGACGTATACATACACCAGAGTCAATAAACGCTTTGGCTGAGTGAGACGTTTATATACGCCGGTGGCACTTAAGAGGCAAAATTTGTATTATAGTTTTAGCTTAAAAGTATAGTATTATTGAATTCATTGCAGTGGTATTGTATGGAGGGACGTGATGAAATTTATGATTGAATATTGGGTCGCAAATATTGAAAGTTTCAGGAGCCCTGTGTCAGGTGAAACAAGAGTATTTTTGAATTTTTTTTTGTTAATATGGTGAGATATGTGTTCTATAAAATTATATGCAGGTTTTTGAACGTCTTTAATATCTTTGGTGCAAACAATTTTCTCAATGCAATGTTTTTGGAACTCAATTAAAATTAAAGAAAAAAAAAACAGAAATATATTTTATGCATGAAACCAGCCCCTTTAAATTATACATAAATAATTAAATTCAACAATTATATTTTTACCTTATTAATTATTTTTTATGGCTGTCAAAATACTCTTTTTATATATTATTATTTTTTTTTTTACAAATTCTTTCATATGGTGAAAAAAGTTACACAAATTTTGAACATAACATTATATATATATATATATATTGATGTAAAATTAAAATAATTATTAAACTCTCCTCCATCTTAGTGCGTGTTTAAAAAAATACTAGCAAATATTTGATCATTAGCAATCAATTTGTATTTTTTCCAAAATCTAATACTGATGAAAGTGCAGCATATTTAAAACGTTAATAATTATAAAAAATTAAATTTACAAAAATATAATTTTAATACGTTTCAATAAAGATTAACACATCCAAAGAAGTTTTTAAAATATTTTATTCGAAGTAATAAATATATTTTCATTTTATCATTTTAAATTAATTACTTCCGACCTTTAAAATAAACTTTTCGCATCAAGAAAATGATGACAAGACATAGTTTAGTTTCTAACAATCTCAAAAAACTGCCTAATAGAAGCTATAAATATTTTGGTAAAAATTAAAACCACTGTTGAGAATAGGAAACTAATTACTTTGTAGATAATATTTCTGAAAAATTCAAAGAGTGATTTGACATTGAACAAATAAAAAAGTATCATTTTTAAGTAACCCCTTTTGAAGTTTCAAAAGAATTATGGTGATTTTATTAAAAATGTTGCTCTTATGTGGCTTATGTTTCATTCCATATTTACCATACATATTAGAATAATTTGAATTAAGCGTTATACTTATTGTAGCTTAATAACATTACAGATTATAATTAATTGTATTTTGCAATGGTGAAAAATCACTTGCAGAAAGTGACAATCCTCTTTTTAGCATTTACTTTTTTCTAAATCCATTCTAATTGTGTGAATTTTGGCAATCATGATAATTAGAACAAGACTGAAATGTTAACATTGAAGCAATAAAATGATATAATCATGATAACAGGAATTCTAGTGGTTTCAGTTTTTAAATAAATTTAAATGAATTTCCAAATAATTCACAATATCAAAATACTTATTTTTATAATATTTAAAATATAAAGCAAATTCAAAACAATATTTTGCGTTCTTTGTATGTGATTAAAATAAGTACATATTCATACAAGAATTAACATGATTCATAAACAAGCTTCCTAATTATATCATTGAGTACAGACTTTACTGTTTCCTCAAAGATCAGAATGTATGTCCGTACATTTAATAAGTGTCCTATAGAAAAATAAAGTGATAAGGTTTTTCACAAAATCACAGCCTTTCCTCACACATTCCATTAAATCACCTGCACTGCAGAGAATGAGAAGACAGTAATGAGAGAGAGAGAGAGAGAGAGAGAGAAAACTTTCTACGTTATGTTCATCGAGGCAGAATAGACAAGTTTGTGCCATTATCCATCGAAGTGCAAGACCATGCAATGTGTCAGGTTCAGTAAGGTAAGCTTAAATTTTCTTTTTAATGAGTCATATAATCGAATTGCTAAAGCGCTTTATTCACAAGAGTAGAATTAATCTGATACCCAATTCCAATAGTTACTCACAAAAAAGGTAAGCGGTAAAACAAATAGGCACTGAAATGAACGTGATGAAACTCTTTCTATCATAAACCACAATCCCTACTACTCTGCGGCTTGCTAATGCTGACATAATGCATTCCTAGAAAGGATCCAGCTACCAGTAGTCTAAAAATTTACAATAATATTCTTGAAGGTACCTAGGAATAAAGGACTATACGCTGATATTGCAAAGAAAATAGCTGACGACAACGTATATATAATTGATGGCAAAACCTACAATCAAAATCAAGAAGTATCCATCCAACGGACACCGGGTCATAAAGTAATTAATTACTCAGCACTGCACCATATTTCCAGGTAAAGCGACACTAAAAAGGACATAAGAGTCATCTCCCTAGCTCTGAAACTATGCAGTCCAAAAAGTGACACCTTTTTTAGCTAAAACTGTTTATAAATAACACTGTTAATGGATACTGTGGATTTCACACTTTCCCCGCTGGGCTAGAGACATTTATATACATCATTCCATTAGTAAGATCCGATATACGAACAACTCAGATGATAACTACCTTCTGCTGGTGATAGAGTTATTAATCTCAAATGTGTAAATTTAGATTCAGACTCATTTAATTGATGAACTGTTTATATAATTATATTTTCTCTCATTATAGTTTTAAAGTGTACATCTAAGACGTTTTCCTTACTTTTTGGAGCTTTTCTGGTACTTTACCAATGTTATTAACTAAATCCTGATAAAGTAGTTCACCTCTCCTATTTTGAATAGTTTCCACTTTGACGCGTGGTATTACTTAACTCGCAATTATCTTACCTCTCACTATAATCTTGATCTCATTTGTTATTATAAAGTGATTTTAAATATTACATGGATTTGGAAAATTATAAAAAAATTATAACATGCTAGCATACATCGAATCAGAAAAGTATTTTTTTTATTTAGATTTGATCTGATAATCTTTATTGAAATAAGACCCCACACACATATGATGAACTTTTTTTACATTAAAACACCGATAAATATATATTTTATTTTATTAAAATTATAAACTCTATGAAGAGTGCACACAATTAAGTATGAGCAACTGGATTTAAAGTTTTAAAATGTTATCAATGGTTTTCTCTTAAAATAAACCTTCGTTAACCTGATCTTCGTAGCTTTATTTTTTATATTTCGAGTTTAGGAGGAAAATGTATCGGTACAATAAAAATTAGACAGTTACAGATGTAACGAGACATGCCACCAATACATCGTTTGTGACAAAGACTACTAGCGTTGCACATGCTCATAACAGACATCCAACGCACTTTTTGTCTTTGTTCTTAAATAACATTGCCTGCCGCATTATAATGAAGTAGATTTACTCTTTTCAGGTTGCAAATGAAGTAGATTTACACTTTTCAGGTTGCAAATGAAGTAGATTTACTCTTTTCAGGTTGCAAATGAAGTAGATTTACTCTTTCGTGCAATGAAATACGTTACCATATCTGTTTAAATATTTTTTCCGCAAGGAATAATTCTGTTTTCTTAATTAGAAATTATTCATATATGTTTTCATAATATTTGTATGAAGCATAATTACATTATTACGCATGTATAAAGACAATGCTTACATATTTATTTCTGATGATCTTAAACAAATTATTTTACCTTTTCAAACACAACCATAAGTTACTAAATTAATTTTTTTGTTTATTTAATTCTATTTATTTCTTCAATAATGTTTATGAGATCTTATAAAAAAAATTTACGAATAAAAATTTATTTTTTTTGTTGTAAAAAGATGCAATTTATTTTAATATTTTTTCTGGAATATAATAGTTAATTTGAATGATTTTGAAAAAATAAAAGTGGAAAAAAGTGTTTTTTAAAGTCATTTTATAATTTTGTTTCGCTTAAAAAGAAGGGTTAATTTTTTTTTTCCTTTGAGATTCTTATAAATACACCTTTGAAAGTTAGAATACTTTACTACTTATAATTCTTTAAATATAAAATATAATTTAAAAAACTTATTTGTGAATCGTAATATTATATATTTGTATATGTTTGATTTTTTTTTCACGTACGTTTTCTACATTTTTTTTTAAATTTCGGAACACAATTTCTTTATAACTGCTCGAAGTTCTTAAGAAATTCCTTTTTTTTAAGTTGCAACATTCTAAGCGACATTTATTTATTATAATTATTTCGAGGTCCACTTTTATTTTTTGCATAATAAATTTAACATTAGATAAAATAATAACCGATGTGTTTATGTGGATCATGGGTATTTTTTTGTATTTTTTCTTTTTCTTTTACTATACTATACTTTTTCTTATACTATATTATCCATGGGTTTTTAAGCATAACTTATAAGTTATCCTTTTCACTTTTATCTACTTTCTAACTCATTGAGTTTGGAATTTAAAATAAATTTATACAGTAATGTTTTTTTAAACTATGTATGTAATAAGAACAGATGATTACCTTATTTACGTATTATTTACGTATTCAAAGAATATTTATGAGTTGAGGAAAGGATTATAAAAAACATTTGTGTGTGCAATTTTTTTTTTTTAATTCATAAACTTCATCACGTTAAAAACTCAATAATGAACGAAAAAATTAATGTTTTCGGCCGAAAGTAAATTATTGGTGATAGCGAGACGGAGTGACAAAGATTTGAGGCAAAATTGTACAAGTTCTTATCTTCTAATTAAAAAGTGTTTTATTCAGATATTAATCCGTGAAATAAAGAATAAAAAAACTAAGAAATTTCGAAGGCTTAGTTTAAAAACTAAGTTACTTCCTCAGGCTGCCGTATATTAACATTTCAATAAACTGTATAATTAACTGCGAAAAAAGTCGGAAAGATTTCATTTAATCCCATAAAAAGAAACCTTTATTGAACTAGAAAGAAAGAAAACATATACTTTTCAACGAATAATAAAAGTAATTTCCTGTTATAAATGTATTTTATTAAATATAAAGGCACACTTAATTATTTTTTTTACGATATTAAAATTTTCTTTGTTTTTGGATAAGGTGTATAAATAACACTAAATGAGAGTGATATATAATGATTTTCTGAAACAATTCTACTTATTCTTCGATGATGCCAATATAAAATATATTTAACTGAAAAATTTATTGATAGTATATTTAATAAATAACCCATTTTATCCCAGTGTCCTATTTTGAGGACAGGTGAAAATTATGATCTGGAAATCATTATTTGTACAGTGCGAATATTTTGAGATTTAGGACATGTAGGAATATGTATTAGTTTTTTCAGTTTGAGACATTTGCCTCAGCTCCTACTCCTTCTTCCCCTGAAAATGTTTATATTCATTGCATTTGTCGGCACAGTTTGTATCATCTCTTTGGGGTTGCAGAATTATTTTTCAGTTAACTTTGAAATGATTTTACTTAATCGGGGCATTTTTTATGTGATAGTACTATTTCCTTTTGATAACGGTGGTTAATTAAAGCGATATTGTTGTTAGGTAAGTTTTTGAAAATTATTAACGGCCCTCTAATAGGATAGTGGGGTGATACGCACGCAATTTATGCGTTTTCTCTCTCTTTATAACGAAGATTTAAAAAAAATAGTTTTGCTTCTAGTGTTTCACCCCTGCTCAGTGCTAAAGTTCCCGATGTTAGATAAAGCATTAGGATTATTTAATAGTTTAGATTCAGATTAGAGAGATGTAGAAAGTGTGCTTTGCTACTATCAAATGCCAGTGAACTAACTGATGAAGGTGAAGGGGATGAGAATGAAGTGAATACTGGTAATATTATTGCAAAAGATATTCCTGGGTCTTTGAAGGTTCAAAGTGGAGATAGTTTACAGCCTGAACCACCCACAAGCTTTAGTGTTTCGACAACAAAGAGTAGAAGAAAAGCTAAAAGATTTCAGTCATTTTGGATAAAGAATAAATCACCACATTATACAAAATGCGAAAAATAGGATTACTCAAATGCAAGTGACTTGCTCATGCAGATGGAAACTGCATTGAAACTTAAAACTCTATCTGAGATTTTTGAGAAGTTTTATTCTAGTATTTATGATATGATTGTAATAGAAACTATACGACATGCAGCATATGTAAAAAAGAAGTATGATTTATTGACTACTGCTGACAATAGGTCAGATACTAGAGACCTTAACTTATCGAAAAAAGCCATGTCACAAATCAGCTTACAAAAATTGCAACCTTATTTACACTTTGTTGACAATTGAACGGTATATCAACATGCCCAGGATCGATCCATCAAATCCAGGATCATTGTTTGCCCTACGCAATAATAAATTTTTTTATGAAATTTGTACACTTCTGTGCAAATACAACCATTGATGAAAGTATCGCCATGTATTACGGTAGGTTAGTCTGCGTTTATGCGAGGCAAGCCAATACGTTTTGGATATAAACTTTGATGTATATGTGGAAGCGAGGGATTTGCTACAATTTTTCTCTATAATGCAGCGTTTCTCAAACTGTTGGGCGCACCTCCCTAAGGGGGCGTGGTAACTCTACGAGGGGCGCGCGAGCATATTGGAAAGTGGAAAACAAAAGATTATTTTAAAAAGTTAATTTACTGTAAGTAAACGAACAAAATACATTCTGATATAATAAATAAAACACATTTACACTAATATAATACACTTTAAATGTATCAGTCAGTACAATTTATTTTATAATTAATTTATCAATACTAAGTTAAGAACAAGTGTGATTATTTCCAGTGACCTTATGTATTTGTATTAACATTTATCTTGATATATCGTACGGTTTATAATTAATCCCTTAACTGTCTATTAAAAGTTACGCAATTCACCCCTCAATGCCCCCGTTTTTCACGTAGGCGCGAGTATGAGATGTATTGTGGGGGGGGGGGAGAAAAGGAATAAATAAGCAGATTTTCTGAAATAGGTAAATTCTTCACAAACACAATTAAGGTCTTTTTATTGCATCCCATGATTTCCTTCGGAATAATTTTATGGATAGCAGTGCACAGAAAAGATCGTACTTCGGAAAGACGTATATATATACGTCCAGAAAATTAATGTTTTGGCTGAGCGAGACGTATATATACGCCGGTGGCACTTAAGAGGTTGAAGTCATATTGTAGCTTAGCGTCAGATTATTATATTATTGAATGCAATACATTTTTGTTGCATGGAGGAGGGAGAGTGTTGCGATGAAAATTATGATTGGATATTGGGTCGCGAATATTTAAAGTTTGAGAAGCACTGCTATAATGTGGTAAATAATCTGATGCAAGGGATTATACTACTCTTAGTACTTGGGTAATGAGGAAACTAACATAGAATTTTATGAATCTTTAAAGTTAGACTTTATATCTTAATAACTTTTTTTGCTAGCATTTACCTTTTGAAAAGTCTTGGTGAACATGAATTTTGAGCTACAGGAACCATACGAGAAAATCGGATAAAACACGAATGTCTTTTAGAATAATCTAAGTCTATGCCGAAGAAAGAAAGAGGCACTTCTGATTTTGCATTTGATGATTTTGCATTTGAGAACACAACTCGATGGAATTACAATAGTATTGTGACTATTGCTACACATTTTAGCAGTTTAGAACAATTTTTGATGTGAAGAGGCGAATAAGAGGACACAAACATAAAATTACCGTGGAAATGCTAAATTTGATAAATTTTAATATAATCATATGGGTTGTGTAGATCCCACAACGACGGGTTGTCTGGACATTATTCCATTAAAATTCATAGAAAAACTGGTACTGGCCCCTTTCTATAGGTTGACGATATAGCTATGGAAAACGACTGTATAATTCCCAAAACTCAACAAAGATGAAATCCCTAACGTGAGGTATATTCAAAAAGCTGTAACAGTCTGCCTATAAAAGCAGATAAGATCCAGAGATAGACCTAGGACCTCGACTGTATCTTTCCTTCTGCAAAAGAAGACATCCATAAAAATAGTTTTGGTCATTTTTTTAAAAAAAAAATAAGAAAACAAACTTTGTTGTCAAAGAGAGGGCTGCAAAGGGAAACCAAAAACATACTGTAGCAAAAGTGACAAAATGCTTTGTCAGGCTTTCTGTGAACCTTTTTAACACAATTAGAGTGAAATTTAAGTGAAAAGTGAAATATTTTGCAAAAAAAGAATGTATTATTCAATTAAAGAAAAACTTTATCCACGGAAATAACTTTACATAAATTGTAGAGTGCACTTAAATATGTTAGTGCTAATTTTAACCCCTTTATTCCCTTTATCCTGTGAATAGGAATTCAGAGGACGGCGCAGATTTCTTACACAAAATATATATATTTTTCAAATTTTTTTATACTTTGTTTTTTTAGGTTTAACTGTTTTCAAAAAAGATAATTCTATTCAAATTTGAATAAAATAAATAAATTGGGATAAAACGGGTCAATTTAAATATCAGAACAATATTATAAGCCTATTGAAGTTATTATTTGAATTAAGGATGGGGATTTTTAAAAATTGCCATTTTACATTACATTCAATTCAAAGAAATATATGCATTTATCTAATTAAGGCATTTCTTTTATTAAGATACTTACAAATCTTTAACTTTAAAATTTGATAAGAATGCATTAAACTTCTCTAAACTAATATAATATATTTTTAATTAAAATTATTTTTATTTGTTTTGTAAGAAGTAAAAGGTAAATATAGCGAGTTATGTGTTAAAAATGATCCCGATATTATTGACGAAACTAAGTTGTTGTACAGGGATTGTTCCATTTTATTTCTTCCATCAGAAGCAAATGATATTACTTTCATTTTCCGGATAACATTTTTTAAAATCAAAACCCACGGCAAATACTAGAAAAAAATTCACTGTTTTCTTCATGAAGTTTTTAGTACAAATCATATCATTTATGTATATCAGAGGTAATGGAGAATGACTTTATCTTCATTTACAGCAATTACATTTCCTAAAAGTTTGTTCTAAGCAAATGCTTTTGAGGCATATTTTTTTTTTTTGAAATTACAAACCAACTGCAATTTAAAATGTTTCTAATTTACAGCTCTAGCCGAAAAATTATGGATTACTTTAATTGAGAGAAATATTCAAGAATGGCCTTTATGTAAATTCATTTGGCTGAGTTTGTGGAATATCTCACTAGACTCTCTCTCTCCCTCTACTTATAATTATTTTAAGAAAACCTAATTTAACTAGCATACATATTAAAGTAGCCAATGTTTTTGCTCTGAAAGATATATTGATCAAACGGAGCACATTTTAATTAAATGAACCGCTTTTGAAAAAATGATAAGTAGTTTTATATATTTGTTTAAAAATCCCGACATTTCATAGTTAACATCTTGATAATAATTCTGCAGCATCAATCCTTTTATTTTTTAATATAATAATATATTTTATATTTAACATTCAAGTCATTTCAGTCTATCTTATATAGATTTTAAAACACATAAATTACATACACGAACAACTACATTATTTAAAATTTATAAAAAAAAACTAAAACGTACATTTTGTTTTGAGTTTTAAGTTCTTTTACCGATTCAATACTGATCTATTTACCAAACAAAATAAGTGACTGCAACCTCCCCTAGAAGAAAGAAGAAAATAATTCAAAAAAGCATTCTAAAGCATATTCTCGGAAGTGAATTTCAACAAGCCATTAGGATGGCTATCTCTCACAAACGGTTTCCCCTGCTCCCTTTCCGGAATATTTTTGGCACTCTCTTTAGCATCGATTGCAATTTACTTTCCAGCATAATGTTCTGTCTTATGCATAGGAAGGAAATATAAGCATTATACCGATTAAAGTAGGAAATGTAAATACCAAAATAAGAATATAAGTGCCTAAGTGCTAGGGGAGTAAATGTCTCCGTTGACACCTCAAGTCTCCGCTTTTAAAAGAGAATGTGTCAGGAAAAGAACATCACTTGCTAACGTGAATGTGTTTACATATGCTTATATTTTGACTTAAGGAAGAAATAGCCCCTATGTGTTTCTTAAAATCTGTGTGTATTATATCCCTGTGTATACATTTAATAATTACATCATATATAACAATCTAGATGGAATGATATTTTGATAGATGATTATTTATTTTTGACTCGGAGTAACCACGGTGTTTCTAAAGATATACCGGTATTAAAATATGACGATCTTTTCGTAATAGCCAATCATTAAAGTCCATAATGTTTATCAATTTATTTAAACACTATGTGCTTAGAAATATGTAAAAAGTCTGATTTATTTACGCTCACTTTATTTTTAATGCTATTTTTATATCCGGAGTTTAAGAGTAGTCGGTACCCCTTATCCCGCTAATGTTAAATTGAGCTAATTTATGTGCCTTTTTCTCAGAAACTGTTCAATATAAAAACTTCAAATTTTGTCTGTATATTAATTATACTTTTATAATTATAATGAATTGAGCTTTTTCAAATATAGTGTTTAGTGTTTTCAAAAACTTCCAACGTAAAACTATCACTATGAATTTTTTGAAAAATGTCATTTTTTCTCACGACAACTGACTTTTACAAAAATATTTTGGGAATTTTTAAAAAACGCTCACTTCAGTATATATAGCTATATATCAGTTATGTTCACTAAAATTTGCATGAGGATCCTATCAGTCAATTCTAAGAAAAAGGAACACGCAGTTTGAAATTTTTGATTTTGAGATATATGCATTTTTAATATGAAATGTCACTTCATCACAAAAATTATGAATTACATCAAGTATTTGTCTCATTTTATTACACATTAGCTTATCCTATATTTATTTTAAGTATTTTGTTTCCTATTTTACTTAAATTGCCCACAAAATACATATATAGAATTTTTCAGTTTTGGTTTAACCAGATGTTTTGTAATATTTACATTAGTGTTCTCAAAATCTATATCAATTTTTGAAGAAGTTTTATGTGTGATGAATGGGAAACATTAAAGGTGAAATTAAAACATCATGAATGTCTTGTAATAATATATCAAAATGTGAAAGTAAGGATTTTGAAATATGTCATTATACAGCATTTCTCAAAGGTTTTCATTAATGTTTATATATACACATGCAAAAAGTATTTTTAAAAGTATCATACTTCAATAACTGAAAAACTGATCAAATGATTTCTTAAACAGACAAAAGGATACTGTTTTTATCTTTTTAAACATGAAATTTATGTGTTTTATGTATATAACAAGCTTTACATGCAACGACAAAAATCATCACACATCAGCATATGATCACACATATATATATATATATATATATATATATATGTACCTATTCTCAGAAACAGTTAAATATTAAGACTTCAGATTTTGTCTGAATATTAATTAGACTTTAATATTTATAACGAAGTGAGATATTTCAAACATATTGTTAAGTTTTTTTCAAAACCATGGAACTTAAAGTATTACTATGAATTTCTTGAAAATTTTCATTTTTTTTTGCACGATAAATGCTGTATGTTAAAATATTTTGGGAAAATTTATAAATTCTAACTTCAGTATGCATAGTTACACACATCAGTTATGTTTCATTGAAATTTTATGAGTATCCTTTCATTTTTTTCTGATAAAAAATTACTTTCATTTTGATAAACAAACTTTTGAAAAAATGCATTTTTAACATGAAATGTCACTTCATCAGAAAAATGATGAATTACAACATGTATTTGCCCCATTTTATTTAACATTAGCATCAAGTCAATATATTTTAAGTAAAAAAAGCATCAAAAATGTTTTTAAATTCTCAGAAAATACATGCATGCTATTTAAAAGGCAAATATCTGTCAAAAGGGGGCGTGGCCCGCCAGTTGATGATTTTTAAAAAAAGTCATTTTGACATAGTTCTAATTTAAAAGATGGAATATATGTTGTATCCCTAGAAAGGTAATAAATTACAAATTTCAGAAATATCAAAAACTCAAAGTTGATCATATCATGATTTTTACCCTACTGACTGCTCTTAAGGCACACCCTCAAATTTTGATCTTATATTTTTTTACTAAAAGAGTGTGTTTTCAGCCGTAATATATGGCACATCTAAATTGTGTTTACTTTTAAACATTTATCATGTAGAAAAATAATTTACTCTTCATTTATTTATCTGTGAAATTGGAGAGGTTAACATCACATTTAAATTATCAATATTTGGGAGTATGGTACACTCAGTTTTCATTCAGTGGTTTACAACAGTTTATATATTTCTCTCTAATAAAATTAGAAATTGTATATCTTTTAATATACATTGGAATTATTGAAAACATCTTTCTTGGTATTCCAAGCCAAATATAGTTACAGACAAATATCAAATTCAAAGAATTAATTCACTGTTTTCCTTAAATAGTACTACTGAAAGAATCAACGTAGTAAAAAAAAACAATGAGATAATATAACGCATTTGTATTTTAGATTTATTTAAACTCTTCGAAACCTCATTATTCTATTATAGATAATGACGTTAGTTTCACAAAAATCTAGAATTTCGCAAATCAGGAATTGAATGTATTGTTTTCGTAATGCGAATTCCTGCCAATACTGCGATCGAAAACACACAATGCCTTTCATAATTAATAAATTCCCCACACAGGATAATTTCAAAAATTCCTCACGAACTTTTCGGCCGCATTCTTAAGAATTTCTCTATCTCTCTCTTACTTCTAACTCACTTCCCAGGTTATAATCTTAAACAGGCATCGATTGAGAAACAAAATTTCGTCTTTCTAATTATTCCCGGGGCGTGCTTTTATCTCTTCATCCTTCCATAAATTAACGAGTGAACAATTTTTGATAGTAATTCGTAGAGGTGAATGAGAAGCAATGCATATTTAATCACTTATTTCTCATCGTAAAATGAAGATCCGTATTAATTACGCTTGTTTCAGATGAACGGACAATCGAGTGTCACAAAAGGCGGAAGAAAAAAGTTTTCCATACGACTAGAAACACATCCAATTAAATTTATTAATAAATAATTATTAATAAATTATAAATGCGGCTGAGTTAAACATACGATTTTAAAGATTTTTAAATAAGTATGAATTGATTTTAGATGCATTTGTTCAGTGTCGATTGTAGAATGGGAAATCGTCTCAAAGTGTTCCATAAATAAGTATTTAATAAAATAAAGTGAGCGTTTTGTATGTTGTTTCTTAAAGTAAAGTCAGAAAGATCATTATAATATGCTAATTTCAATATTGGAATCAATCAAGTGACAAAACCAATTCTTAAAAATAATATTACATACTAAAAGAGCTACATAGAGATTCTCATGTTTATAAAATACTTCGTTTAAAGTATTCAAGTTAGTTGTGTGGTTTCCACAGCTTCTTTTACTTGTTGAGTTCCTATTAGACAAACAATTTTGAACAAATGATAAAAAAATGTTTCAGTCATTTTTTTTGTAATTCATTTAAATGCTTACGCATGCTCTGATATATTTCGGTGTTGTAAATACAGAACCAACTATGATGTGAATAATATATAAGAATCATTACAATACTTGCGGTTGAACATTTTATAGTGGTATGCGTTCCGGATATAATATAGATGAATATTCTTCCATTATATAAAGACGGAGTTCAATTCAATGGAAAAAAAATCTAAAAATTTCAGTTTCTTTGATCATCTCAAAGATCAGATCTTGTTTATAACGCGCGTTACCCTTCTTCAAATTACTTAAATAGATTTCACATAAAGTACATGAGATGAAAAAATGTTCCATTTTCTCCTTAATCAGGTAATATAATAAAATAATCAGTCAAACTCCCCAAATAGAAATTTTCAAGTATAGTCTTCAGGAAATATTATAAATAATACTTTTTCTTATACACGGGGGTGAGTAATAGGAAAAAATGGAATTGTCTTCATTAGGGAAATTTTATTTAAGCAGCAACATATCCAAACATGTCAACATTATTTATTTGCATAATTTTGTATATTTAAAACTGAAAAAAAGCAAACTTCTATTGCAAACGAGAAAAAAATCTGGAAATAATTGAAACAATTACATTAGAGAAGAAGGAAATTATAGTGGACAATTACTGTTGGTGAATGAAAACTAAGAGTATTTCTAAGAGTCTTGAAGATACTTATGTATTGTACCGGTGATATGCAACATCACTTTTTCATTATCAGTTTCTTGCGTCAAAGTTTACTCAACCTTTTTCCGAAAAAAATATTTTGTTGGACACTTTATCACTGCATATGTTAGAGGTTTATTTGCAAGTTGAATTTCAAGTTTGCAGTTTTATTTCAATTTTCTCAGCACATTTTGACATCTATTTAACTGAATGTAAAAACCTTTCTAGAGAAGTAAAATAAGAAATTAGTCAAAAAAATCTCACAAAATGCATTTTTTTCCAAAAATTCTAAAATATTCCTTTTAAGATAAATATATGAGCATGATAATATTTTGATTTAAACTTTCTTACACCTCAATAACAAATAAGTATAAAGCTTGTTCCCAAATAAAAGAAGTATAGAACTACGGGTTTGAAAAAAAAATCATAAGGATTTCAATAAAAATTTGAATATTTTATATCCAGATGATTAGAGAGATAAATCATTATTCACTAAGGCATTCCCTTTTCGTTAGCAACTATAAAAATATCTGCCAAATCTACACAGTATTTTAGAACATTCCCTTACACTTTAGCTAAAACTTATTTGTTCTCAAGCAAGCCTCGCTTGAATAGCAGAGCTTTACCTCTCTAATTATCGCAGACGGGAAATTTTATCTTTGTAGCCCTCATATAGAATTAGGAATTGCAGTACCAAGAATAAAAATTTACCATTTAAATAGGGGGAATGCATATTTAATCACTGAATCCTTTCGGAAAATGTAGGTTCGTATTAATTACTCTCGTTTCAGGTGAGCTGATAATTGAGTGCTAGAATAACCGTTAACGAAAGTAAAATAAAAATAGAAAAACTCTCCCTTTATAGATACTGTTAAATACACTTGAATAAATAATGGACGGTGTTTAACATAGATTTCTAGAGTTTATTTGATTTCAGTTTTATTAGTTGCTGAACGAATATGCATCTTGTACGTAACTGCTACATTAGATAATGAGCCTCATTCCTCTTGACAATTATTTGAATGAGTGGGAATGATACTGTGTGCCCAAAGCTCTACTTCCTTTCTGGTATGTGTTTGACAAAATATTTCAATAAAATAAGTAAAGGCATCCCTATGTTTAAATATTGTCGTATTAATATGCTTATTTATCTTCATACTAATAAGAATGGAACCTTTAACATTTTAACCTGCTATCAATTCCTTTGTAATTTTCTTTGTACATTTATAAATTAGAATGAAACGTATTATTTACAGTAGTTTTTTTCTATACGACATACTTTTTGTTAATGAATTATTTCAAATAATAATTCCTTCAGTACAAGACATTTTTGTTAAGTATTTTTAAATACATCTCTTTAATGTCATATGCATATTTGAAAAAAATAATTAACGAAACATATTTTGCATAGCATTTTTCGTACTTCACTGTTATTAAGTGATTACTTAATTTTAGAGATTTTTTTAATATAATACATTTACGAAATCTTCAGAATATATTTGACTTTTAAAAACAAATACATACAAAATAAACAAAAACTACACGCTTATTATTTAGGTACAGTGTGTACTAATTGGGTGTAATGACATCACAACTTAAGAAGTATTGGCCATAGACACAACGAATTTGAACGTCGGAGCTGTTACATTAATATTCTTAAATTTCATGACCCTCCAAACTCTACTTCTAGTCCCATCATATTTTATATATGAGCAACCCAACAATATGACCAATCTCTATTATAATAAAAATGTAAGCCATAGTTTTTTTTTAACATTTATAAACCCCGTGCACCACGCAATGTATAACACGGGGGCATACAACACAGACAGAAGAAAGGATTACAACACAAACATCCATGCCTTCTCCGGGATTCGAACCCAGTCTCTACGGCACCGCAGTCAGCTTCACTGACCACTATACCTGATGGGCTGCTGAAGCCATAGTTTGACTGAAAAATCAGCCTGCGATATTGGTGCCTTGACTAATGGCGTCCATAATTACCACGGATAATTTCGGATTAAATATAATTATTTGTACGATATTGTTTATAATATTTTTATCATGCGAATTAATACTTTTTACATTGTTATTGTATGCATTAAGACATATTTACTGAAGTATCTCCTTATTACGGATACCTACCTAATAACAAGTAGGGCATCCTTAGGCCTTGATAACGACTGCCTACGACGAGGCATAGATTCAACAAGTTTCTGGAAACGTTCCACGGAAATGACTTCTCAAATATTGATTAAAACGGTCCATAATTCAGTAAGGTCCATTGGTGTTGTGTGATGGCGTTCCACGCTTTGTTCCGAAACATCACAAAAATGATTGATATGATTTTATTCCGGGCTTCTAAGTGGTCAATTTATGATGACAACGTCTGAGAAATTCTCATCCAACCAATCAGAAGAAAACCGGGACTTGGGAGATATACAGTTGTCTTGCTGGAAAACTCTATTATTGTGCTAATAAAAATAGTATAAACAGATGGAATGATCACCAAGCATCTCTACTAAACGAATTGCTTTGATGGAGGTTGGTTCCTGCAACAAAGATCCGAAATAGTTTCACGAAAATACACCTCAGACCATGTTTCAGCCATCATGCCCTTGTGCAGTTTCAATTTGGCATGCATGATGTATGACTTCATATGTCTGACACCTTATTCTCAACTTCCGTTTGACATTAAGTAGTCAGAATCAAGACTCATCACTCCATGCTACTTGCTTCCAGGCATCTTCAGTTTTTGTGCTCACTTGCCCAAGAAAGACGTGCAGCTCGATTACGAGCATTGATCAATGTTACTGCAGAAAGTCAATGACTCGCGAAACCCATACGGTGAAGCGTGGATTGCACAGTCTGAATGTACGACTACACACTAATTGCACAGTCTGATTGTACTGAATGTACGACTGACACCGTCATTCAACTGGGTGGTAATTTATGCTAATGTTTGACATCGCTGGCTACTTACAATATGCCTGAACCGTCTCTCACCACATACTGTCAAGACTAATTGTCCTTTGCAGTTTTCCCGATCTCTAGTTGTTTGTCCCTTATCCATGCATTCTTGTTATAGTTTTTGACACAGCCAACCTTGAAAGTCCTATCTGTTTGATGAATTTGGAAATGTAATGGTCCATGCGTCACGCACCTACGATTTGTCCGCAATGGAAGGCTTCTAAATTAGGCAGTTTTCCCATACTGACAATTCCAACAACTATTTCAGTACAACCACAGCAAGCGCTTTATATATGCAACTCTCATTTCCGCATAAATAATGAGCAGAGCTACACAATTCCCATAGCGTTTGTTAACTCTAATTCAGTAGCACTTCAGTGCATTATATCAACTGACAAGAATAACCAAGTATTAAAAAAAGAACTCAAGTAAAGAAATCTATGTGTCGCCCTGATTAGTGCAAAGTGCTTGGTGAGTACACATTAACGAAATCTTTTTATCTGTCTGAGATAAGAGTTGAAGGAACATTCCAGAATAAGTTTTCGCTAAATTTGAATAAAGTAAAGGGGATAGTCGGAACCGAAGCACAAAACCGTGTCAAATAAAAATAAGGCAGCAGGAAGAGGAAGTGATGAGAAAACGAGTGACTTCTTTTTGACACTATCGTTCAAGGAATCAGCAAGATAATCTGAATCCACAAAAAGGGGGGGAAGGAGAACAAAAATAATGGGCAAAATTTACATGCACCATTTGCCAATCAACGTTCAATCTCATCATATGCTTATAATAGTTTCATATTGGTTACAAAGGGAAGTGTTATTTAGTTGATTCATAAGGATTTTCATGCTTTCCTATGTAGCGAGAGAAGACAGTTTTAGCTTAAAGTATTGCATTAACCTGGCATCACTCGCGGGGAAAAAAAATGCCAAAAGTTATCGCGCTCGGTATGTCACACCCAAGGGTGTTTACATTGTGTTATTACCATAAAACTTGCATACAAAGGTTGAAAAGGAAGAAAAGTAGGAACTACAATATGTTTATTAGGTTTTTAAACGTAGATTTAGTTTTTGTGTTCTTTTTATAAGGGATTTCAGTGCATTGTTTATACCCTTTTTTTAATCTCGTCGTGAGAGAATGCAATGTTTTCACTGGATATAAATCTTTTTTTTTTAATCTGTATGTTTTTTTAAAACTAAACACAAAGGAGTAAATTTCTCTATTTGTTAAATTGAAAAATTTTGGATTTTTTTTAATTTTTAATTTTTTTTTCTTGTTCCAGCCATAGTTTTTTTAAAACGTTATCTGAAAGTGGATAAGATGTGTACCGGTTGTTTCCTTTAAAATTACGTTCTTCCCCATTTTTTTTTGTCTCTACATATAAAACATTTTATTTTCAATAGTGTGCCTGTTTTCTGAATCTGGATCGATTTCATTTGAGGAATCATACTTGATATTATACTCTTCATCTTTTGATTTTTCATGATCATATCCGCAAAGAAAATTTCTTCATCCGAAAATACTATTGCTCCATATCTATTAAAATATATTAAACTACTTAAATATCACATGTCTTTATCACGACTACAATAATATATGTCATAGCATAAAGAAGATTTAAAACGTGCTCGTGCATTCAGAATTATAACGGTGATTCACGCTCAGGGTATAATATACCCGAAGAGGCGATGTCCAAAAAATATAAAATTAGAATTCACCAACAAGCTAAGGTCCCTCAAAAGATATGACCTTAAAGCCATATACACGAGAATTTATCCATTTTCCAAAAATGGCTTAGAAGGAGCGTAGAAAAAAGTTAGACGGTGGGTATGACACACCCTGTGCAAGAAGTGCCGGGTTAAAATGCATATGTACTGATAAGATGTTACTGCAAGGGATGCATAGCATTCATTTTTTGAATCGATTTTGAAATACGTGTACATGGCGTAGTTTCTAACATATAAGACGTTTGTAATGTATCTCCCAAATTTGTTTTGAATTTAAATCTTCTTTTAATAACTAATTGTTGTTAGAAGCTAGATTGATATCATTTTGCAGGAGACCAGGAAAGAAGAAACCTAGGACTTTGGCACTCTAAGTTAAATTATGAAGTGCGAATGAAAGTTTTGGGAATCGCTGTGCCAAAGATTGAGAATCATCGTTTTAATAAGGTAAGGGTTAAGAATACTAAAGTTCTGAGTAATTAAAATACACTGTTGTACTTTTTTCAAATTATGAAGAGTCGCCAAAAAAAATTCTGAAAAAAGTGTTACAATAAAAATATATAGGTACTCTATTACAAATAATAGATTAATTACCCGGATTTTAGAGCAATTGTTTTGTTTTATTATTTATTTATTTTTTGGTCTTTTGCCAATCGAATTCACATTATTATTTTTTTTCCATTGAAAATGAAATGATTAATATGGTCCATTATCTAAGTTTAAGGAATTTTACAGTAAGGGATATACATACTCTCGAATTTTACATTAATTTATTTTATAAGATGAAATATAAATCATTTAGTGAGTATTTTGTATTACGAGTAAGAATCTCGTGCGAATTAGCGTCGTTAAGTGAACTGATATTATCTTGGGATTTCTTATAAAGTGAATTACAGACATTTGGAAAATTTACTTCAATATACTAATAATTAACCAGATCAAGACCACATGATTGCATTCATATATATGCCTCAGTATTATTCTTTCCTCTCAGTAGGCTGGATTAAGAGTATATGTGCAATCAGTGTTTATATCTTGAGACCCGAAATTTCAAATAATAATGTTTTACATAAATTTTTGAATGTCTATATGTAGTTAACATTCATATTATTTTCAAATAACGCTCCACAGATAGATGAAATTCAATATGTAATTTAGATGCCTATTTATTTTTGCTGTTGTCGTTGAATTACTGGCATTGGCACGCAAGCATGAAAATAACTGCTCCTGTACTATTCATTCAAGAAAACTAACATTAATACGAAACCTTCAGACATTTTAACTATACCTATTTTTTCTACAAATGTGTACGTGTTTAAAATGTTATATATTTTAAGATGTATAGTAACAAAAAATACCTAGTAGGGTGATTTAGTGTATAAATAAAATATTTTTCTGTCACAATTCCATTTTCTTTATTTATTAAATTAAAAAAAACACATAAAAATCTTATATTAAGAAATCAAAAGCATGTAAAACTTTTTCACATGTGCAATTTGTACAAATTATGATACCTTGCTAAAAATATCCTATGTACTTGTTTGCAATTAAATCTGATGTTTGTCATTTTCTGTTCTTTGCAATGAGGTGTGTGATAATGTTTTGAATAAGTGCATATATTCACTGTTAAGTAGACCATTTAATTTGATCACCAATTACTAACGTATTATTCAAACAAAATATGCGATCTAAAACAAGGATATAAATAACTTTGTGTTTTACCCAATGCGAATATGTGATGCAGTAAATTTCTTATTAGAACGATTTTATTTTTGTCCAACACACATGTATGCAATTTTTATTTTATTAAGGTATCCGAATACCCTAAAACTGGGAATTTTGTCAAAAATTGACATTTTTTTATGGTTTTATTTCATGATTCACAACTTATTAGCTTATAAAATATCAAGTTTATCATTTTCCATTAACTAGAACAAAAACTACAAGTGTTTTAGTAAAAGCAGATTCCATTACTTAAACAAGATGTCATACTTTAAAAAGTGTTTTACTCGAAATGTGATTTTTTGAAAATAATCAAATGGGGTCAGCGATTGCTCCAAAAGTTATGAACATAATTAACTGAATTTTTTTCTGTAAGTTCTGTATAATAGTAGAAGTGTATTAACCTTCAGATTTATCAATCACTGTTTTATTACAAAATCTACAGTCTCTTATGTGAATATAATCACTGTCTTTTTAAGCATTTTCATATAGTAACCGAAATAAAGTGCTCTAGTTTTTGTAAAAAAGGAAATATCTCTTATCCCGAAGGTTATTTCAAAATTGAATAATATAGCAACACATTAGATTGAAAAAATTGAAAATTTGGTTATGAACATTTATTGCAGAATGGGCCGAGTTTGTTCTATTTTTTGTCAATTTTTAACTATTTTTCCCATTTTAGTAATAATACTTTATATTTATCTTCTTAATTTTGTACATTTTCTTAAAGCGCACTAAATACATCTAAAAATAACAAAAAGATTCCCATATCTCCTTTTCAAAAAAAAAATAAAAGTTGTCGCAACCAGTCGGATACCTTAAAATAGAAATATTTCCTTTAAAATTGAATTATCTTTAATGTAAAGAAAACGTACTTACAGTAAATTCTGACGATATGAGCAATTATAAACCCCGTAAACCTTAGCATAATTGGTTGCACCAATGATTTTATTTGAGTATTTAAATGAAATTAGATTAACGGGCTAAATCACCTATTATTAACCTATAATTTCCTAATGCGCAAGTTTTAAGAGCATTTGTTTCTCCTTTCTCTGATTCTGAATGGTTAAGTTAGGGGTGAGCAGACTTCCAGGGTACGGACTACTTCTAAATTTTCGAATTGTTGCGGTCCACCTAGTGGCGTAGGCATGGTGAGCTAGGAAAGATGTATACGGTATATTTAGTATAGCTCAATAATAAGTATTGTATATGTGCAGTAAAAATACTTACACTTTTAAAATCACGTTTAAAACAAAAATCAGTCAATATACAAACATAATGATACTATCCACAAATATAATAATATCAAATGATGCATTTATTATCAAACAATTCAAAATACATTAAAAATAAAAAACACTTACAAATACAGTTAATTCTTAATATACATTCAGTGGAAAACTTAGTCTACATATCGTCCGTCACAATCTTGAATATCTGCATAAATAATTACTAATTACTAATCTTCAGATGGTCATCCCCAAAATGTTTTGGTGGCACAACAGTTGATCGAAGATGACTTAATGCCCATTTTTAGGTTAAGTAATAAACAAAAATGAAAGAATAGATATTTATACATATCCGTTGATTAGTAACAGACCTTCTACTTTACGTCTAATGATAATGTGGAGCTTATTTATATTTACTATTATATATGTTTAGTCAGTTTTTTAATGCAGTCGGATTTTTCATAAGATACTCCTTTCAATA
The DNA here is from genome assembly GCA_019973975.1 of Trichonephila clavata. Taxonomy (NCBI): domain Eukaryota; kingdom Metazoa; phylum Arthropoda; class Arachnida; order Araneae; family Nephilidae; genus Trichonephila; species Trichonephila clavata. The sequence goes on along the minus strand of BMAO01036395.1, from coordinate 15,620 downwards.
TAGACTCTCCCGTGTTACTCACTTAAGCAATCCCCGTTTTGTTAAACTAAGCTTAAGTAATGTGTTAATAATGTTTTCGTTCAATGCAGTTGTCGAGTAAAAGATACCACAAATAAATGTCTCACTAACGGATATATCGATCTCGAAATTCCTTGTTGTAAAAAAAAGCCATTCTATCGATTATTTCGCGGTTTTCCAGAAATGGGCAATTAGTGAAATAAATGACTTTTTTTCTTCTATTTATTCACTTCACTTCTAGTTTATGTCCTCCTCCACCATTGCTCTTGAAGTTTGATTTTTTTTTTTTCATCTTTTGAAACGTGGGGCAACGTGTTATTTTCGAAACATTTTTCCAAATACTTTGATGGTTTAACGAGTTATTTTTTTCTCAAGAAACATTTAAGCACATATCATCGATTTAACTAGAAGCACTTATTTGTTATGTCTTAATTTAAAGCTTTTGGAAAGCTTTCATTATACGACTCATTCTGTGTCTTTTTAAAACGTAAATGTATTACAGGGATAAAAAAAGAAGAACCAATTCAAGAAAACTGGGATTTATTTTCTTTTCTGTCTATCATGCGGAATAATATCAATCAGTTTCAGCAAATTGAGAATATGTTTACACCATTTTTCCTATAATTGTGATATAATTATGTAATAACTTTCAAAGCACTTGAAAGACGTTTGCAAGGAATTCAATACCACTTTGTAATCACTTATCTTTAGAAAAATCACAAAGAAAGCCTATATATTTCAATATATGTAAACCAAACAAATAAGTTGCTCAACAGTCCATATGGAGCAATACCTACTGCCCCACCTCAGTTTTTGTGACCTTGGGAACTAAGGTGCATGGGCAGATGATCCGTTTAGGTGGTCAGCCTGAGCGGCACCTTGCCTGATCAATGTAATGCTGTAACGTTAAGTATTGTCCAATAGTGTTTGTGTGTATGTGTTTAATTGTAAATAAATGTTGAATGCTACTTAATAAGATGTTTCTCTACACTTAACTGTTCCTCAACACTACAACAAATGTTACAATTATAACCTTGATAATGGAAATAATGAAACAATCGGCTTGATCTTCACGACACGCACACAATCATATATATTTGTAATAACTCAAATAAATATCTACTCATAATTCGAATCTCTATTTATAACATCTAATTCATATAAATCCGAAAATTTTTATTGCGTAAACTGTCTCAATTTATTTTTTTCTAAAAGATTAAAAACATTATGTTGGTATATTACTGAAACTTAGACAATGAATTTTGAATTTGAGTTTATTTGTGATTCCAAGATATATAAGATTATTAACCACTTAACTGTTTATTTTTTCTGTCATATTACGTCAAAAATAAGAATATTCTTTTTTATAAACATGTGTATGATGAAATCAAAAAAGCAGTCAAAAATGTTACAGATATTGAATTTAAAGAACTATGCTAATTTTTATTTTCATCAAAAAATTATTTGTTCTTAAAGTTGGCTTTTTCCGAAGAAATGATCGAACTCGAAATAACACTTTACAAAACTGTATATTAGATTTAAAAAGATAATATTATACTTAGAGTTAATTATTCTCTTAAAATTCTGTTTTTGTGGAGTAAATTTTATAACAGGGGGACAAGCATAGTCCAATATTACAATCAGGACGAAAATATCGTGTTTCTTTTTACACCCGTCTCCCCAAATTGTTTCTTTTCGAGCAAAACAGAAAACATTGTCTTGCTGGTCGCAATATTTTGACGGTAAGGGGAGTCATGTCTAAAAAGTTTTTTTTTCTGTCAATCGTAAGGAACTGTGCAAAATTCCTTGTCATCCGTCCTTTTCTTCTTGCTTACCGCCCCATGTCTTTCAATAAGTGATCTATAATGTCAAGGCTGAAATACAAATGATATAAATTCCCCCCTCTTCACTTTTTGATTTAAATCGAAATCATTCCACAATGATGTATCTTAAATATGGAAGAATATTTCTTATTACTTGCATCTTTTTTATTTGTTTTTGGGTAATTTGTGAGATGCTGATCGATTCTATCTACACTACAAGATAAGTCCGGTAACAAACTTTCATTACTTCCAGAATCATTTACAGAAATTGTACACTCACTACCTGCGTCAATATCAGAATTATTTTCTGTTTTGAGCCTCTCATAATCACTCAATTTTCTTTTATTTTAAACTTCAAATATCAAAGAAATAGTGTTCATGGTTTGCGGTACACCTATCTAATAAAAAGATTTTTCCCACCTTATCTACTCTAAAAGAATGCAGTAAAACCTAACCTTGAAACCGGCATAGACATTTTTTTTTTGTAATCCTAATTTTACTCGACCAGTAGAGATATCTGTTATAGAAGCATTGCGCAATATATATATATAATATATATATATATATATTATATATATATATATATTACACACTTATAGAACTAACTTCCTGACGGGTTTTATTTGTTGCGCTCAAGTCAGGAAAATATTCCAAAATATGACATTTTAAGAAACTTGCCTCTGTAACTGGGTGAAATTTTAATTTTCCACCCAGTTACAGAAGCAAATTAAATTACTTTAATTTAAAAAATGTTCGCTTCCAATATTTCTGTTTAAGTCTGATTGTTGTTAGTTGTGAATATGAATGTTCAGAATTGTAAGAAATACGTGCAACAAACTAATGAATAAAATGTCATTATTTTTGAGAAATACAATTGTTTTCTTAATTCGCCTCTTAATTTTCTTTAAAAGGGTAAGACATTAGTTTTTATATCATTTTTTTAAAGTCGTATTTTTTCAATAATTTTCACTTGAAATTCAAATGTTTATTTGTATTTAAATGATTGAAGTCAAATAATAATATAACTCATTCTAATGCTTCATTTTCCATGGAAATGTATTTTAAAACAAGTAGCATTATAGCCGCAAATGAAAACCTTAATCAATCCATAATACATATGATAACATAATAGTTATACTTATTATATAGAAATAACGGAATATTTTCTAATTCTCTTAAGCTTTATGTATGAACTAAATTAAATTCAATATATACTAGTATACAGTTATAAATTATTTATTACACTTTTAAAGTTACAACATTTCTTAAGAAATAATTCCTTGCAATCGGTCTCCATTCAGTTTCTTCACTGCATTTAAGTCCTTTTTGCATAACTGCTGATATATCAATATAAATTATTTTTTTGTTTACATACATAATTTCATTGCTTATTTTATTTTATGTATCGAATTTTCCGCATTTCTCTTTTGACTGCCTCTGATCGATTCTCGTAGTTTTTTATTCACCGAAACAAATATTTGTAAATGTTGGCGAAAGAAACTATAATTCAATTATCAAATCACAGTAGACCCGCAGTTGAAATAACAATTGAATCAGTCAATGAGGGCAATGTCCTCTTTAAGGATAAAAGAAATATCCTGAAAGCATTTATTTTAAGTATTTTCAAATTTCACCACATATTTTTAATACAATTTTATCAATACATTTAAGCACTTTTTATGATTCAACTTTTTCTTCATGTCTTTCCCTTCCTAGATCGATACAGTCAATTCAGGAGGGAAAAGATAAGCCAAAATATATTACTATATGCAAGCAAAAATGGTAAAAACTGCTACATGGACCAATACTAATGATAAATAGAATCCCCTTTAAATCTATATAAATAAATAAAATTGAAGTGTATGTTTGCAATTTTCAAATTAACAGATTTTTATTCAATGAATTTAAAATGATATAGGTACTTATATCAAAAAATGAATTTTTAAACTTTTTGTATGTCTACCTGTCAGTTTGTTCCATCTAATCTCTGAAATGCTGTACCAAATTTACAAATTATTTCACCAATGAATAGCTACATTTTTAGCACCTAACATAGGACATTTTTATTATCCTATTCCTACGGGAACGGGAATTATGCGGGTAAAATAATGGGCCGTCCCTTACTCCCCGCCAAGTTAGCGCAAGATTATGCATTTTGTCAATACTACTGCATATTTTAACAAAATGTTTCTCACATTTGTAACAAGTAACTAAACATAGTGTCATTTAATATCTTTACAAATAACAATTAATTAAATGTTTTTTTATGTCAAGTGTTTATTACATTAGGTTTATTGAATGTCAAACTGAGAAACTTTGATAAATATCGCCAAGTTGGCTAAGAAGTTCTCTATTTCGACAATCTCAGAAATTTTTTTTGCAAATTTTCTCCCACTTTTTAAAGAGAGAAACGAGATAAAAAGCAGTGTTTCTTATACTGCGGAGCCAGCCCCTCAGGGGGCGTTACAACTATACAAGGAAGGCGCAGCATATTAAAAAGGAGAGAACAAAACATGATTAAAAAATTATTAATAACCTGAAAGTAAACAAAAAATACATTCTGAAAAATTAAAAATAAAATACATATTTATACTACTATAAAACGCTTATAAATATATCAGTACTAAACAATATGTTTTTTTTTATAATAATATAACAATAGTTAGTTCGAAACAAGTTTAAAAATTACCAGTGACCCCATGGGATTATAATGTATACAATTATATACTAAAATTAACTATTATCTTGCTAAATAGTACGGTTTATAATTAATCCTTTAAAAGCCAACTAAAAGTTCAGAGATTCATTCCCCCAGCATAAGCCGTTTTCCACGTATGCGCACGTATGTGATGTAGAGGAGGTGGGTGGGGTGGAGAAAAGTATAAAATAAGCAAAAAATCTGAAATAGGTAAGTACTTCTCAAACATTGTCAAGGTCTTTTTATTGCATTCCAAAGTCTTTGAAATAACTTTATGGGTAGCAGTGTTCAGAAAAGTTCGTACTTTAAAAAGGCGTATATATACGTCCAGCACCATTAACACTTTGGCTGAGCCAATCTTTTATATACAACGGTGGCACTTAAGAGTATAAAGTCTTATTGTAAATTTACCGTCAATGTATAATATTATTGAATTCATAACGTTGTTATTGTACGGACTCGGTGCGCCATTAAAGTGATGATTAAATAGTGGGTCGCAAATATTGTAACTTTGAAAAGCACTAACACAGAGTTTTAGCGAATTGTGTGATATTGAAAGCTGTACGGTAATATTAAATTATAGTTTCCTAAAAAGTTTTGATTTATCGTATACTTAATACTTTAGATTTTTTAACATAATTCCATTATTAATATTTGGCACAAAATCTTTCACTTATACTGAGCCTACATATTTTACATGGAAGTAGTACTATGAATATATATATATATATATATATATATATATATATATACTAGATATTACTACAGACGAGGCTCTACAATGTCAATCACCGAATAAAATTAGGGAACTTTACAAAATACGCAATCTTGTGGTCTTTCTAACCCTCACCCCCATTGCAATAAGTACAAAGAATGCATGGTGGAAAATATTTTGTGACGGCTGCAGCAAGTACAAGCATATATGCCTTTCAATGAACACATCTACGACGATACTCTTATAATAATAGAGAATAAGGTTTTTTTTTCCAAATGGTTAGGAAACCTTAATCTACATGATTTTGAAGGGATTAGTCCATGACAAATCGGCGGAAATTTCTTCCATAATGAAATTGCTCCAGAATTAGACTACACATTTATAGCATTCCGAAATCAAGTAACATAATTAATCTATCAAAAAACTCCAGAACGAAGTCACCTTTTCCATCAAGTGTTAAGTAAAGAAGAATCCGGTATTGATCCACTCTTAATCTCAACACCCCTGGAGGAACCGGGAAAACATTTTTCCTAAACGCATTATTAATGTCCTTTAGAAAAACCCAAAAGGTAACATTTGACTTCCCGTGCAGCAGTATAAAAAATGCTGTTTTCTCATGTCAAAAGTAATAAATAATTTAATTGAATTTTAAGTAAGAGGAAACATGATTTCCTGGTTGAAACATATTATAATGCTTTGAACCATGCGTATGATTTTTAATTCTAAGATACATAAGTGCAATGTAAATTGTTGTTTGTAAAAAGTGCAACACTATGAAAGGATAATCAGAATTAAATGGAATTTAATGAACAAACAACTTGCATTAGTACAAATAAGTGGCGAAATTTTCAAAGGAAAAAAACAATAGTAAGTGTCCAAAAGCAGCATTTAGTGCCGCCACTACGCTCTGCAATAAGTGCTGCTATGCGAAGTGGCATGAAGCAAAACGGATTTTGAATGTCAGCTTGTGGAGGAGAATTCAATATTGCTTAGATGCATAGCAAAGTTTCGTGTTTTGAAGCTGCAGGACGCGGATCACGAGCAAAACACCCAAACTTGCAAATCCCAAACTAGTTCAATAGGTGAAATATCTGGCGAATAAGCAAGCCAAAGGGAAAGTGACATGTGCTGGGCGGAACAGAAATCTGAAACAGTCTTTGCAACATGTGGACGTCCAATATCCTGCTGAAATATGGATCCAGATATGCCTTAAATGAGGGGGATGACTTCGGACTGTATCACTTCATCGCCGTGCCTGCTGTTTTTGAGTATACCCTCAATTGATGGCAAATTCGATTGAACATGATGGGAAATCACACAACAAACCATATCTCTGTGTTTTAGACCACTATGTAGTTTGATAATGTACACTGGAAGGCAGCATTCACCGACATAGCGTCTAACACAGATATGGCCTTCATGGTCCCATCAATTGAACTGTGATTCACCTGAAAATACATCTTGGGGCCAATCAGCTTGCCAGACTCAGTACTCATGAGCCCATTGCAGACGCAATCATCCATGGTTTGCCGTGAGATTGATCCTGTATAAAGAACCACTTGTGCATCCACGATGCAGCAGAGGTCAACGATTTGAAGGAATCGATATTAGTACACCTGCATCATTATACCAAAGAGCTGCCAACTATCTGGAGGAAACTGTAGGGTCATTCACCTCAATGCGAAGCAGGTGTCCATCATCGCTTGATGACTACACATTTTGTCGTCCACTACCAGTTTTTTAATTTGTTCGGTGGTTCCAAACTCGGTCAACTGCTCCTAAACTGGCATTACTTTGGAACTGTTACGCTGCCCACGAGCTCCTATTGCGTGAGAGGGAAATCCTCCTTCTCGATAGCCAATGACCTCCCTCTTTCATACTCCAAAAGTTTTTGGCATTTCTCCTTATTTCATCGAGGAGGCCCACTTAGGTCTTACTAAAAGTTCGCCTCTAAAAAATTTTAACTATTTTCAACATCCCGCTACAGCCCTTTATTTATATGCTTTCAGCATCATTTCAGGGGACACCGTGCACGCCATGCATGCGCAATGGCTCTTAAACGTTAATATTTTAAGTAACATCCTATAATTGATATTTGCCGCAAAGTTCATTGAATTCTGATGATTCCTTCATGGTGTTGCATTTTTTTGCTTACAGCTGTGTATATATATTTGTGTTTGTATGTGTAAGTATGTACGAAAATGGCGGAAAATTGTGCCGTAAAAGGTATCGACATTGTTAAAAGTGCATTGATAGAACATTATGTAGCATATCTTCGCAAAATTTAAATGTCATGGGATAGCGGTAATGGTTTTAATTCCGTATGAATTATCTCTTTAAAAAACGTGGTCCAATCGTCAAAGTAACCATAATACAACACTATACCGTGTTCATTTTAAAAGTTTAAAGGATTGTTCTTGAATGGTGAGAGGGAATACTGCTATCCAATGGTGTGCACTTACTTTCCCATTCAGACATATATGATCTTCGTCAGACCACAGAACGTTTTATGGTTGAGTTACCATCATTCTAAGAAGGAAATTAAAAGCAAGAACTTTACAAATACTTTACTTTTCGTTCAGTAATAGGTACCCATGCTTGATTTTGTGAGAATAAATTTACAAAATCTACCGTAAGACTTTTGGCACAATTGAATACGACATATTTAACATACAGGAAATTGCTAAGTGTTACGAAATTCCTAAGGAATTTGCTTTGTAACCACCAGATGGCGTCTGAACGCTATGTAAGAATATATTTTTGTTTTTGTTTACAATCACTCTGTACTTGTATTCTGAATGTAGCTCTCCCAGCTTAAAGGTGACAGGCCTAATAACACTGGATAAATAAATTGTAGGGTTTATTGTTAACGATGGATCTCCTTATTAAAGATTGAATTTAATTGTCTGACTAAATTTATAAATAATATTTTCATGGTGCCGATACACGTGAAAGAACCTTTAGATTAATTTTTGTTGTTAATGCATTATGGATATAGTGAATTCGTTTTGTGAATTGTAAGTGGAGTTGGATTTCTGAATTGTGGCAGACTATTTCTAGCAAGTGCAAGGTAAGCAAATCTTACATTGCTTGTGTTTAATTGTAAATAACTTTATATACTTTGAAAAGTTTCAAAATGTCTACTGATGCATTAGACAGAAATAAATTGAAACGTAGTGTATTACGACAACTTTACTTACAACAACTTTAGTTAATAAAGTTGAACATAAATTAAATTCGGGTGAAGAAATTGATGAATCAGAATTGCATGAGGATCATGAAATAATTTTAGATAGAGCTAAAAATTTAAATTTACTTGATCAGGATATTGAAAATTTAATTTTTGTAGATTCTATGGAAATAGAAATAACTGCGAGCGAGGAGTATCAGGAAAAATGTTTTTGATAATCTAAATGTGTGACATATCTATACGGTTTTACACTAACCTTCTCTATTTTCTTAAAAGTATTTTATTTATTTCAACCAATCTCCACCGGGAGCCAAAGCGTGATTTATGCAAATGAGATATATTATATATGTTCGGGTTTCGCGAGTTAGAAAGTTAAGTAAAGTGAAGAGATAGAAGGGGGAAGCTAAATGAATTGAAGATCGGTAGGTCAACACACGGTTGTTGATATTAGTAGATAGCAGTTACGTGTGGAGCAACGCCGGGAGAAGTAGATTGAAATTGGTAAAAAGTCCGTGTTACAGAGTGTGGATCCTTCTTCATTCTCCTATCCAATCAACAAGGAAGATATCATCACGACGGAACAGCCGATGATAAAAAACAAGGTCTGTGATTTAAAATAATGTGAATACATGTACGCGGTTTAGCTGTAATTGTGTGTTTTTGAGCTTTCGTGGATTCAGTTACGATTCCGTTGATCCGCTCGTAGTAATTCCCCTTTGCGTCCTCCACTTAATTTTATTTCTGTTAAATTTGAATTGTGTGTTTATATCCTTCTGGGATTAATAAGAATTAATATATATATATATATATATAGTGATTTGCAATTATGTCTCATGATCATTTAAATCCACCTACACGTCCAGAAATATTTAATGATAGACGGGGGTAATCTGAGGGGTGGATTTGATTCACGATAAATGAATTTCGTGCTATCTTGAAAAGAGAAATGGAAGTTTGGGGGAATCAAATAATTCTATGATCCAAAATGAAAATGGTTCAGTTAGTTATCCATGAGAAATCAAAATTCAGTTAAGTTGCCTAAACTTACAATCGAAAAATTCGCAGGTAATTCTCCACACTGGCAAGATTTTTGGAATAGTTTGGAAAGTTCTATCCATAAAAATAACTCACTTCCCGAAGTAGAAAAATTTACGTACCTAAAATCTCTTTTAATAGGCCAAGCAGCTAATGTAGTGTCTGGTTTTTGAACTCACTAGTGATGGTTACCTAAACTGTGTTAAAAGTTTAAAAGAGCGATTTGGTAAAAGAGTTGTAATAATTAATTCTTTCATGAATAAAATTTTGAAAGAAAGTGTAAAATATTCCTCAAATGTCCGTGATTTGAGAAAATTACATGATGAACTTGATGTTTCTGTATGAAATATTGATTCCATGAATACTTCTTTGAAATCTTATGTTCATTTATTAATGCCAGTGCTTTTAAAACTTCTCCCTAGTGATCTCGTTTTAGAGTTTCCCAGACAGAAAAAAGAAGGCTGTGAAATTGATGCGTCTGATTTCATACAATTTTTAAGAAAGGGAATAGAGTGTCGCGGAACTTCTCTTTTAATTACAAATGAAAAATGTAACCCAATGAAATGTTATGCTCATTAAAAATTTGATAGTTATAAATTTGTTAGAAATACACTCTCTGCCGCAGCTGTAAATGCTATGCAATCTACATGTATTTTTTGTAATGAATCACACGACTCGCAAAATTGTAAAATGTCTCTACACGAAAAAATCAAAATTCTGAAAAACTCTAATCGTTGCTTTAAATGATTTAAGTCTTTTCACGTAAGTAAAAAATGCCGTACAAATAAATTTCCATGTTTCAAATGCAAAAGCCAAAATCACCATAGCTGAATTTGCTTAGGAAATAAAGGTTCCAATTATCTAAAGAATAACGGAACTAACAACAGTGAAATAAGTACTAACCAAATGGATATAATTTGTAACTCAAAAGCAGATGAAACATACAATTCTTCAGTTATTAGTAATTCTCTTTTAGAGGAAAAAAGCAATATTAACTATTTTAAAAATGTTTATCTGCAAACATGTACAGTTGAGATTAAATCAGCATTTAACTCTCAAACTGTAAGAATTCTTCTTGATTGCGGTAGTTCAAAAAGTTTTGTAAGTGAAAATATTGCTAACATTTTAAAATTAAAACCGATTCGCCATGATGCTCTAACTATTTATTCCTTCGGTGTGGAGATGGCGGCTTAGCAAATCTATCCAGTAGTGGAATTCCAATTAAGAAAAAAATCCACTTGTTTTTGTAAGTGGGTCGAAGCCCTTGTGATACCGCGGATATCGGGTGCGCTGGTACGAGGTGTTGACAAACATGTAGCACAATTTATGTCCGAACGGAATTTGCAGCTGGCTCACTCTTGTAGGGGTGACGAAACATCAAGCATATATGTCTTGGTGGGGTCTGACTTGTTTTGGGAATGTATTCTTCCCGAAAGAGTCTCCATCAAAAAGTGGCTTTTTGACGTAAACAGTGTTTTCAGATGGTTGGTTGCGGGCGCTAATTTATTGCGATACGGGGAGCAAAACTGTTCCCAGTATATGGTGGTGATGAAAAATGTAGCTGTAATGAACGACTTAAAATTGTTTCAGAAAATGCATTCTATTGGTATAAACAGTGAATGCGAAAGTCTCTCGCTTTCGGATAAAAAATGTATTGATAATTTTGAAAATAATTTGACCTATAAGGGTAATAGATACGAAACTAAATTACCTTGGAAGTCAAATCCTGAAGAATTAGATTGCAATTTTGAAACCACGAAAAGTCGATTTGAAAACTTAAAAATTAAATTAAATAAAAATAAAGATATTTGTGGGGAATATAAAAGAATAATTGATGAACAATTTGAAAATGGTATTGTAGAAGAATGCAGTGATAACTCTTTATTTTTGGGTTATTTTATGCCCAATCTATCTGTATGTAATTAGGCCTGATAAGGACATTTCTTGCGTTAGAATAGTATTTGATGCTTCCTCAAAAGGAAAAAATTCAAATTTTCTAAATGATTCATTATTTAGTGGACCTAATATAATACTAGATTTATTGCATATAATACTTACATTTCGGAAATATGAAATAGCGTTTTGTAGTTATATTGAGAAGGAGATCGTAAGTATTTGGAATTTCTTTGGTTTGATATAAAAAGTAACGAGAATTTTATTGTAATGAATATGCATCTTCGGCATTTTGGAGTTACTAGCAGTTCATTTATTTTAACAGCGACTATTTAAAATCATCTTAAAAATACATATAAATGCAAATCCCGAATGTTTTAATATGTTAAACTCATCCATTTATGTGGATGATCTGTTCTACGGAAAAATACTGTTAAAAATGCTTATATAATAACATCTGGTGCAGAAGATATTTTGAAACACGCTAGTGTAAATATATGTAAATTTAATTCCAATTATCAAGAATTAAGATATTTGTGGTTATTTATTAATATAGCAGTTAGTAGTTCCCTTGCACCTGCTACGATATTAGGTCTAAATTGGAATACTGATGGAGATTCTATAAGGATCGAAACATCCGCCTTAGAACAATGTTTAAAGTATATCAAAGACATTAAAAATAGTTATGTTTTGCAACTGGTGGCTAAAATATATGATCCCACTGGTTTTATATCCCCATTTATCATGGACTTAAAAATTATATTCCAAAATATATGGGTTAAAGGATTCGACTGGGATGAAATAATCTCTCCTGCGTTAAAATGGAATTGGATAATTTGGTTTCTCAAATCAGCTTTTTAAAACATATTTTTGTTCCTAGAAAATACTTTTAAAATTGTAATTTTTATAGAGACATTTCTTTAGATATTTTTTTGTGAAGCAAGTGAAAATGCATATGGTGCTCTTGCCTATTTCAGGTATTGTGGCAAAATAGGTATATCAAAACAAGCTTTATAGTTTCCCAGACCAGAGTGGCTCCACTCAAAAAAAAAAATTATCTTTACCTCGTTTGGAGTTAATGTGATCAATAGTTGCAACCAGACATTTCTAATATTTGTCGGAACTATTTCGTGACGTTTGCAGTGAAATACATCTTTAAACTGATTCTAGTTTAGTTAAATATTGGATTCCCAAGGAAGTTAGCTGATATCTAAAATTATTAACATACGTTTAGCAAGTAAAGACACTCTTGTGAAATTAGAAGGTATTACTTTGAAGTTTATTGTTGAGCTAGCCAAATGGTGGGGAGGCTTTTAAGAACGTTTAATGAGATCTATCAAAAAACCTTTACGAAAAAGAATCGGTAGGTTTCATCTAATATTTGAAGAAAATATGACTATTCTTGCTGAAATTGAAAACATTTTAAATCACCGACCTCTGATTTCTGATGATATATCTGATTCTGAACCTCTTATATATATACTCCGGTGGACTTTCTTTTAGTTGGGCACAAGAATGAATATTCCATGAATTTTTTCTGAGTTGTTAAATAATTCCATAACTGGAGAAAGCTTGTTAAAAAGTACGTTTTTCAAAACAAGCTGTTGAGTCAATTTTGGAAAAAGTGGAAAACAACTATTTACTAAATATTAGAAGTTTCTATCATTTCCTAAACCAAGTGTATTGAAAGAAATTTGAAAGTTGTTGATGTTGTAATTCTTTCAGGTAACACCAAATCCAAATTTTTTATGGGATTTGGGACGCATAATTAATGTTATGCAAGGACGTGATGGACTCGTTCGATCCTATGTTGTAAAGACTATAAAGGGGGAATTTAAGCGATTTGTGCAATTGATCTACCCCCTTGAACTCAGTGAAACATGAGCTGAAAACTCTATGAACTATTTTATTTGAACTCTAATTTATTATTAATAGTCAAGTGTAGGCTGTAATTTGAACTTTAATGCTTAAAATCTTATTTTATTTTAAATTGCATTATTTGATTATCTAGAATATCCATATTGTATTTTAAGTATTTGTACAATACTTATTATATTATTTCACTAATTGTTAATGTATAATTTTGTATTTTTAGTAGAATTTTATTTTAGTATAGTTTTGTATTTTAGTGTGTTTTTAGAAAATCATCAGGTGGGGAGTGTTAAGAACTCCCTAACGAATTATCTTTGTAACCGCCAGAGGGCGTCTGAACGTTATGTAAGTAGATACTTTTTTTTTCTTTACAATCAATCTGTACTTTGTACTTGTATTCTAAATGTAGCTCTCCAGCTTGAAGGTGCCAGGCCTAATAACACTGGATAAATAAATGGTTAAGTTTCTTGTTAACGATGGTTCTCCTTATTGAAGTTTGGATTTAATTGTCTGACTAAAAATACACATAATATTTTCAGCTAGTTCACTCATTTTGCTATCCGATGACTGACTACTGGCTTCAAAGACAGCGGTAGGCACAATTTTGTTGCTAAGAGTTTGGATTTGTTTTCGCTCTTAACCATGAAGAATGTGGCAATGCGAGTTCTTTCAAATTTCTACATCGTCTTTTTTAGTGCACATGGTGACATTAGACCTCTTCGAATCTGCTCTATACGATGAAATTCGTTTAGAAATACAACAAAGTTAGCGGGTTCTTGTAGAAAAGCTTCAGACTTAATTATTTTCATGTAACGCAGGTATGATGTGCTGCGAAGTAATTAAAAAATACTCGTTCGGTGAATCCATTTTTTTCAAAGAATATGGTGATAAGAATGCGTGACATACATGAATTTTCCCCGTCATCGGTGTATGTCTGAGTCACAGTTCCACCTTTTGGAGAAAATTTACAATATTCTTCTTAAACAAATGTCAATTGAATAGTTTTAATTAATTGTAACTCAAATATCATCTCACTTGGAACAACAGAATACAGTTTAGTGCTTTGCGAAATGGGAAAATAGTGTTTTTACAAATAATCTTTATGTGCTATACCTCATGGCTTTTTAAGCTGTTAAAAATAGATAATCAGAAAAAGAAGGGTCAAATAATATAGTTAAATACTTATATCAAATTTCTCACATCAATCTCTTCTAATAATTAATGTGGTTAAGTCAAAGAAAGTTTTCTTTCTATATAATACTTTTTATTTAGTGTTCTTTCCGACATTCTGAACTATTTGCATGGAGATTCAGGTAAAAATAATTAGAAGTTAAATATTTGTTTATTTAATATTATCATTATGATTGTTAATACACTTATAAGATATTGTATTTATTAGTCTCTTTTACTGAAACTTTATTAATTATACATTTCCTTAGTGAATAATTTATTTCATTCTTTTCATGAAATATATATGGCTGGATAAAACAATAATTTGCAAAATGTACTTCATTTATATATTTAAGTATGACTTAATTCCCTGTAAAGTGTTTAATGATTGTTATTAAATTCAAATTATATAAACGTATCTGATATAACTTGGCTTTTAACATTATTTCTCCAGTTTGCATCTGAAGATGAAATTCAATTAGGCGTCCCTATTTAGGGAAATAATTCTTTTAACCCTGCCACTGGTATCGCTAGACTGAACTAAGAGCCCAAACTAGAGTCCCTTCCCTTTAATGTCTCCTTTAATGGGCTGTGTTGTAACGGGCTCTAATAGCATTGAGTGAATAGTGGTTCCACCCTGCTATTGACGACTGCCGAGGGAAGAATTCTTCGGATCTGATGGCAAACGGTGATCTTTTCAATTAACAACGATGTCTTAAGGGCACATTCTTACTTATTAATGAACAAGCAACAGTGTAGATGTGATGCACTATTGAAAAGCTTCCTTCCTTTCTTTTTTTTTCTTTCTAAAAGATTATATTCAGCTTAAGATCAAATTTGTTTCAAATAATAAAAGTATAAGCAATGAAACCGTATTAAAAGCATAATAATATTCTGTTTTATCCTTATCTATATATTTATGTAGTTTTTATAAACTCCATTTGAGGCATAAGAATTATTTGAATACTGAAGAATAATTTAGATCAACTGAGAGAATTGCCGGACTTTGCTAGTCTTACGATTAGTGAGAGAGAGACAACGCATTACTCTTTTTTATAATACTTCAGGAATTTCCATTAAATGTGGTGGAGGGAGTTCATAAACCCATTATAATTTTACGTAACTTAAGAAGCACACAGAGATGCGTAGAAGAAAACAACAATAAACTAGTTACTGTCAGATTTGGTGAACTAAATACAAACTTAA
>BMAO01036394.1:0-237849 GCA_019973975.1 Trichonephila clavata | reverse complement strand
ATAAAAAAAATATTAGCTACTATGAGTAAATTTTGAGGGCTAAAAAAAATCTTTGAGCCGGTAGATTGTGTTAGATTTTATGAAGCATTAGCATTAAAATAAATTCAGGTTATGATTTTGCATTTGTGTTATCTAAGATTTTATTAAGCATTATTACCTTCTATAAGTGGTCGTCAAACTTTTTGACCTCATTAACTAGTAAATTTAGAATTTAAATCCAGCCGAACACTAATAGGAATTTTTAAGTGTTAAATATATTTGTACAAAAAAATGTAATCTAAGAACCCATAAAATGTACCTAATTAATAAAACGAAACTATTAATTGTAACCAAATTATGAAAGCTTTATTAATAAGCCATAATAAAAAAGACAAAATAAACAAAAACTGTAAAAACAATTAAAAAATGATTTAAATACATCAAACTTTTATCATTATTCACATTCCTAGTGTGATGGATGTTCCTGCTTATTTGAAATAAGATTATGGATATTTGGATCCAATACTGTTACTGCAAGATAAAGAACTGCATTATTTCAAGCTGAGATCGGTACTGCGTCTTGATGGCTGTGAAAGATGAAAATGTTTTTTCATATAAATAAGTTGTGGAGAATTGAATCAGTGTTTCCACCGTCCGTTCACTAAAAAAAGGGTATTCACTTTTTATAAAAATTCATAACTGAGATCTTGAAATTTGAGAGTTTCTTCAGACGATAGGTCAATGATGCTTTTTTTAGATGCATGCTTAAATTTTTATCCTAAATTTTCGCTGCAAACGGATCTGTTATCCACACATTACCTGCCTTAAAAAAACACAAATCTACAAAAGAAAATGAGCAGAAATAATGCATTAAATATATAATACATTACTAATACATTAAATATATATTAATGTATTAGTAATACATTAATACTAAACATATTACATTAAACTAATGCATTAAATATATTTCATATTGAACTCAATACGTCTCTAAGCCCACCTTTAAATGCTTCAACTGATATACAGTAGAACGTCGTTTATCCGAATCAATTGGGACCGGACACCATTCGGATACACGATTGTTCGGATAATCGAAAACCGAATGCAGTATATGAAACCGGACACTATACGAAAATTGAAAATCATCACATGCGGGAAACGTGCTTGAAGAAAAAGCAAAACAAGTGCAAAATGTCGCAAATTTACCTTAATTGTGGAAAATAATCATTTATTTTTCGCTGTACCATTGTACAGCGACAGTGTATAATACATATACACTGGTCCGGATATTTGACACTCCGGATAATAAACGTTCGGATAAACGACGTTCTACTGTACATATGCGACATGCAAGAGTGCGAAACGACACGAGACAAAACATATAGCTACAACAGTACGACTTATTTACCGTGGCGTTATTCTATGAAGTAGTTTTTAAAACTTTTCACACGTGTGTTATGAATTGAATTATACTCCATACATCTTAAAACATAGCTTAACATGACGAATAAGCATATTCCACAATTCCCCGGGGACCAGCGAAATTTTCTCTTGGACAACCGCTTTGGCGAAATCTGTTCCATAGGATTATTTTCTTTCGTCTCTGTCCCTAAATAAAAATAATATGTATTGTTACCTCTATAATAATTAATGGACTGTATATTTAACAAATTTTAATAAGCGAAACGGATCCCAAACATATGGGATTGCTGTACTTTTCGAACTGAATACAAAAGGTTGTAGCAGTTGGCTCGGAGCAAATCTATACAAAGGAATTCTCGCCAACTGGCGCCAAGATGTATTTATATGTGATATCATACCTCGACTTACGCAGGTATCACTCAGTCCTACCTATCGTGTAAGTTCAGGGTAGAACTATAATTACTTTTACTATAACTAATTTCACCAATAAAAAAAATTCTTAAATTTGAACTTTGTAAATATTAACCAAGCTTAGAGAGCACATTTCAGAAATCCTGATTTCACAATTTCAAAATACTCATAATTAACAATAAGTTAATATTTTATTTCATAATTTGGAACCCCAATCCGTGTACTTCCTTATAATCACCTTAAATCACATTTATCTCTTCAAGTCCATCTGTACCGATACTGGCTGCAATCATTTAATGACCCCTTTAATTACATATACAAATCGGAAACTTTGTACTGGATTATGAGTTAATCATCCATCCAAATGTAAGCTCCTTTCAACGTAATTAACTTTAAATATCGATTATTACCTTAATATCACAAGGGAGATAATCACATATACTTAAAGGGATTATTTTTAGATATCGTTACCCGATTTCCTTTTTTAAAAATCAGGAAGTTATATTTATCGAATTTACATCAGAATGCAAGAATAAATTTATAAAAAACAAATTCCGATATGCTCTGATTAATAATCGATATGTTTTATATCGATATGGTTGACTAACAAGCAATTAGTTAGTTCATAACTTTACCGCAAACTAAAAATAATTCCCTACTAATTTATGGACGTAATAAACGGGGATAATGTTCACCCAAATCTTTCCAAAGAGTCGTCAACCATTACTTAATAGTGAAGTTAATCCCTGACCTTACGCTACCTTCCAAATTATCCCCATAAAACCGTCTACGTATACAAGCTACGCTGCATTTCAATATTTCTAGGAAAATAAGATTAAGGGTTACATTACGCTGTGGTAGTACCTTTACTCAGTAATGCAAATTCTAATTAAGCCTGTGGTCAACACTGTAATGAACATGATTCAATTTGTTTGAAGTCCAATAATTTATGAAGATGGATTGAAGATATTTAGATGTGGGGAAGAGTTTGTGTTGGGTATTTAAATATGTAAATTACTGTCCGACTTGAGATTTGGAATAGACTAACAACCGATGAATCGAAATGCGATTAAGATAGTAGGTAAGTTAAATAAAATTAAATAGACGTTACAAATAGTTTTTTTCTGTTAAGAAATGAACAGTAAAAAATTAAATCGTCTTTTGATTTATCATTATATTTTATTCTCAAAATAAAAATGTATTAATACGAGTTTTATGTGATGAATACTTAAAGTAGCTTAAATAATTTACATCTGGGTGTGCAATACATCAGCGTTTCTCAAACTGTGGGGCATGACAACTTTACGAAGGGAGCGCGAGCATATTGAAAAGTTGAAAACAAAAGATTATTTAAAAGAAATTATTAATTTACTGAAAGTAAACAAACAAAATACATTAAAAAATAAGTAAAAAATAAAATACACATCTACACTGATATAACACACTTATAAATGTATGAGTACTATACAATGTGTTTTATAATTAAACAATACTTAGTTATATAAAAACAAATTTGATATTTGCCAGTGACTCCATGGGCTTGTATTAACACTTATCTTGTAATTTGTATGATTTGTAATTGATCCTTTAACTGCCGATTAAAAGTTATGCGATTCGTTTCCCAATGCTATCGTTTTCCATGTAGATGGGCGTATGTGATGTTTTTTAAGGGGGGGGGAGGTAAGAAAGGGAATAAATAAACATATCCTCTGAAATAAGTAAATCCTTCAGAAACACTGTCAAGGAATTTTTATTGGATTCCGAAGCCATTGGAAGAATTTTATGGATAGCAGTGCACAGAAAAGATCGTACTTAGAAAACGAAAAAAAAAAAAAAAAAATTAATGGAATAGCAGTGCACAGAAAAGATCGTTCTTCAGAAAGACGTATATATACGTCCAGAAAATTAATGCTTTGATAAGCGACACGTTTATGTACACCGGTGGCATATCTTTAGTGTAAATGTATAGTATTATTGAATTCAGTACATTTTTATTGTATGGAGGGGAAAGCGATGAAACTTATGATTGAATAATGGGTCACGTACATTGAAAATTTGAGAAGCAATGCAATACGTTAATATTTGAATTTATTTTTAGCACGGTGTATTTATGTTATGATAAAATTGTAATATTCTCAAGCAACGCCGATCTACGTTATGATATATTAAAAGTTAGAACTGAATTCTGCATCTGATATTTAAAGCAGAAAAAAGAAT
The DNA here is from genome assembly GCA_019973975.1 of Trichonephila clavata. Classification (NCBI taxonomy): domain Eukaryota; kingdom Metazoa; phylum Arthropoda; class Arachnida; order Araneae; family Nephilidae; genus Trichonephila; species Trichonephila clavata. Next base: position 233,817 of record BMAO01036394.1, on the reverse strand, counting down.
TTTGAAATCCATTTTCAGTTGAAAAAATTTTTTGGAATATTGAAATAAATTCACCTATTACAACACATCGATGTATCATACTCAAATAGTCAGTGCCGCAGATAAGAATTTTTCATGGAGGGGCTAAGGGTCAAAAGTCCACCATTCTCGTATACATTGCCAATACATTCCCCAATGCATTGTCAAATATATTCTTCTGATTTTATCGACTGCCAGGAACAAAACATTGCAAAAAATATGTTATTGAATAAAGAATTAGCATTTCGCAAATATTTCATGAAATTACTCAATCATTGTCATTAAATTGCTTTAGTTCTTCTTAATTAGTTATTGTTACCTTTGCTTGGACTTATTTTACGAACTATATACAGTCGATACTTGCTAATTCAAACTTTCGATAATACGAAACTCTTGCAAATTCGAAATATATGCTCAGTCCCTAGAAAAACTCTTGATATTTCGAACTAAAACAATACGTTTTTGTACACTCAATATTTCGAAGTAAAATCTGTGGCTGGCCAGAATACAACATGCGATAATTCGAAGTGATCTAGTAGAACTCTCGACAATTCCAACACTCATCTATCATGTAGAGTTCTGTAGCAAACAGGTTGGAGCTTAGATGTTTTGTGTTGTATTGTGTGTTTCTCTGCTTCTCTCCCCTGTAACGTAGCTCCTTTGAGGACCATCGAAGTTGACTTTTGTAACTCTGACAGAAGCTAAAGTGTCAGTAAACAAACTACGTAACTTTTTCAATCAAAATCATGTTTATGCGGGCGCTTTTCAAGCTTCATTTATTCTTAAAAAAATCCATTGAAAAAGTTAGATTTAATCCCATAAAACAAAACAAAAAAAAAACTACAGATTTTTTTCGTGAAAAAGAATTAATTATATGTAGTATATATTTCTTTAATAGTTGTTTTTAGTACATTAAATGCATTTTTTGAATACAGGAGACTTTTAACTTGTGTATAATGTTTACACTGTATAATATGTCCTTTTTAAAAATACTTTAAAATAATTTTACACATGTACAATTGCTGTTTTATTACATAGTTTTAAATTTAAATGTAAGAGAAAAATTTTTCTCTTCGTGTATTTTGGGAGTATTTTCCTACCTTCTGGATAATTCGAATTATCGAGAATCCACTGTACATAGGATTATAAGCAATCAGGAAAAAAAGGCGCTGGAGGGGAATCCGGATCCTTTGAAACCCTTCCCCTTGTTTGCGCCATTGCAAATTGTGTATCGATTTATCATATTCAAACAATGTATAACAAATTTATATGAAAAGTTTATGTTTACACAAACAGTCGGGCTTCTATTTATAATGAAGTTGCTAAATCCCGAAAAAAGTTTGAACGTTTTGAACAAGAATTCGATGAATTATAACTATATAACTTATCTCGATTTTTATAATAGTGGATAAGCTGTTTGGAGGAACACCAAATTTTAAAGCAATATCCTTTTTCTCGACGCCTTTATCCACTTTCTTAGTAAATAAATTTTTGTTTGATTCTCAAGCACTTAAATTTTGATATTTTCGAGCTACAAGAAACGAAGTTACTAGTACGACTGATGAAAACTACAAATGAGCGGAGAGTAGTTTAAGGACACGGAGACACGAGACTCCACTGACGGTGAAAAGGGATAAACAAGACGTTTCCAGTGAACTTGACAATGGTTAAGAGTTGCACTTCTTGGATGAAACGCCCAGAATTCTACTGCTCTCAGCGAGTTAGACACCTAATAAAGCCAGTTTAAGATTTATGACCATCATAAAATGTGTTGAAAAAGAGAAAAAACCTGAAATATTGAGAAATACTTTAAAACAATTTAATCACAAGAAAAAAAGTTTGTTTTATAAAAAATGCACTTCGCTTTTAGAATGTTATTTTACGAAGAAAATCACGAAATGTTCTTGGTTCCAGGAAAAAGTTCACTACGTAAAAAAATTTACAATATGGAGGTTCGACTGCATATATATGTATATAATATTCATTCAAACAAAAATACCCAATATTCTTAAATACGTATACGTTCAGTTACAGTGTAAAACAAGAGAGACAGATGCGGACAAAGATAAATATTTAATAACACTTTTCAAACATATATCATACTTTATTTTACTGTTGTCACTTTACAAAGACTTTTATCGTTTCGAGATGCAAGCATAATAGAAAGTAGTCTGCATCATAGAAAGTGGATATCTGTCAGTTAACTGGGATGTTACAGCATATTCCACTTCTTCATCGTCTTCAAGACGCTGGACACTCAAGAATAACTTTTGAGTGCATGAATATTCATGTCAGCTGGCATCAATTCATGGTTATATAGCAGTCAATTCCTTTGTTTCCAATTGAAGGACTTGAGGAAATCTTAATCATATGGGAATAATTTGATCGGGCATTATCATGAAACAAAATAATATCATGATTAAGCAAGCCGCATTTTTTTTTCATTTTAAAAAGTACATATCTGAAGTTTTTATGAAAATTTGAAATTAAACTAATTAATAATCATAAAAATCCTTACGTGAAGGAAAAAAGTGCATATTGTTTGAAAAACTAACACAACAGAAATGTTGCCTAATTTATATACAGATTTATGTAAATATCAGACCAAAAAATTAAGTTTGTCAAATATAAAATAATAAGTAAAGTTACAAAAATTAAAATTGAAGAAACTTACTTGAAGAGAATTGAATTCTCTTTCTTTTAATCGAGAAATGAAATATACGCGAAAAAAAGGTATAGAAATATTTAGCTATTTTGATGAGATATGTGATTTCCATTTACATTGTAAGATATGTTAATTTTTTTTATTTGAAAAAGGATAATTTAATTTTATTCTGAGACCTAACGTCTTAAGCAAATGCTAACTTGAAAACATTACCTATACATAGCATTTTTTTCTTCAATTTCAATTAATTTTATTGAAAATAACGTTATTTGATAAAAATATTTCAGAACAGTATCGAATGAAATGATTTATGTGTAATTCGTCATGAGATAATTTTTTTCTCGGGAATGATTGAGAAAAAAAAACAAATAAATCTATATATTTATGATTCTTTTCGACTTGGTTATTTTTTTTAGCATTCTCTTAAAAAAAAAGAAAGAACGAAAAGGGATTTTTTTTTTATTAGAATCTCATTTATGGTAAAAAATGCCTTCTCAGGATGTTTTACAAAACAAAGGGAAAGAAATACTTTATTAATAATGTATACATAAAAGAAATTTTTTTAACAAGTGCTTTCTTTATTCATTCAAATTTTGTTTCCCACTGAATATTTAAATTGTGAGACTAAACGCTCATTTATTTTGCAACGCTATTGTATTATTTAAATGAATAAAATTCCTGTTCTGGAAATTTCCTTACCCCAATGGGCATTCAGTAACTTTTTTTATGTTGGTATAGTTTACGACACAATTGGAAAAAAATTGAAAAAAATATTAATTTAAATTTTTACAAATACAAGAATTTGAACTTAAACTTTTTCATAAAAAAGATGCATATATTTCGATACTTCTTTACAATAAATATTGAAAAATTAAATAATTTTACTTGAAATAGGACTTATTTAAGAAATGTTTCACGAAAATTAGTGGCCTCTTTGAATAATCAAATATAATTATATTCTCGTAATTTGATCAAAATATGGTCTAAATCAATATTCTGCTTGAATATTATAGCTTGTTTTAAGTATGAGATACAATTTTTTGAACTAGTATCATATTAGCTGAAGAAAGAAATACAGACCTTTATATTTTTTAGTAATGATCTTTGTAATTTTTATCCATTTTCAAAAGACGAAGGTGACACTTAAATTAATGCATCACCTACAGGGTTCATCACCTATAATCCGCAATCTGAGAGTTTAGTGACCTGTAACTGCTCTTATTATTTCGAATGGGGTACCAATAAAATGACGTTATATAGGTATATAATTAATAGAAGGTCCAGCTAGATTTGTCAGTTAACATTTCTCTTTATATATATATATATAAATATATATATATATATATATATTATAACTTAAATATAAATATATCATCGATTTATTTTTATAACTTTTGCTTTGTAATTTGTACTTAATTTCTTTGGGTTTTTTATTTGGGTGTATCTTACTTCTGTAAGCCCTTTGTAAAGCATCGATTTATTTATCTGATTTAATTTCTTTTGTATGTATGAAATCATACATTCATGATATTTTCAATAAGTATTTTTGTAGTTTATCTATTATATCTAATACTTTTCAATGAATATTATTTTTGATGATCCATGTATTCAATTCAAAGACTTTACTTTATAAAACTTTTTCTTATCATTTTATTAAAGAAGATAAAAAGATAACGCTACTTACAGTCTTCTGATCTTGAATGTTTATAAAATCTTAAGAAAATTTCTAAAATACAGTTTTCCAACGAGCACAATAACACAGACAGAAAAATCAGATAAACATTTTACTGAGGAAATCCAATGTTTAGTGATAATAAGGTACTGTTATTTAAAATCTCTGAAATCTTTTTTTTTTTAATTTTTAAATATATACACAAAGGGAAATAGTTAAAATTTAAACACATTTTTTTAGGTAAAAGACGGTTAAAAGAAGCGAGTAAGGAGGAAATATTGAATTAATTTCCTCATGAATACATAAAAGCGGGAGAATAATCCATGATATAAATATTAGTTTTTGCTTTCATAAATATTAATAATAAAAGTACTAGAGATTTATGTTTTATTTTCACTGATATTATACATTGTATAAGATTCCTTATAAGATTTATTTTTGGGGTGAGTTTAATCCTTTGCATGATATATGGTTATCGTCACTCTGAATGTTTATTGTAGGCATATTGGCAATTATAGTTATGAAAGAATCCAAAGAAAACTCAGTGAGATCAGAACTTTTTCTTCAATGGTTAAAAAATTGTTTCTTGAAAATAATATTTAAGCTTTGTTTTTTACCTACTATCCAAAATTTAGGTGTGTAATTGTCCGTTGCAATACATTTTTACACTTTTGAGAAATCTAAAATCAGATTTTTTTTTCTTGTTTGCCAACTATTTCGAAGGAAAAGTTTTAGGGATAGTTTGTTGTCTACTTAAGAAAAGAATAATAAATTAAAATTGATAGGAGCAAAGTGGATTGCGTAAAATAAGGTTAAAACTAAAACAAAAATTAACTTTGAGTACAAAAAGCGGTTTCTAGGCATTATACATATTTCAAATAGATTATTTTCTAAAAGAATGAAACACACACACACAAAAGCATAGAAATGTAGGAATTCAAACATACTTTTTAAAGCTGGTTTTAAGTCCTAGGAATAGCTAATTCTAATTTTTGTTTGCAGAAAAATAAATAAGAGAGTAAATAACAAGCATTAAAATAAAAAAATGAATTAAAAAATCTGTGTTGTTCACGTAATTCTTTTCAAATCTTTATCATTCAAAATGAGTTTAAAAATAAGAGAAGATACATATGCTTTATAAAGTTATTACATTGTGTGTGTGTGTATAATAAAGAAATAATATATAACAAGCATGGAAGAGGTAAGGAAATTTTGTTTTCTTTTCAAAAATTCAAATCAGTCCTTTTAACGAATGTTTTCAATTGTTTTGGGTGAGATAATTTTTGTAAGAAGGAAATTATTCAGATACTTTTTTAATAGTACACTCCAAAAGTTAAGAGAAAATATTGAAATTTCTTCTAGTTGTATATCCCGTTTTGTTTTTCTCATTTGTCTATCTCTCTGTGTCAACATTCATCTCGCAAAGTGCAATAAATTGTTTTTAAAGTAACTTTAAAATTACTGAAAGTATTTTATCCCTTTAATTCTTTGTCTTTGGCTTACAATTACCTTTTATTTCAACTTGTTTCGTAAAAGTACTGCATTTTAATGCAGTCGTTAAGAAATAGATCAATTTTAAAAACTTACCCCAGGTATTATATAATCTATAAAAAAATGCATATCAATATTAACGGATTAAATATAACTAAATTATAATGCTAAACGATAAATTAATCAACACTGCTAAATAAATTCTAAAATAGAATTTTCTTATTATAGAGCCCAATATTGCAAGTATCTGAGTTTCATATTAAATCAGTTTAAATTTTAAATTTCGTGAAATTTTGCTTGTAAGTTTCTTAATTATGGGAGATTGAAAATAGGACCCCTAAAGTTAAATAAATGTCTCAGACTTTTGACAGCAAAAATTAAAAAAGTAAAGGGAGAATATTCACCGAAATTCTTAGTACCGAACGACAGAAAATGTTTTTTGAATTCTAAAAAAATAATAATAATAATAATTTTTTTATAAAGATATAAATTATTACTACTTCGAAAAAAATAAATTGCTACATAAAATTTTTAATTTTTTTAAAATTTTCATATTGTGGCCCTTAAATGAGAGCATTTGGGCGAATTTCACTTATAGTTCAGAGAATATTCAAGACGAAATCTTCTGTGGAGTTTGATCGACAGACGCTGATTGTATTAGTTTAGAAATCAAAATTATTTTGATCTAATTATCACATAGTGCTGTGATAAAAGTTTAACTGCATCAGCGTTGGAATCACTTGTTTTATCTACTTATAAATATACGTTTAGTGAGTATGTGTCATGTCCTTGTGATATCATTATTAAAGTTGTTCGTCTAAAAGCTGCGTTTGTCTAATTGATTCCGACCCATTCTCACAGATGAGAGCTTTTTATTGTCCAATAGAATTAATGAGAAGGAAAGTTTGAACATTCGAAGTTAAGAAATATTTGCTACAAAACGGAAGAAAGCAATATGAATCGTTTGCACTGAAAGATTACAATATATGGACCCTTAACAATTTTTGCTGAATATTTTCAGAACTAAAATCCGAATTCAAATTATATTTAGAGTGCAAGCTCTTAGGTCATTTTTTATTCAACTGCAAAAAAGGAAAAGTAAACAAAAAAATGATAACCGTTCTGTAACTGAGAAATTTTTCCCTGGAAATTGATTGTGTTTAATAAGTTAATTAATCTATGGGGCATTATATTTTAGTTCCATTTAAATCCTTAATATCAATTCAAAATTTCCTTATCTGCTAATAAATTAGGGAAGTTTAAGGCGATATGGTACCCTAAAAATCATTAAACTGTCGAAAAAAATTTTATTGGCTTATTTGATACCCCGAATCTTTATAAATATGCCTGCAAAATTTCAAAGCTTTACCTGCATTTTTCATTAAGTAATGGAGCAATGTTTGATGCTAAACAGCAACTACCACGCCTACATTTCAGATTATCTGCTAGAAAAGAGCCTGATAAAAAATAAATTAATTATTTTTCTAATGCGCATCAATGAGATTGACATTACATATGCAGTGATAAATCATTTTAAGAAAGAATTGTGCAATTCATGCAAAAATTCCAGTTTGTGAATTATTTACTGGAAGATCAAATGGATTTGGTCAAGATTTAAAAGTTGTGCGTGCTTTTTATGATATTATTATGAATAAAATTAAAACTTCAAAACGGATTCTCCCAAAGCACAAATACTAAATCTTATTTTGATAACTCAGATAATTAAAAATCTAATTCGCAAGAATAGAAAAACTCTCCCATTTTTATATATTTGTTTTTGGTGATATATATATATCCCATGTGCGCGAGATTCAACACTTTTATTATTAAAATATTTTAAGATATTTATTTAAGCAAATGCACATACACAGATCTTAGATTTTGATGTATTTTACCTATAAATTGTTATTTGATTTTGCTTTTATTCGTGTATAATATTTAAAATGCGAAGGCTTTTAAAATCATGGAAATAAAAAATAAAGGCATAAACATCTGTTGTACATGTTGTGCATTATCTCTGAGCAGGGATTTAGCTCTGAAGTGTGTGTATTTATTTTTTTTTATAATTATTAAGATAAAGTTTTATGAAATATTGATCTTCCATTCGTTTTTTTTCTATATATTCATTATGGCAGTATACTGTTTAGTTGTTCTACATTTGTGCAATTGTTTATGGTAAGTAGTTTTAAATAAGCTAATTAACATTTCATAAAATTTCAGGCTATTCGATGAATATTATATCTTGCTATTCATGGAATGAAAAATTCAAACTCATATTTCTCCATGTTGAATTTTTCTACATATACTGTTATTCAAAACCCTAAGGCTTTTTTGATAATTGAAGTATGGATTTGAAATTTTTATACATGTTCTGAAATGTATGTTTTGTAAAACTGTGCATGGAATTAGCTCTAACATGTTTAGTACTTTTCCTAAAAAATTTCAAAATCAAAATTAATGTTTTTTTGGGAATTTTTGAAAGTTTAACTATAAAAAAATTAATAAAAAAATAAAGACCAGCAGCAGAAAAAAAAACTCATGCACAGTTTTATGTAGTATATTATAAGGTACTTGGAAAAAAAATTTGAAAGAAAAGAGACATGTTTAAAAAAGCCTTAGGGATTTAAAAAATGCTTAAAAAAGCTAAAAAAATTTAAATTTTACAAACATTTTGCAACAAATTAAAAATTTTTGTATGGAATTATTATTAAATATTAACCTTTATGAAATACAATTAAAACCAAATATCAAATATTAAAAATTAAAAAAATTGAGAAGATGGTACCATATCGCCTTAAGGAGTTAACCCAATTTTTTTTGACAATTACATATTTTCTCAATTTTCCCCCATACATTTATATTAACTCTACCCAATCGTCGCACTTAAAAACAGCTGACGGTACCAAGCCTAATAGCAAAAGTAGGTAAGAAAACATAAATACATAGAAGGATATTTTACTCATTAAATATCTTTTTTTGGTGAATAGTACCAAATATGATAGTGAAAATTGTTTGCGGCTACGCCAACTCGAATTCTTAAGCCAAATCATAAATTTCTTTTATCTGTTATTATTATATAAGATGATTATCGTTGGTAGATTGAGAGAGCATTTAGCCCTGTTGTCTATAATAGATCTACCTTTTATTAAAAAAAATATTTCAGATATTTGTTTTTTACTTTAATATTTATTTTTGAACGTTTTGTATTTCTACAATATTTTATCTTACTATTCTTATTTTCTGCTGCTAGCCAGCTCTGTTTCGTCTAATCAGATTCCTTCCCCTATTTTTTTTTGCAAGCTCTCCTCACAATAATCTTCTAAATTCTTAACTCAGATTTCTTTTTGCCTCTTGAGGGGCTTAGCAGAAACCCTGGCGTAGCTAGCAATGAGGGGTCAATGTATCAAAATTCCTTCTGGGCCCTTTTTTAGATATGAGAACCCTGTAAGTGGAATGTAGTTACACAAGTTGTGGTCCCCCTGTAGCCCCGTACCATTAATACTGTGGTATATACGCCATTGGCTAAAACCCTCCCAACCTCATCTGCCAATCTAAGTTGTCTTTTTTGGAGTTATTCTCCACTTTAACTCAGTTTTTAGGTAATTGTAAATAAGTTTTTTTGCACTCGAAGTAATAATTTTTATTCATATTTTAACTTTTTATTTAAAGTAAAATAAAATAATAAAAAGGTAAGTATAGTTTATAAAATCACAAAATTGCGCTCGCACGTTTGGTTACAGTCATGTATCACGGAAAATATCAAAGTATACATTTCATAAAGTAAATGATAATGAAAAAAAAAAAACTACAGAGAAACTGCATGAAGAAAACAAAGCAAATTTTAATGTAATACTTTAATCATAGGACTTTTTTCCTAAATTTTGCTAACAACTTTATTATACTAAATTTGATCAATTTGAAATGTTTCCAAAATAATTTATTCTGCATCAGACTCATAACAAATAAGTTATATCACATTTATCCAGCTGATTTTCTTCATTCTTAATTAATGTATTACTTCTATGACCTTTAGGAATTAGTACTGTATTTATTCGAATCTAAGCCACCATCAATTCTAAGCCGCACCCCAATTCTCAACACGTGCTGGTGAAAAAATAAAAAAATAGCGTAAAAAGGTTTATCTATATGCAATATTTAAGAAATTAAAATAATTAGTGAGAATTAATAAGAAGTGAATAATGAATTTATTTTACCAGCAATAAAAACCTTTAAATGCATACATGAACCTGCAATTGTTCTAACCATCAGTATCATGTTTATTTTCCCCCATCCAACGAATTTTTTCGCCTTTGATTCTGAGCTGCATCCTATTTTCTGCATCATTAACATTGGGAAAAAAGTGTGGCTAAGATTCGAAAAAGTATGGTAATTAATTTAAGAGAATGTAACAAAATCTATTATACATATATCAAATAGTATTCAAATTCCCTTCTCATATTCTAAAAATACTCTAATAAAAATAAATTTTTATTGATTTGCTTATAAGAATTTCATAAATTACGGTAATGATTTATTACAAGAACTTATTTTTGGTTAAATAACTCAGTGGTGCAACAGCCATGAGGGCCAAGGTTGGCTGTACTCAACTCAGTATACATGACCTGGGTCCCTGAGGTGCATGAACAGATGTCCCGGTCAGGTGGTCAGTCTGAAGCGGAACCCCCAGTATTAAGTTCCCAAGCAAGCTCTTGATACTCATTTATTGACCCACTGAAGGGATGAAAGGCTGTTTGGGTTAGTTAGTTCGAGTTTATTCAGGTCACATTATAAAGCAACATTAGAGCTTTCGGACCTCTTGATTTTGATTCTCGGTTAAGTGATGAGGACGACGCCTGAGCTGACACCCCCTTTCCAAATTACCACACTACGACAATGGAAGTACTTTGAGCAAGACGGATTTAATATGCTTCAGCCCCTTCAACACGATGAGTCTTCAATGTCTCCAGGACACAATCCTGTGGCACGCGGGCCACGAGTTCATAACCATAACCTCTCAGCTACCACGGCCCTACTTATTTTTGGAATAGAATATAATAAGAAGCAGTTTGAAATGACATGTAAAATAAAAAAAAACCATATATTAGGGTTATTCAGAATGTTCGAAATAGTAAAATGGCATGAATGTATAAAATGCATGAATCTATCTCCATAAGGATCTTCAATGTGATCTTTATTATGCTCTCTGATGTTTTTTTTCTTGGATGGATAGTGAATGGCTGTCAGTAAAAGCATCTCGCATGCTGTCAGATATGTCGCTTCAGGCTACAAGATAGTTTCTCTAAGCAGTGACTCGTTCTTAAACTTCTGTTTCCTATTCCTTTTTTAAATAGTAATGGTCAGAAATATCCAATATTTTATCAATCTCTTTTGCTCACTCAGTTACTTTTTGAACATATTTAGCGTAGCCTTTTGAGAATCAACTTCTTCCATTGAGGCTTCTCATTTATTATTTTTGGAAGTTTTAGCTAAATTTTTTAATTTAATCTGATTTCCACAAGTAGTATTGGTTAGTTACCAAAATGGTTACCCATCAATAGGAAATCATTATTATACATTAACACTTGTTCAGTTAGAATTCTTGTAATTTCAAGTAAAATTATTTTTTTAATAAAAAAACATTCGTTTATTTTATGAGAGAAAATAGTTTTCTATAAATTTTGCTTAAGATTTAAGAAAAAATATTTTACCCTGAAATTTTTACCGAGTCATTTATTTTTGGACAAAAAAATAAAATCATTATAAGTTAATTATTTGATTTCGATCGTTCTATTAACTTTATTTCTTACAAATATTTGTTCCAAAAATAGACAAAAACCTGAGAAGACTTTTTGAGGGTACAGACAAATTTTATTTAAAGAAGAACGAATTTGATTTGTGCCAAAGTTTAAATTGGAAATGCATACTTTGTAGTTATAGCACAAAAGGAATAAAATCTTCATACATAAACCAGGACACATGTTCATAGAGATATTTCAATCCATCACCAATAGATTTAAAAAAAATTATTATTTTATTTACTGCCTTTCCATTTCTCTTTACACTCAACTCACTTAAAAAACAGCTCCATCATTGCTACTGATATGAGAAAGTAAAGGGAGAAAAAAAAGGGAAAAAATAATTTTCCTTGTTTTTTTATTCATTTTCCATGCTCTTCCAATTTTATAAATATTTTGCTTCTTATTGTTTAATTTATTTTTAGTATCAGTGAAGTCAAAATACGAGGGAAAGTCAAAAAGTAAAGGGACTTTTGTCATTTCTCTTTCCAATGTTTGGCAACAGTGCTAATATCCAGCTCTGAAGGAGGGGCAGTCAGCAACACTTATTTACAACGTGTCACTCGTCTTTCCTCGTAGTCGTTGGATTGTAGCAGACCGTTCAACACGGCAGCTCCATTGTCGATCGGCATCGAGGAGGAAAGGAGGGTAGAGATTCGCTTTTTGTTTGCTGAAAGTGTGTTACCTGTTTTAGATACTATCCCCGCCTCCATCCTCTCCATCACTACAGTACTACTATCCAGCCCTGACAGGGGAAGTCAGCAACACTTGTATGCACTTCTATATTCATCACTTCGTCGTCATTCGTCTTTCCTCGTAGTCCTTGGGATATAGTAGACCATTTAACACGGTAGCTTCATTGTCGATCTGCACTAAGGAGAAAAGGAGGACAGTTTTTTCCCTTTTTGTTTGCAGAAGGTGTGAAACCTGCGGAAATTATTCTTCGCATGCAAGAGCACTACGGTGACAACTGTTTATCGCGAAACAGGACCTACAAATGGATAGCGCGCTTCAAACAGGGAAGAACTTCTAAATGTGACGACGAAAGTTTGGACTGGCCACCGACGTCAACGACTTAGAAAAATGTGCAAGTCGTTGAGGGTGTAGTGATGGAAGAGATGGTTATTATCCAGGGCAGGTTTCACACTTTCTGCAATCAAAAAGCGAATAAGTGCCCTCATTTTCTCCTTGGTTCAGATCAACAAAGAAGCTGTAGTGTTGAAAGGTCTTCTACACTCCGACTACGAGGGAAGACGATTTGCACGTTGTATAGAAATGTTGCCGACTATCCCTTATTCCACGCTGGATACTAGAACTGTTGCCAAACATTGGTAAGAAAAAATTGTAAAAGTCTCCCTATCCTTTTTACTTCCCCTTGTATATACAGTACGAAATTTGAGGTCAAATGACTTATAATTGATTGTTTCGAAAATGATCTATTTTTTTCGCAGCTTTCTTAAGATCCCCACAGTTTCATGTGTCATTTACAATTAAATTCCACTCATTGTTACTTTTATTTCCTTTTCTCATTCGCTTGATATTAGAACCCAAATTAAAAGATTGAATAGTATAAAATTTAAAAAAAAGCCAATAAAATAAAATTTTAAATGTTATTACTTTGTGTTCTGACATTTCAGAGCACTCTAAAGACATGTTACAATCAGCAATGAAAAGCTAAAAATTTGTCGATTTGTAAACATTTTTGATAAATTTTTTTTCCGTGCTTTTGATTCTTTTTTTAAAAAAATAGATTTTCTACATTTTATTCTTTTTTCGTTGATTGAGTTAGATACACTAGCATTCAAAAACAATTTAAATTGATTTAAACATAGAAAGTAAATGAATCTATATCGTATTCATTACACAATTTAGTCAAAGTAATTTAATTTTAGGAATTGAAGCCACTTAGATAAGTATTGCCGGAAAAAGTTAAAAATGACAATCATCAGAATCCTTTTAAATCCTAATTAAATTAAACATTTCTTTCAAATATGCTTTTGTAGTTACAAATTTATTCATTTTTGAACAGTTTCTAATGTATGATCAGGTTTTTCTTTTTGCTGTAAATTGTTTTACTGAGGTGGAGAATTTTAAGTACTTTACATTTTTTTTTAAAAAAGACTGAGAGAAATACAGGAATTTTGATAAAGTTTAGGGAAAATTTAAAAAAAAAAACGGTTTTCTTTAAGTAGTAATTTTTTTAAATAAATTATGCATTCAAATTTAAGATAGTTTTAATTTTCTAAATATTTTTATAATTTTAAACAGAAAAACATTCTTTCCTTGAACATTAATATTTTCATTCACTACAAAATCACTTTCACTAAAAAAAAAAAAAGTTTAAGACAAATGTCTGTTTGTTGTTCTTTTTTTTAAATATTTTATTGAATTCATAGTGTGTACAGAAATTTTAATATGTATTTTTGTAGAACTTCATATACCTAAAATTCATTGCAGATCAATCAGTTAACTCGAAATTTCCCTAAATATTAAAATTTACTTCATTGAAATTATTTCGATACTGTAATAGAGAAAAATCGTTATTGTAACGAAACAAAAAGGTATACGAGAAAATAATAGTTCTAAATTAATTCTAGATAAAGAACTATGGGTTCCATGACCTCAATCAACTTGAAGGTGATTGAAATATATGAGATCTCTCTCTCTAATTCTTTCTTTCTAGGAATTATTAGATTTATGAAAAATAATCTACACTGCTGGCCCCCGTAAATGCAACACTAAGAAAGACAAGAGATAGCACAACAAAATTTATTTTGCAGATAACATGTTGACCAAGTATCAAACGATTAAATTTATAGACTTCTGTGAAGTATGGTTCCTGCCAGAATCAGTAGCCAGAGTAGCCGCCATTGTTGGAGATCACCGCTGCCACACGCCTCGGCATTGATTCAAAGAGACTTTGGATGTGTTCTTGGGGTACAGCAGACCAAGCAGCTTCCACACGTTGCCAAAGTTGATCTGGTGTGGCAGCTGGGGGTGTAATCTGGGTCAATCGTTGAGCAACCATGGACCACATGTTTTCTATCGGTGAAAGATCCGGAGAGCGAGACGGCCAGGGAAGCAATTCAATCTGGTGATTGACGAAGAACCTTTGGACAATGCGTGCGATGTGTGGTCCAGCATTATCCTGTTGAAATATAGTTGTGGCCGAGCCCTGAAGGTAAGGAAGGACAACTGGCTCCAACACCTCGGAGATGTAGCGTGGTGTTGCAGACAGATGCGGGACTCGTCAGTAAAGACAAGTTCATTCCATTCTGCCACCCACATCCTTCTTTCATCACACCATTGACGGTGCGGATGTCTGTGGTTCTGCGTCAAGGGTAGACAAAGCAATGGACGTGTTGGGGACAGACCACTCCGCTATAACGGCCTCGAATGGTACGCGCAGACACTGAATGTTGCGTTACAGACTCAATGTGCTGTGCTATGGTTCATGATGTGATTGACCGATCCGTCACTGCCATGCGCACTATTTGCCTGTCCTCACGTGAAGTGGTGCACTGAGGTAGATGCGATCGACCACGTCGGTCCGTTGTACCCTCCTGCATCCAACGGTCACATCACCGCATTACAGTTGTTTGGTTTCGTCCAACACGACTACCGATTTCCCTGAAAGATAATCCACAATCTCGGTAGGCCACTATCCTTCCTCTGTCGAACTCGGATACTTTATCAAAAGCTGATTGCTGTTTTCTACGAGACATAACTGATCGTTTTTTGAAAAAACCACAAGAAAAACACAATTGCCGAACTTGAAATCGTCAAAATCTCCAAGCCTTAAATAGCGCTTTGAGGTGGCGTCACAGGCGTGCGTGATGTGTTTCTGCGCTGAAATTCTAATCATTTGTATATCTCACCTCCGCTAATGCATGTTGTAAATTTCATGTTATTTGCGTGCTTCCTTCAGAGTGTTGCATTTACGGTGGCCAGCAGTGTAATTGATGTCTGAAAGCTGTATTTGGTGTATATTTTCTTACTTATTGATTATGTATATGGTTTCTAACTAAAATTGTTACGCATTTTTTCAACGAGTTCTTTTCTTAGATCTTGAGTATTCCTTGCTTTCTTCTACATATAATGTTACAATGTAGATCGTTATACGTTAAAAATAAACTAAATGTGGAAAATTTGGAGTTCAGTTCAATAAAGTCTCCTTTAGTGTAACAATTATTTATTAATTTAAATTGGGCTGCAGACAAAGACAGTACATATTGTTAAAAAGAATAATGAGCAAAGAACATACGTGATTTTTCGTAGCAATCACCTTCTTTCCTCATCTGGTCTTTACTGATGATATGTAGTCACTAAGGGACACTTCTGCTGCTTGGTACAGTTCATTTGCAATGATTAGGACAAGAGTGGTTACAACAGCAATTTTTTCTAATTGGATCATATGTTCATGTTTGTATAGTAAAAACACAGGAGATTAGAATTACTCTATCAAATGATTCATTTATCGAAACAGTTGATACATTTTAATATATATATATATATAAATGTATAAATACGGTTATACAGAAATCTAAATGTCATTATATGTAATTCATAATTATACACAAAATAGTTATAAACCTAAGATAACTAGTCAATATAGTAAAAAGTATATATTAGCCACAGAAGTACTATAGCAAACTCCTGGCCTTAGGAACCAGGATTGCAGGTTAAAACAAAGTTTTGCGACTAACCAACCTTCACCTGTATTTGCCAATACTCTGGGCCATAGAGAAAGTAAGAAAAATCAGGAGAAGTTTAATTATTATAAATAAAACCACAATCTTATTAATATAAAACAATAAAATTATAGCGTATAATAATTACTAGTATATTTTAAAGTCAATGCTAAAAACAATTAGATGAAAACACTTACCACACGAGTACAGCAATAACTATTTTTCCCATGCGTTAGAAAGGAGTGAGTTTATCAGTAACGTACAAAATTAGTAAGTTATGATAAAATAACATTAAGTCTATATATATATACGTTTAAAAACTCTAAATATTGTTTTAAAATTAAGAGAAAATAAAAGTACAACCCAGAAATATTCAATTAATTTTAAATAAAATATATTGTTATTAATTTATTTAGAATGTGGTGCCATCCATCTATCATCTAGCAGGGTCTCCATGTTCAATACAATGTTTAATAAAGTTATTGAAATTTAAATATATATATTCGATTTATCACAAACTAAGACGTTATTACGATAAATATAATTAAATATAATATATTTCTCTCTTTTTCTCTCTCTCTATATAATGTACATATATATAATACGGCTTTTCTTTTTTAACATTCATGAGCCAAGTATGGAAGCAGATCATAAAGCTCAATCTCTTCTTTCAATTAAAAATAAATTGTTCAAAGGCAGGGCAAGAAAAAAATCACCCTTTCTTGTTTTTATTTGCAACTGCAACGTTAATAAATAACCAGTAATCAATCAATATTTCAACAAGTAAAAATCTGTAACTATTTAAGGCAGAATTTTGTATAGTATATAGGTTACAACTTACATAAAAAGTATAACATCTCCATTTAGATTATTTAAATTGTTTATTATTTTACTAATTATACTTATTTGAATACTCTATCTTTTTTTCTATTAATTTTCTTAAGTGACATATATTTATATAGATAGTTAATGAATTTGACTTAAAATGCTTCTAATATTTATGCACAGCCCCTTAAAAACATATTTTCCACTTTTTATATAATACATATAATCTCTCTCTAATTTTTACACTTCAGTACCCAAAAAATCACACAGTTATTAACGTTTTCAAACTTTTAAAGTTTGTTTTATTTTTATTTGTTTGTATCCTAATTTTTTGTTTTTAGACATTATATTCCTAAATCAATGCTTCAAACGTAGGTAAATTTTTAAAAAAATCTACAATTCCTTTTTAAGAGCAATTACAAAATATGCCTTTATACGATGAAAGACAGAAAACATTTTAAGCTAACTTAAGAAAACTTATTCATATCGGTAACAAATAAACCCTTCCGCAATATATATATTTATAATGACAAGGGATTTGTGTCGGAATTGATAAAATGTGTCTATGATTCAGACATAGAAATATAAATGCCAGGGGAAAAATGTATACCTATTCAGACTTCAAGAAAGATCTCAATTGAATTTCTCCCCAACAGAGTGTGACCTATTTTCGTCAGTGTCCGAGAATGACGTCATCAACAATGTCGCCACGTTGGGGGGAAAGGTGGAAGTCATAAATCAGACGGCTATCATCACGTGACGTAATAAATCAAGTTGGCATGTCTTGGGTTAGCAGTTGAATGTATATGATGCTTGCATATTTCCAGCTTTACTTTTTACATTATTAAAAAGTGAACATTTTATCAAAAACTCGATGGAGAGTTGACTCATTTGCATGGAATAATATTTTTATTTAAAAATACTTCTCTTTTAGAGTTAATTATAAGATTAATGTAAAAAGGAACAGTTTGAAAGTATATGGGAAACAAGAAAAATTAGATTACATACAAACACATTTAGTTTTATTAATCTTTACAAGAGAAAAAGAAATTATCTCTCTGTGTGTGTGGGCACCAAAGATAAAGGAAACAAATAGATACTGGAACTTAAAAAATGTGAATGCTGCAATATTATAAACAATGCTGACTTGGAACAGACTTTAATAATTTGTATAAAAATAAAAGTTTAACTAGATATGCGTTTAGCCGACTTTTTTCTTTCTGTTTATAATATTGTTATTATCTGAAATCCTATTGAAAAAAATGGATAAAAATTATAAATCCATTATTAGAAAAAGGCAACTTACCTAAAGTCGCATTCAAAAATGCAAGGATCACGATGAATCTGTGTACAATAAACAAAATATTGCCAGGTTCTGAATTCAAATACAGATTCAAAGCTATTATATTACAGGCCAAATTGCAGCCCAGCAATAAAATTATTTATACTAAAATAATTATAAACTAAGTACATTAAGTTAAATACGACATTTATAGGAATAACACTAGGAATATTTTGTATTTGGCTCATATATATATATTTGTGTGTGTGTGTGTGTGTATACAGTTTCTAAAAAAATTATTATTATACAGTTTTAAATATTTTTTTCCAAGCAGAAACGTTTAAATTTAAATAATTATCCTCAGTCCTCCCACTAATACAGAAATTTGCATATCTTTTCTTCATGTTTTAGAAATGATGCTTCTCCTCGTTCAGCCATTTTTTCAGCAAATAGTTGTTTAAAAAGCAATGCAAATCAAAATAAACTTACATTATTAAATACTTTTGAAAGTTAAACAGTTCATTATAAATAATTTCAACACTAAAATACACATAACAGCATGACTATTCTTCATTCAATTAAGCTATTTTAAGTTAATAGGGAATGCATCTTGTGTAATAAACATCTAAATTTTCAAATTCTTGGCCGGCTTTCTTTAAGTAAACGGTTGTATCGTTAATATGCTTGAATGTCCATGTACTGCTGCTTAAGTTGCCTTAGGAAGGAACTGAATACTCTAACTAAATTTTGATAATTGATTTGTTGTTTCGCATCAACCTGCTCACTTTTTGTGTCCATGCAAGAATTTGGTTACTTTTGAAGAGAAGCAATTTTATAGGCATGAACATAATTTAAATTTATTCGAATTGTAAAGGCTTGACTTGTAACGTTGTTTTGATTAATAAAAAGAGACACTTCTGTATGTGATGGAAGTGGTTTTTCTTTGTAAGAGAAAAAGTTTGGAATGGAGAGACGGGAATAACAAGATGGGTGTAGTACATTCCAAAGATTCTGTGTCATTAATATTTCGAAATAGTGTTTTGTTTTAAAAAATAATAATAATAAAGGGTAAATACTAAAATGGTAGTCATGTTTTCAATTAAAGACATAGGATTAAATCAGAACCGTGTTAAGCCTGGTAATTTTTTGCTGGAAACTTGTCTGAATTTAAAGCACAATGAAGTACAATGTTGAAGGTTGTGAATGTTATAGCATTGCATTAAACATATCAGTGAGCTTTTAACAGTATGTACGACTATTCGGCGTCACATCTTTTCATAGGAGACAATACTACATACAGAATTACACCAGAAGTAATGATTTTGTACTTCAGCAAAACAAAACTTTTTAAGAGTGTTAATCCGACTTTCATTAACATTGAGAGAGAGAAGAGATGCAACAAAGACTGATGATTTAATTTTGTGTTGTAAAAGTCATAAGTCATATCATACATACCAAATGCCAAATTCTTGATAATCTATACGAAACGGAATTTTAAGCAGATCTTTCTAATCCTTTGGGGCAATTCAGTTAAAAGAGAAATAATTAAATATTTCTTTTGGCACTGACAATTTTGTACCATTTTATTCAATCGATTGGTGAAAGTAAATTTATCGTCTGATCTATATTTGTTATTCTAATTGTTTTATGTGTAACGCGTGGTTTGGTGTTTTAATAAAATGACGGAAGAAAAATTTGCACTGTTTGTGTTTGGGGCTGAACAACACAAACCTTGAAATTAAAAAAATAGTACATACTGATTATTCCGTAATTATTAAGCATGACTCACTATAAATAGTTTTGAGAGGGAGTTACGAGAAGGAGTCAAGACATAAGCAGTAGATTAGAAGAGGCTGTGTGTAGCATTTTATAGAGTAGATAAATGGAGTAATGTAGTTTTGAAAACTGCTCGATAATAATCGATCGTTTCTTGTATCAATTGATTTTGGCCTTTTCAGGCCCTAAGTTGATAATGTATATTTCCAAATAAAAATTACTGCTGCACTTTTGTTCAACCTGATTAATGAATTTTGTTTGAAAAGAGAATTTAAATTGAATAAGATGCATTGAACTGAAATGAATGCATTTCAATGTCATTTCGTAAGTAGTCTTCAAGTTGTTGCCAAAGCAAAATTTTATCCAGTAGATTTCCTTCAATAAGCTCAAAGTCAGGCGTGCAGGATAATTGATCTTCACTTTTCTTTATATAGAGCAGTGCTTCTCAAACTTTCAATACTTGTGACCCAATATTCATTCATAATGTATTGAATTCGATAATACGATAATTTGACGCTAAAGCTACAGTACGACTTGTATCTCTTAAGTGCCGCCGGCGTAAATGAACGTCTCGCTCAGCCAGTGCGTAGATTGCCCTGGACTTATATATATCTTTCGAAATAAAAATTTTCTGTTCACTTCTATTTATAAAATTATTCTGAAGACTTTGGAATGGAATAAAAGACCTTGGCAGTATTTGCGAAAAATTTACTTATTTCAGAAGATTTTCTCATTTATTCCCTTTCTCCTCTCCCAATACACGGCATATACATGCACGCGTGCAAAACGGTGACATTGGGGAGCAAATAACGTAAATTTAATTGACAGTTAAGGGATTAATTATAAACCGTACACATTATCAAGATAAATGTTAATTATTGCATATAATTTTATATATGACAATCCCATGGGTCATTGGTACTTATAAAACTTTTCCTAACATAGTATTGTTAAATTAATTATAAAATACATTCCACAGTACTGATACATTTATAAGTGTATTATATCAATGTAAATGTTTTTTTTTTAAATTTCTTTATATGTCAGAATGTATTTTGACTTAATAGAGTATTAATAAAAATTGAATTAAGTGTTTTATTTACTTTCAGTAAATTAATAATTTCTTTAAATGATCTTTTGTTTTCGACTTTTCAATATACTCGCACCCCCTTCCTAGGGTTATCACGCCCCCTAGGGAGGGGGTGCTCTACAGTTTGAGAAGCGCTAATACAGAGTACTATGTTACATAACTTTCTCGGGTTTGAACAAGTACATAAACAGTTAATATCGGAAGACTTCCTCGAATTATCAATATTCTGTCATTGAACTGCAGTGCATGCTGTCGAATATATCAGGAAAAGGTGTCTGAAACCAATCTAAAATTTAAATCAATAACTTCCACATTATCATACTAAAGATATGTTCCTGTAAAGAATCAACTATTCATTTTTTGAAAAAGAAGTTCTTCTAAATACCTAGTCCAGCGTTTCTCAAACTGTGGGACACACCCCCGTAAGGGGGTGTGATAACTCTACGAGGGGGCGTGAGCATATTAAAAAGTCGGAAACAAAAGATTATTTAAAGAAATTATTAATTTACTGAAAGTAAACAAACAAAATACATTCTGATACAATAAAAAATAAAATGCCCATTTACACTGATATAATACACTTATAAATGTATAAGTACTGTGCAAAGTATTTTATAATTAATTTAACAATGCTAAGTTAAGAACTAGTTTGATAATTACCAGTGAAACCATGGACTTGTATTAACACTTATATAATGCAATAATTGATGCAATAACTAATGCAATAATTGATCTCTTAGCTAATGCTGATTAAAAGTTACGCGATTCGTTTCCCAATGTCATCGCTTTCCATGTAGATGCGCGTATGTGATGTCTTTTTTTTTCAGGAGGGAGGAGAAGGAAAGGAATAAAAATAAGCAAATCCTCTGAAATAAATAAATCCTTCACAAACACTGTCAAGGTCTTTTTATTGCATTCCAAAGCCATTGGAATAATTTTATGGATAGCAGTGCACAGAAAAGATTGCACTTCGGAAATACGTATATATACGTCCAGAAAATTAATACTTTGGCTGAGCGAGACGTTTATATACGCCAGTGGCACTTATGAGGTTGAAGTCTGATTGTAGCTTTAGCGTCAATGTATAGTATTATTGAATTCAATACGTTGTTATTGTATGGAGGTGGGCGCAATAGAAATTATGATTGAATATTGGGTCGCAAATATTGAAAGTTTGAGAAGCACTGACCTATTCCGTAAACATCACAGTGCACGTTATCACGTTATTCTCCAAATCAAACCTACTTATCAATATTGCACTTTTAAGAAGGGAAATAGTTGATAAAAATAGCTATATTAAACAATTTCATCATAGAAAGAGAAGAATAATTAAATAAACATATATGCATAAAAATTCAAAATAACTTTATCCATTATTCTTTAATCCATTATTCATTTTAATCCTATTTTTTCCTATCTCTTTTCCAATAAATTTCTTTGATTTTTCAAAATTAGCCCTTTTAACAAATGTAAACAAATGGCAACTGGAGACCTGACAGATTCTTCAAAAGAAGAGAAATGATATTGGAAAAACATTGGTTTCAGAAATTTTCACCACTGATGTGAACCCTTCAATGAAAACAAATTTTATCTCATCAAAAACTCATAATTCATAACCATTCCAGCACATAATAGAGCTATACTTTTCTCCTACTAAAAAATGCAGAGATTTGATATCTTTGCATTGCACAGAATGAAAAGACATATTCAGAGGAATAAGACAAATCCAATTTTCACAAGATAAACGATTACATTGTAATTCGTGAACTGGATGGATTGTTTTGCATTATGATTGATGACCTTCACATTTCATTTTTAATGGAGGACGTCTGACTCCCATTTCAAAAATATGCTTCTTTTTTTGTATTCAAAATTGGTTTCTAATTTATACTTAGAAGACTATAAATAAATGTCATTTTCTATAGTTTCATAATGTTTTTTTAAATATTTAATTAGATTTCAGTGAAAAGAGAGCAAATTATTCAAATAAATATTGTTGATAAAAGTTCAGCAGGGAAAATTATTTAAATGTTCTATGTTCATAAGAGTCAAATGATAAATGGAATCACGTGTGCTGCATTAAATTCAAAAGTGGCATAAGGCTTGCACTTATTGTTCTTATTTATAAATGTTTTATATACTTATTGTTCTTATTTACATTTAAATTTGAAACTATGTAATAAAGCAACTATAGTACATACGTATAAAATTATTTTAAAGTATTTTTAAAAAAGACATATTATACAGTATAAATATTAAACAGAAGTTAAAACTCCTGTATTAAAATAATACATGCAGTACATAATTAATTTTTTTTAAAGAAAAATCTGTTATCTTTTTTTGTTTATAGCATTCAATCTAACTTTTTCAACAGTTTTTTATAGAATAAATGAAGCTTGAAAAAACGTCCACATCAACATGATTTTGAAGGGAAAAGTTGCCTAGTTTGTTTAATAGTACTTTAACTTCTGTCAGAGTTGTCGGAGTCAATTCCGGTGGTCATCAAAGGCACTACGTTACAGGAGAGACAAGCAGAGACAATACAACACAAAACATGTAGGCTCCAACTTGTTTGCTACAGAACTCTTACATGATAGTGAGTGTTTGAATTGTCGAGAGTTTTATTAGATCACTTCGAATTATCGCGTGTTGTATTCTGGCGGTCACAGATATTACTTCGAATTATTAAGTGTACCCAAAAGTATTATTTTAGTTCGAAATATCAAGAGTTTTTCTAGGGACTGAGTATATACTTCGAATTAGCAAGAAGTTTGTATTATCGAAGGTTTGAATTAGCGATAGTCGACTGTATTAAAAATATCCAGAAAGTTTTATTACGTGCATTTTTAATCAAGTATATTTTGTTTACTTAGGAGCGTTTTTTTATTGTTAACAAATATGTATTTTTGAAAGAAAGTCTCAGCAAAAAGTAAAAGTTGGCAACAGGAAAATGCAGGAACTGATTGGCTGGATTGGATTTATCATGTGACTATGCCGTCACATGAATTTATGAACTGATTGGTTAAAAACACGATATTGCAGTTACCGTGTAACTATGACGTCACTTGAATTTATCCCATTCAGCACTTGATTTTCATGAACAGCCATTCGTGTACTTAAAGATAATTTATATCTAAAGAAAGGGTTAACACAAATGAAACTTTATTAGTTTTATGCATAGAAATTAGTCAAATCAGTTGATTTGATTTGAGATCTAATGCTGTATGTTAAAACCTACATAAGGACTATTAGTAACAAATCCTTTAATTTAGACATATAATCAAGGAACCTCGAATTGAGAATTTCATCGCTTTAATCTCTGGAGGGAGTTTGTGACCTGTTATCACACTCACCAAGCTTCCACACCATATCTAATGAAGAATAGTGGAAAAAATAACTTTAAACTGAAACGTGAACGGGATATCTCCATGGTGGCGTGGCTACAGCGGACGTGGTTAGAGCGGACACAAAACATTTCGTGATCTGAGCGGATACTTTAAAACTCATCGTGGTTAGAGAGTGGACACATCCCCCCCCATCTTGGAACAGATTTGATTATCGAATTACAAGAATAAATACTATATCTAAAATCAAATCAAAATGCCAAAAATCTCTAAGTTTTGTAACTAGGTTGGTAAATTCAATGGTAAATGATATTTTTGCCTTTATGATAAAAAAAACGTTAGTTAATATTTATTTACTTGCATCCTGTACTTCTAGTATTTATTTTTATTTACATTAATGAAACTAATTAATTTTAGGGCAATTGCACCTGTTCTTATATTTATTTGACTCTAAAATACAGTTTTCCACAAAATTTCTGAAATGTGTTATACCTTTCATTATATTGTTACTTACTATTAAATTTTAAATATTTCTCTGAAAGTTTTTATTTTTATTACATTTTGCTATGTTTAAAATGTATTCGCATAGCAATATCTTAACAATTTAATACGAATAATTAAATTTAATTGGCAAAAATGTATTTATCCTTGTAATTTGGTAATCGAATCTTTTCTAAGATGGGGGGAAATGTGTCCGCTCTAAACACGATTAGTTTCAAAGTGTCCGCTCAGCCCACGAAATGCTATGTGTCCGCTCTAACCACGTCCACTGTAGCCACGCAACCATCTCCATAGACAACTCATCTTTAAAATGGTTATTGGACGAGGAATCAGTTTCTGATTTTACTGATTTATTTAATCTCGGTTTGCTATTTTGTCTGTAACTAAGCATATTGAAGGCTCTATTCCATTTCTGAGAGCCATTAATATTCTTGGATGCTATAATGGTACAGTATTTAAATCAAAATATGTATAATTTGGAAGTTTACAAAAATATTTTAAGCACTGTTAAGTGTCTTGAAATGGTTAAAATTATTTTTAATGTTGTACAAAAGTCAAAATTACTTTCCATTTTGTTAAAGATTTGTCTTCATAAAAGTTTTAAAAAATCCACAAACAACATTCCACTATTTGAAATTTATGAATTTTTGATAAATTTCACAATTACTGATAAATTTGTGAACTTCAATTTACCACTAAGTTTGAAATCTTTATTGTAAGTGGTATGAAAAGGATTTATGAATAATATTTTTTTATTTATACTAATCTTTTTATATTTGTCCTTTTTTCGTTTTTAGTATATTCACAATATTTTATTAATCAATTTCGAATTATTTTTAAAAATAAAGTCCCATTCAAGATATTAATGTAAGGAATTTTATATATTTTATCAACAGACTATTATTTAATACTTCAATACTTCTTGTATTAGTAGCTAATTATACGAAAAAGGAATATAGAGTTGAATGTAAGTTATTCTTTAAAGAAAATAGAAGAAAAATCAACAATTTTAATCATTGGGGAGTCGTTTATTTGAAAGTATTACATTATTCCTGATATACCTATTTGATATATAATTATGCATTCAACGGACAAAATTTAATACAGTTATCTACATATATAAAGCATAAAAGCAACTTACTCTCTACTCACTCATTAATTCACTCATCGCGAGATTTCTGGAACTAAAAGACCAATAGACTTGAAACATAGCAAGCATAATTCTTTCTCTTTCATTGAGCAGAGATTCTGTATGAACGGATTTTGCGCAAATTGATGCTCAAGTGGGTGTTAGGGAGTTATAAACAATAGAATTCCTGTTTTTGAACTATTTGACCTACAAATTTGAAATTTGAAAACATGTTTCTTTTGTTGAGTTAACGACAAGTTTTGAGAAAATCCATCCCAAGGTGAGTTGTGGGACGTTATAGACAAAAAAAAGTTCCTGTTTTTTAACTATTAGACTTTGCAGATATGAAACATGTCTCTTTTACTGTGAATAGAATTTTAGAGTGAGCATAAATTCTCTAGGAATGAGTTTAGCGAATATTAACTCTTGGAGGGCATGAGGGCGTAATAGAGCAAAGTTCTTGATTTTCATAATTCTACAACATAGTTATATTTATTTGAAATGAAATAAAAATAAAAAAATAAAACCTTCCGATATTATTTCCATAACATTTAACGTACAGTTAATGTTTAATTCCAGGTTTGTGACAAAAGCTTTGTTTTAAAGACACACGATCATCAAGCATGCATTTTTCCAATAGTGTCTAATTTTCCTGTTGCATATTTCATAAAACGTATCTCTTATTATTTATCTTACTAACGTAAACACAAGTGTGATAGATATTAGAATACACAACCCACAGCATTCTAAATCTAAACAAAATAAACTAATATTTGTCTGTAGAAAAACTACCTAAACAAAATGCTACATTTAAAAATTTATTTGTCAATTTATGATAATATATTAAATAAAGATTAATGTATTCCATATCTTTTAGAATCAGAATTTTTTAAACTACTAGAAAAAATGAATAAATAATATTTCCGGATGTCATTTCCATTCCCACTCTTCTACTAAACGCGATGCTTTCACTTTTCAATATCCGACCATTCATCTTGAAATGATGATGACATTTCACAGCAGAGATATCCAAAATAAAATTGATATCATTTCCGAATACAAAACATTGCAATAAATTTTATAAGTTTTCCTGACTTGAAGCTGATCAATCTAAAATATGTATAAATCCCTTATATGTTAATTTAAGTACAAAAAAAAAATGTCTGGAAATTTTTTAAAATAATATTATAAATATTAGGTAAGAAATTACTCCTTTTAACGAAAATATTATTCAAATATATTCTCTCAAAATTTGAATTATTTTAAAACAATCTTTATATGCAGAATTTGTTGCATTTCACTCATTTTAAAACTTCGCAGAAAGTTACAAATTTATATATTTACCTGAAACTCGTTCATTCTCTCTCTCTCTCTCTTTGTAATCTTTATACTTCTTCGGATTTAGCAGAATTATTATGTAAAGTCTCTTTTAGCTCCTTTAGAAGAAAACTTTTCCAAATGCGTTAGTATTAATAAACTACTAAATTAATCCTAAATGCTTGGTTTGAACTTCAGGATGTTTCACTTAAAGTAATAGATACGTGTCTTAGAATTTCTCTCCATAATTGTATTAAAAGGAAATATATTTTCTAATAAGAATAAAAGGAAAAATCACGAAATCGGGATCTTAAGAATATTTCATTTAATTAAATTATCTCAAAAATTTTCCGGGAGACTGAGCAATAAATCACAACAGTTCGGATGACCTTTTACGCTCATTTTGTTGCTACTTTTAATTTCTCGTAAAAGCTTTTTTTCTTTTTTCATGTCTCTTCATAATTGTAGTTCTATTTTGATTTATTTAGCATTACATTAAGTGAAAATTGTAATTTGCTCTAAACATAAAAAAAAAAAAAAAATTAAATATTTTTTCAATTTGTGTGTGTGTGTTGCTTTGTAGAAATCTCGAATACTTGTTAATCCTTTGTATTCTGTATTTAACGATTATTGACCTTTGACCAAAATCATTCGATATTTGGTATAGACGCTCTGTAGTAATTACTTCAGAGACAAAAAGGTTTTTAAATGAAAAAAAAAAGTATATAAATACTTCATCAACGTTCAAGTTTTTTCTTTTACTTTTGAAATTTTTTTTACAAAAGTCATTAGCCCCTATGTCATTAGTGAAAGTGCTCTCCAATATTTTTTAACAGCTCTACCAAAACCATTTGGTGTAGGTCAAATGTACAAATGTTCAGCAGTCATAAGCTGATCAGAGTCACAGAGAGTACAATCAGATGAGTTGGCTGTATCAATTCGGTAAAGATGTGACCTCATTCTGTCATCCCCTGTCAACAGTTTAAAACGATATACAGCAACTTTTCTAGGAGCCTCAGGAACCCAGTATAAGTTTAAAATTGCCAAATCTTATTCTTCGAAGTCTCTGCAGCTTCCCGTTTCAAAATATAGTTGAAGTCGTATTAGTATAGTCATAATGAATTTGCATCCCTTCTACCCTGTGATCCGGCTAAAGGGGTAGAAGGAACTGAATGATCATATGACATGATGAAATCCAATTATTTTATCTATCACTATAATAAACTCAGACACAAACAACGCTTTAAACAAGATAATTCGAATCAGTAATAGACAAAAGAGAGACGAGATTCGCGTTGGGGGGAATATCTTCAATCATGCAGCTCTACCTTTAATGTTACTTTACTGAGTTTACGTATTTAATGATCACACTGTTAGTTTAACATTCTAACATCGACTTAATTTAAGATTACAGTACCTGAACTCTTGCAGTCTTCTTTTTATTTTAAGTTTACTTTAATACTTCCCGTTTGCTTAACTTATCACTTTCTTGTTGTCTAACTTCTCGCTTTCTTACTTTGTTTACGTATACTGTTCACTGTCAATTCCCCTCACTTCCAATCTATTCTCAATTTACTAACACCCAAACTCGTGTAGAAAGAATATATATATTAATTTCAATTTACATATCACGTTTGCTGCTTTTCGGAGAAGATTGGTTGAAAATGCTGGCCCAAAAGTATTCCCCAGAGGGTTGATGGAAAGACGCGTATAGATCCGTCACTTAGTCTCAAAGACTGAAAAGTCCAAATTCTCGGGGTCTTTGTATCACGAGGGTTCTTTTCTTAGTAAGAAAATCAGCATGTTCATTCCCAGCTAAGTCACAATGTGCTGGTACTCACTAAAAAGAAGTTTCAGAGAAAAATCTTTTAAAAACTATTTGCATTTCAAAAATTTTTGGTAATTATACAGATAATTCTTTTTGAAAATGAAACTACAAAAAGCGTAATTAATTAAAGCATTAATTTTGTTCAAAATAATTGAGCAGGAAACTTAATGTTGAAAATGGTATTAAAAATATAATATTTTTTTAAATTCGAATTAAGTATTTGTACATTAGTTTTAGGCATCATAAATAAATAAAAGCATTCCATAGTGTTAATTAGCTCACAATACAACAATTAGTATTAGAAATAATAACTTTGGAAATAATAACGTATCTTTGGTCATAATATTATAACCTTCATTTTTGAAGTAAAACAAATTGTGTAAAACACCCACTGATGTATAATGTTAATGCCAATTATGTGTGAAAACCCGTGTCTTCCTTTGCTACTTTTCTGCATGTGCGTTTAAGTGATTCAACTCATTGGATGAAATTCGCTTCTTTTTATTTGCAACATTGACATCATATTACACAGCTGACCACACAAAATACAACTCCCTGTGAAAGAAGCATGCAAACCATGTGAAATATACACCATGCATTGACGGGGATTCAATATACAAATCATTAGCCTTATAGCGCAGACAAACATCACAGACGACCGTGGCGCCACCCACAAGCAGTGACGCTACGGTTTAAGCGATGTTTTTTAATGCATAAGCTGTTAACTTATGCCTCGTGGAAGACATCTAGCATCTTTTCACTAAATTTTTGAATTCAACCGAGGAAGAATAATAGCCTATAGGGATTGCGGATTATCCTTCAGACAAATCAGTTAACGTGTTGGACGAAACCCAGCAACTGTGATGCAAATCTGCATCTGGATTAAGGATGCAGCAGGAAACTACAGACCAACGAGTCAACGATCACACCCACCTCGTTGCACCCACCTTAAAGCATTGATGGATTTTACAGCAACATCACGAACCATAGCACAAGAGATTCAGTGTGTTACGTATCATTTTGGGTCCCCTCGTACCATTCGACGTCGTTTGCAACAGAGTAAAATATCTGCAAAGTACGTTTACCATTTTCTTCGTTTACCATTGACTAGAAACAACAGGCATTTACGCCGCAAATGGTGTGATGAATGGCTGGCATGGACAACGGAATGGAATGACATTGTGTTAACTGACGAATCTCGTTTCTGCCTACAGCATCACAATGGTCGGATTCAAGTTTGGAGACACCGTGGTAAGAGACAGCTGAACTTTTGCGTTATGCATCGTCACACTGGTCAGGGTGTATCATGGTTTGAGGTGGTTTTGGATTTCACTGCTGCATACTTTTAGTACGCATTATAAGTACAATCAGAGCTACATCTCTGAAGTATTGGAGCCCGTGGTCCTCCCATACATTCAACGCTGCCATCAGCCTTATTCCGACAAGATAATGTGCGATCACACGTGGCACGCAATGTTCAAGAGTTGTTCTTTACGCATCAGGTCGAATAGTTTCCTTAGCCTGCTTGTTTTCCCGATATATCGCCAATTGAAAACATAGCGACCATGCTTGCACAGCGACTGGCCCGGGAACACCACCTGCTGCTACATAAGATCAACTTTGGCAATATGTCGAAGCCGCATGAACTGTTGTACCCCAAGGATACATCCAAAGCCTCTTTGATTCTCTGTCGAGGCGTGTGGCATCATATAGCCAACAATGGTTATAGTCAACAATAGCGGCTACACTAACAACTGCTTTTGTAATCATCTACACGTCACAAGGGGCTGTAATTTTAATCGGTTTGATTTTGTACAACATGCTATCTGCCAAACAAATTTCGCTGGGATCTCTCTGGTCCTTTTTGGTGTTGCATTTTGTGTGGCCAGTGTAGTGTAGTTAAGTCATTTATGTGTGTAGCTTGATTCGTAATAATTGATATGTCATCTACGTTCCGTTCAGTGATTCAAGTCTATATGAATATTTAATAAGGTAGTGCTTCTCAAACTTTCAATATTTTTGACCCAATTTTCAATCTTAATTTTTATCACTCCCTACACACAATGATAATGAATTAAATGCAATGATAATGTACTTTGGCGATAAATCTGTAAAACGACCTGAACTATAAACGGTACAAATTATCAAAATAAGTATTAAATTTGTATATATTAATTTTCCGTAATAGATATTTTTAATAAGCTACTTTTAAGTCTTAGGATAAGTATTATATTACTTTTCCTTTCTAATTTTTAAATCGGAACTCATTGCAATAAAAATACAAAGTACATTTTGTTTTTTAATATGTTAGAATGTATTTTGTTTTGGTTCCCTTCAATGAATGAATCATTTTTTTAATAATCTTTTATTTGCCACTTTTCGGTATGCACACACCCCTCACGCAGAGTTATCACCTCCCCTCCCCCGTGCTGGGGTACGTCACACAGTTAAGAATCACTGCAGTAATAATTCTTACTCTACTCAGTATGTCTTTAAAATTCATAGAACTGAAAAATCTTAACCACTTATTTGGTTAGTTCCAAAATCTGATATCCACTCACACACGATTGATTATTTTAAATTAAAATTAAAAAAGCAGAGGAAGAATAAAATATATTCTATAAATAAACTATGATATGCATATAATTCCATATGATGCAATTATAGCATTGCTGCCTATAAAACAAATTAAATGCAAACAAATGAACTCTGGTTTTATATTTTGAATTATTCTTAAGTTTTTATGTCTCAACAATCTAGAAAGTCATTTATATCTGCTTTTATTCATTACTTACAAAGGCTCAGAATAAATTTTTCTCTAATTATGAATATATGGAATTGATTTTGTTAATTCTAGCGATCTTCTTAAAAAGAGTATCAGAGATGAATTATCATAATAAAATAAAAATAAAATAGATGATTATTTTAAAATTCCGGCAAAATTTCTATACATCATTACCTGAAATAAACAATTAGCTTCTATATTTTTCGTAAAATTTCAAATCAATGGAATTTTATTGTTTGAATTTCCGTAATTAATTTTTTTGCTGGAAAAATATGTATGTGACCATTTTACCAAAAATTAGAAACGTTTCACTACAAATTTTGTCTCCAGAAACAATCTGGAAAGTAATATTTCCCCTTTTCTCAATCTCATAGCACACGAAGACCCTCCAGGAATAATCAATTTAAAATCCATTTCTAAAACATCTAAGAGCAACCTGAAAAAAATCATCCCGGGCAAAAGTAGCCTTAAGAAATGACCGTATTCCGTTACTGTCACTTACGCGGAAACTTTTCTTTACATTCCCCAACCCCCCTTCCTTTTCAAAAATTTTTTTTTTCTTTTTTGGAACCATTTTCTGCACTCCAACCCGAACGAGAAAGAAAAGAAGTACTACCAACTCGAGGGGTGGATGAGCAAGGGCATGAGACGACTGTGGCGTCACCACTGTTCGAGTTCGATAATCGATGATCGTAAAAAGAACTGCACCGAAGATTCAATTTCAAACAGTTGCTCCCAATGTTGCCGATTTACTTTTTCTTTACATCTTTTTGTGCATGTATGTCTTCTTTTCGCGTTTTAACAGACGTGAATCGTTGGAAAAAAATTATTATCATTTTTTATTTTTATTTTCCTGGTTTTGAAAACTGTTTTCTGTATAAATGTTGAATCGTCCCAAAACGAGTTTCGAAGTTATTCAGCGGTAAAATATTGAGGTTTATTTCAAATTTCAATACCATTTTTACATGCGTAAAAATTGTTTATGAAAAAAGTTCTGCATTAAAAAAAATAATTGTCCTTAGTATTGAAATTTAATAAAAGCTTTTATTATGCCCGTATCCAAACCCTTTGAAATTACCAACTTTGATCAAAACTCACGTTCTTGGTTTTTTTTTTATTTTACTGAATACTACAATCACACACATTTGACTTTACAAAACATAAATTATTTTGTTTCCTCGTTACATAAGGATCTGAATAAGCCAGTCAAGTTACAATATTAGATAAAAGAAAAAAAAAGGGGGGGGGAAACAAACTGTAAGTGTGTCTTTAATCTACCAGAAGTGGGCATTTAAATGGTTCACTATCTTTCAGTGCGTATCTGATAACTCGAAATGTTTTCAATGTATTTCAATGAAGCTTTTTGATCCTGATATTTATAATATTTTCTAGAGAATGTATGAAAATAATGCTTACTGTGGGAATATTCTTTTTTTGAGTTATGACCTCTTATTTTAATAACAACCTCAGTAATATGTCATATTTCTAGTAATATGTATTCAATCAGTGTGCTAAAGCTTTAATGTAACAATAAAATATTTAAATTTTACAACGTTCCGTAGATTAATGTGTGTAGTTTTTTTAGTAGTGTATTTACTGATATAAGTTTATTACTTAAGTCTCTGACTGCTTCAAAGTGTTTTTAAAAAATTGCTAAAATTTCACACATAATTGTGATTTTTGTAAAATTTAAATAATTTAATTTAAAAATTGCTGATTAAGTATTATTTATTGGTATATAATATATATATATATATATATATATATATATATATATATATATATATATATATATATATATGATTTATAAATATACACAAAATACTTATAAACCTAAAATAGCTAGCCAATATGTAATAAAAAGTATATGTATATATTAGCCACAGTAGTACTATAGCAAACTCCTGGCTTTGGGAACCAGGATTGCAGGTTTAAACAAAGTTTTGCGGCTAAAGAACCTTTACCTGTATATTATTATGTCTGAGCCATAGGGAAATTAAGAAATTTCAAGAGAAGTTTAATTATTAGAAATGAAACTACAATCTATTTATATAAAAAAAACGATAAAATTATAGCCTATAATAATTACTAGTATATTTTAAAAGCAATGCTAAAACAATTAGATGAAAAAACTTACCATGTGAGTACAGCAATAAACATTTTCCCCGCGCGATAGAAAAGAGTGAGTATATCAGTAACGCATAAGGTTAGTAAGTTATGATAAAATAACATTAAGATATATATACATAAGTTTAAAACCTCTGAATATTGTTTTAAAATTTATAGAAAATAAAAGTACAACCCAGACATATACAAATAATTTTAAATAAAATACATTATTATTAAAGCATGTTGCGCCATCTATCGATTAACTGTACAACTAATTAAAAATGCTATTATTATTACACATTACACTGAAAACTTATAGAAATATAACTGTAAATAAAATTAGCCGGGTAACCATGTTCAACACAATGCTGAATAAAGTTATTAAAATTTAAATATATATTAGATTTATCACTAACAAATACGTTATTACGATGAATATAATTAAATATAATATTTCTTTATATAGATATAGATAAATTCGAACATATATATATATTCAAAAAGTACTCGGAACGTGATCGGATATATATACCTTCTACATCAATTTAAATAATATAACCCGGACTTGAAGAATTTTTCATAAAGGGATAGTTAATTTTTTAATTGTATTCCAATTTCCCTAACACTGATGTACATTTTACAATTATATTTATTTTTTTCAAGTAAATGTATATTTTTTTCTTTCCACTCATTTTGTAAATCCCTTAAAATTCCTTTCATTTCAATTAAAATTATGTACTGTCATTAGAGGAGAAAAGTTGTAAATATTTCTAAATTCTGAAAACGAAATTTTATAAACGAGTTATGTACCCACTTGAAGTAAGATTAAAATCGAAGGAGTTTTCTTTCTGAGAAAGTGTTTCGTGTTTGGTACGTTTTCTTCACAATAAACGTCGGTACTTTTGACTTGCGTGACTTAGTAATCGAATCTAAAATCCAAGTTTTAATATCGTTTAACGATTTCAAATAATATAAAAATCTTTTATCTAAACCATTTTAAGTGAAAACAGACCTGGTTTGTTTTCTTTATCAGAGTAAAATTTATCAACGTTAGTAAACTAACATAGATGAATTTTGTACTGGCTGAAAAGAAAAGGCTTTTTTTCATTTCTAGTAATCTAGATAAAATATTTTATGACTTTTAGAGGTGTGAAAAATAGTTTTAAAATTCACGTTTTTTAGTCAACACTCATTTTGTTACTACATCCAAATAAAAAAAAAAATGAAAAATACATACAGTATGTTTTAATTTTTCTTTCCCTTCCCAAATTACAGCTTTATTATTATTGTTATTTCATATTCTTTCTCGAACTCCATCTCATTTCTTAACCAACAAAAATATCTATTTAGAATACTTAATTCTACATTTCGAGAAGAATTTTCCGAATGGGAAATTAATAGTTTATTTACAACAAATGATAATCGTAGACATTATATCTGACATAAAATATTTTATTCTCAATATATATATATATATATATATACAGTGGTGAAAAATTATGGACATTTTGTGACGGATCTATACGCGGTTCCACTAATATCTTCTTATCTCTTTATACTAAATATTTAATTCAACCAACTTTCATCGAGTAAGCAAACGTGATTTATGTAAATGAGGTATATTATATAAATTCGGTTTTTGCGAGTTGGCAGTAAGAAAGAAAGGAAGGAAGGAAGTGATTTGTTGACACGTTGTTGTTGACACGATGAAGTTGATATGTTAGATGTTTGCAAAAGAAGTTTAACAGAAGTTTGAGAATTAGTTGTTAGGTGAAGATTGAAAAGCAGTGGAATTAATTAAAGATTACAGAGCGTGGAGCCATCGTCATTTGATCAAGCCGAAAAGAGTGCCTGCAAGTTCCAGTGCAGGATCCGATGTATTAAAGGTTCAGGTACTGTGTATTTGATTAAGTAGAAGCAAATTATTAGTTTGCGACGTAGTTATATTTGAGCGTATTTAAGCTATCTTAGATTCAGTTGAGGGTCTGTAGTAGTATCCCCGTGTTACAGAATCTCACCTCCGCACTCTACTATTATTCATATACCTTAATTAGAATTGTATTGTGTCTGTTTGATAATTGTTAATAAGAATTAATAAATTAATTAGATTGGAAAGAATGTCTGTGGATTATTCTGTTCCTCCTACACATCTAGCCGGGTTTACAAGTAGACAAGAGGGTTCGGATGTAAGAGGTAACCGAACGTTACCACAACTTTTAAAACTGTTATGTTTTTAAGTTTGTATGCTTATAGAAAATATTATATTGCACAAAATGCTAAGTATTTTATATCATTTTAAAGAGAATTTATTACTAAATTCATTACAAAATCAAAATTCAAATATTTGTAACGCAAAAAAGGTTATGTAGAAATAACTGTCGATATACAATAGATACTGATGATAGCAGTGAGTTATCAGAGCTTAGTGAGGTTGCCTTTATTCTTTATTACAGCTTCACATCGATGTTTCATTTAGCTGAAAATAGCTTTAAGCTCTTCCTTCAGTGTTACATGATGCCACAGGAAACAATTATATCCTCAATTAGCTCTTTTTTATTTTACGGGTAACTCACGTGTAAAATAATTATAAAAATAATTAATTCAGTGTAGTTAGACAATAATTTGCATTTAATAATATTCGCTATTACTGACAAAAAAGTGTCAGTTCAATTTCGTCACTTTTAAGTTGATTAATATAATTGAATTATGAAAATACTTTATTTTAAATTGTACATAGATTATTGATTTTTAGTATGCAGTAAATATTTGATTTAAAATATTATGATACATGTTTCGAATTTCAACAACCATCTTGATGTCACTCCGAAAAAAATATTTTAAAACGTTTTAATAATAATTAGAGTATACACGATTATCTACTTTTTTATTTATTTACTTTGAGATAGTTCCTGAGATAAACGTGCAAAATTCATTGAGCAATATTCTCTCTCTATACTATATGCAATTTTCTAAATATTCCAAATACCATATTATCAGATTGACTCGGCTTAGAACATTTACCCAATGCCACTAGAATGACATTAATCCTAGACACATGGCATTATGTCTCTTCAATGTCTAGAATAGATTCCACATATTGTTACAAAGCATTCCGTGAAAAATGGAAACATTAATCTAGCAAGCGTGAATAACGCACTAAATATAACTGAAGCCCTCTATTCAGACATCGTGTGTCTGCCGAAAGCTATATGTAAATAAACATGTTTATTAACTGCACTTCTAGAGTAACACAGGACTGATTCGAATAATCCTGGAAATATTTCCATCTATTTTTGATCACTTTGTTCATGGAAAGGAAAACTAGTTCACAAACTATAATTAATTCATATGATATTAATTTGATTGGTTTATTGTTTTAAAGTTGATTGGTAATTAAAGCCACACTATGGGAACCAAACTCACATTAAAGGGTTCATAGTTACAAATGAACCCCCGAAATAGTGCTGTAGTACCAGTGTGCAATAATACTACTGATTTTGGTATTTATTGGAGCCAGGCTCAAAAGGAAATAACGGTGCACTATAAAAATATTTAGGTGGGTGCTAGCTCTGAGATTTGACGTATGGACTAACCTGCTTTTCTCAGTCCAGTTACTATGTCCTTTGTAAAATCTTCGATCTGTTAGAACTGCTTCTATTCGATGGCCTGGTATATTTTGTTACTACGTGTGTCCTCTGAGATAAGAAAAAATTCCCCTGTTCATTTCCCTAGAAGGTATAATTTTACATAAATTACCCGCTCTTCGAGTTCCTTCCGTGGTATCCTACTCTGTGCACGTACTATTTAATTCAAAATTAGTGTAACCAATTTTTAAGCATCTAACTATTTATGGGGAATTTATATCGTTTTACCACTGGTTTATTTTAAAAATGAAGCATTTAAATTACTAATCTAAACATTTTTATTAGTGGGAGTTAAGTATCGAACCTCAAACCCTGAAATCATTCCGGGTAGATCCTCACACCCGGAATGAAATTTTAGAGCTATTGAAGGATGCTTGTTCACAAATTCTGTTATGAATAAACAATTTAAAAATCAAAAGGTACATGTTTCTAATATATTACTATCTAAACTTCAAAAAGAAGTAAAATTTGGCTTGCTATCAAAAGCTCCAGGAAAAAAAAGAAGTTGAAAAGAATTATCGCAGTAGAAAATCCTCTGCTTCTAAGAATTTTGGCAAAGAAGCTACCGGTATCGCAATCGGCAATTTGTCGTCAGATAAAGAAAATTGGCTATAAAAAGGGGAATAAATCAGTCTGTCATCAAACGTTTACAAAGATTATAGAAAAAATAAGAAAACACTCTTGGCCTCTGTATTTAATGTTACGCAAAGGTAGATATAAAAATGGATAACTTGGCATGAAGCTCTGTTTCATCTATCCTCCCCAACTAGCAAAATGAAGATTCAACATATTTCACACGAAAAGCGTCGCAAAGACGCCATTGTTTTGGAAAAGGCAACTTAGCCGTCAGGTGTTGTGGTATGAATGGGAATGTCCTCTGAAGTCTTAACAAAACCATTTTTATTAGAACCAAAGGCTAAAATTGATGTTACATTCTGTCAGCAAAAAGTTTTGAAACACATGAACAAAGAAAGCAAACACCTTTACTTTCGAGGACAGTTTTTTTCTCACCAAGGTTCTGCACCATATTATACGGCAAAATCAACTATAAAATGGCTGAAACATAATAATAATAATAATCTTACTTATAACAAATAGCTACCATCACCTCGACTGTGCTCTTTGTGAATATTTTTTATGGGGCTAGTTAATAAAAGAACAATTAAATAAATGTAAAGTAAGAACACTTCAAGGGCATCAAAATGCAATTAAAGAGGAAGCTAGAGTAATTCCCCCCAAAATATTCGAGAAAACTCTTTTGGCTTGGCTAAACGTATATGTAAAGTGTACTAGTCTAAAGGAAGCTACATTGAAAATTTCAGGTAAAAAACTTTATTCAATAAAAATTTATAATGCTCTGAAAATGGTCACATTATTTTTTAATCAACCGGTATTTGACATCATTTGCATTACTCCGTAAGATGAACCTATAACGAAATTTGCATAATTTCTCAGCTCTTTTCTTGATGTTGTAATTTCAGTGTCACGCAGCATAATTAAGAGTTGTCTTCTAGCTCTGCAGCGGGCAACTTGTCTTGGCTCGCGGAGCACATTGTGAGAGTGGAAGATTCTGCAGAGCCGCACCATTTTAAAACCATTACGATCATTACAAAAAATAATAAATATAAGTTAAGTAAAATAGTGGCAGTTTTATTCCATTTTTTTTATTGCGCTAATTTCAATTCGTCTATAGCTGTGTGTGTGAACACATTTAATTTTAAAATCAGTTTAATGAGACAAATGTACCCTGTCACACTTTTCTACAATTTTTTTGAAATCAGGAGTTAGATTGCTTATTGAATTCTCGTCATAGCCTGTGAGTTTATGCTAGCCAGCTTACATTTATATTTACTCTTGTTAAGCTTCATTGAAGAAAAATTTGCTCACACACAAATATATGTTGACTGAAATATAAGAAACAATTTTTCCCTGGAAATTTCTTCATAAGCGGAGATTTTTTAGCTGACAAAGATTTGTTAAAGTCAATGTTATAGCATTAAACATTTTCTTCAATCTATGATCTGACTTGGTCTTCAAATTCAAGCTTCAGCTTCAATATCAACAGTAAAGGGTTAATAGAGCAAGTTGAATTTAGGCTCAATTTTCTTAAAATACTGAAATCTTCTTGTGACATCGTCCTTCACACGGTGCAGATGATCTCTTAATTTTAGCAGAAATACTTTCAGGAATTTTGTTTACATAACTTGTGAAAATAAAAAAAGGAATCTTTGATAGCACACGGGACAGAAACCTTGGTTCAAAGTGGATTTTCTGTCTTGGTGGGCCACAAAAAATCTATTTGAAGGCCGCGTGTTATCCATGGGTCGCTATTTGTCCTCCCCTGTTCTAACATATTAAGAGATTTAAAATACTTACATACTTTTTAAATTTAAAAATATGTCAACGTTTATTAATGAATAGCAACTTGTTAGTTTCTTTTTTATTTCACAGAGATACAAACAATTTTACATTTTCTAGCTTATAGCAGGTAATACACGTAAATAAAGGTATATGTTTGTGCATGTGTTAAATGTGTTTTATTTATAAAAATTTTTGTTGCTTTCTAATATCTGAAAGAAACTCTTCTTGGATGATGGAAAACAAAATTTATGTATAAATGCGAAGGAAAAGGGGGAAACCACTTTTAATAAAAACAATATATAAAGTAAGCAATGGGCATACTTGTACACTTTGATTTATAGAAAAAAATTTTTAATGAAAACGGTTGGGGAAAAAACATGTTATAAAAAGTATCTTACGGTTTTGGATTTTATTTAAGTAAATAAATGATATTTTGTTACAATGAAACGTAAATGGACATTTGATAAGGCTTTGAAATGTATTTTATTTCAGTTTTTTATTTTTTCTTAAGAAAATAAAAGACATTTAACAAAAAGGATTTCCTATTTTGTTATCGAAATAGCTGTAGATGACAATTTTTTCTCATTTAAAAATCCAGCAATTTTAATACATATAATAAAAATTTCATGTGAAGGTACATGAAGTATTTTTGTATACTTGGGAAATAAGACTTACAAGGTAATGAACTGTTATATATATATAATGCAATCACCAATGGGCTAGATATGTTCATATGTGTGTTAACGAATAGAAACTAATTTATTATTATAATTATAAAATTTATCTGAAGCTGAATTAAATGCAATCATGGAGTTAAATGCTAATAAGGAACTAGAGGTTTGTGTGCAAACAAAATTTTAGGAAATAGATAAGATAAGCATCACAATTTAATGAGCATAACTCTTATCTGACTGTATAATTCTACTTAATTGACAAAATATAAATATCCGAAAACATCATTTGAGATTATTTCATATTTTATCCCATAAATAATTATCATACATAGAAGAAATCCACATCGTACATGGTATTTGCGAATTTGAATTCTGACCCAAAGACCCATCATGTGAATAATAAAGGCTGTTTTTGATTAAGGATCCTTTTACAACTTGTGCCACAAATAATAGAAGAAACAGATAGTTGGGAGCTAGTTTTGAATAGAAATCGTCTGGGTATCTTCATACGTGGTTAACTGGCTTTCCCTGATGTGAAGCTCTCGAAATCCATATTCTCCTCCCGACTGATTGAGTTAACTAAAAAGATATTGGGAAAGCTATGATCTCCAAAACCGGTTACTTGTGAACTGAAATGGTTTATTGCTTCTTCTGACTCAATTATTGTATTGATAAAAATGTGAACATTGCTCGTGCATTCTCATTTCTGTCGACTATGTGTCTGCGTGTGAAAGGAACTCTCTCTTCTCTTCACACTAGAGGAGTAGTAATTAGGAGCGAGTTGACTGGCACGAAGTCGCCTCCTGGGAAACCGGCCTAAAAATAGGTGAGTTGTAGAGTTTTCTGGAGAATGGTTTGGATGTTAGAAAAGTAAGATACTATTTTCTAGCCCTTTCTTGGTCATTTTTTTATAAGTTTCTGACCCTCTCACTCCTAATTTTCTTATTAATGGAATGGAATTTATTTACTATACTAAATTCGAAGATGCAAATTACTTTTATCAGTTAGTAGTTTTTTGCTTCACCTACTAGTGGTTAAATATGAGAGGCCCCTTTCATTGATCTCCGGTGCTTTTTTCCCTTGTAGTGTACTCAAGTTTGAAATTTTAAAAAATACACTCTGAAAGCATATATTAACATTACTGATTTGAGTTTTTTAACTCCTTAATGATCGCATAATTTTGTAGAAAAGAGTCATAAAAGTGTGCCTATTTTTTATTCAGGAAAATTATATAAAACTAAGTGTATGACTATTTTTGTATTTATTTTTAAATTTTCGGTAAATTTTTAGTTTGAAAAAACAAAAAAGTTAAATTTTTCAGAAAAGCCATTTAGGGTTATTATGACTGAATGTTGGTTTTTCAGAAAAGAGAAAAAGAAATTACAAAACATGTGTTTTTTAAACATTAAAGGAGAATTTTATTACACTTTTACTCAATGTAAATTCACATTAGTAATTTTTTCTAATGAGATTTCTCATGAGATATTTTTCTTATGATTTAAAACACGAGATGATCCAGTCCAAAACATGAGTACAGATCCATCATCACTGTTCTCAGATTCACTAACCGAACTTTCAGAACAATCAGTTATTTAAGAATCACTCTAAGATTCCTTTATACCTGAAGTAGAATCCTATTCACTTCCCGACTAACTCCATAATGTATAAAGTGTTACTTTTCACAGAACGCAATCCACGTGTATTCACGAAGAGTGGAACTAAATATCTGTGCTAAGGTTTCAAAAACATATGGCTAATATATATGTTTGATTGTGGTAATATCTAGTTTAAAGTAAAATATATATATAATATATATAATATATATATATAAGTATCTCTAAGCCCATTACTAATAATCTGGTATTGCCCTCTGGTGAGAAGTAAACATGATTCCGAACATAAGAAATAGACAGTTTTGATCTTTTTAGAGCGTCTCTTTTGAACTCTCCAGCCCGGAAATATCACGGGCGCGAGAAATAGAGGTGGAAATTCCCCCCCGTGATTTTGAAAGGAACGAAAAAAGGAAGTGCTTATAAGATATATATCTACCTAAAAATAATTTTTTTTAAAATTACGTTAAAAAAGGGCACACTTTTATCCTTAGAGAGCTGAAATCCTCGTCTTCTGATTCACTTGACTCCAAATAAATATTAACACTTGCTAAATCAGAGCTGTCATCTTCCGACTGAGAAATTTCGAATTCATGGTTCTCGAAATATAACTCTCTAAAACTATCATAAAAGCTATTGTGACATGAAAAACTAACGCTAATGAATGTGACATTTCAGGAAATACAAGATGTTTTTCATTTCAAATCAAGTCTCCCAATCTCACGCCAAATATTATGAAGAAATAGAATTAATTGCGCCATTTTGTAGAGATATTCAGAAGTACGGGGGGAAAATCGTGGAATTTAAACAGATTTAAGAATCGTAACAAATTCAGTTTCAGGGATGAAATTTTTCTCTATGTATCCGACGCCGACCTAGAAGGGACTAGTATCCTCTTCGTCATTTCATTATAGTTTAAAATTTGAGATTCATAACGAATAGTGTTTAAACAGCTGTTAATTTTGCATTCATTTGAAATGACCAATATTTACCATAAAATCCGTCGTATTACGCGCACCCATACTTTAGAGATCTACAATTTTTAATTTTTAGATATATTTTTGCCGTAAACACGCGCTCCCTTTTTTTCGAAGAAATTTGAAATGTGCATATGCAATGTTTTTACATTTTGAAGTCATTTATTCGAGATATTATCCCAGGCTTTTGAAAAAATATTATATACAACCCTTTTAGAAATACAACTCTTTAAGCTATCCGACTACTTGCAACAACTTTTTTTTTAAAAAAAATGAAGTTATAGGGATTTTGTTGTTGATTTTACATTTTTTAGTACATTTTAAGAAAAATAAAGAGGAGAAAAAGAAATTATTATTACTAAAAAGGATAAATTTTACAAAAAAAAAAAAAAAAAAAAAAAAAAAAAACATATACGTGGCCCATTTTGTACCAAAAGCTTATGAACAAATTTTCAATTCTGATGTGTTGCTACATTGTTCATTTTTGAAATTACCTTCAGGATAAAAGGTATTTTAATTTTTACGAAAACTTTATCTTAGTTATTATATGAAATTGCTTAAAAAACCAATGATTATATTCACATAAGGGACTGTAAATTTTGTAATAAAACAGTTATTGATAAATCTGTAGGTTAAGACACTTCTACTGTTATACAAAACACACACAAAAAATGTCAGTTAATTATCTTAAAAACTTTTTTAGCAATCGCTGGCCCATTTTGAGCATTTAAAAAAAAACAGATTTTGAGTAAAGCGTGGTTTAAA
Organism: Trichonephila clavata; assembly: GCA_019973975.1. Taxonomy (NCBI): domain Eukaryota; kingdom Metazoa; phylum Arthropoda; class Arachnida; order Araneae; family Nephilidae; genus Trichonephila; species Trichonephila clavata. The sequence continues at coordinate 189,468 of BMAO01036394.1, read as the reverse complement.
GTATGACCTCTTGCTTAAAGTAATGGCATCTTCTTTCGCTAAAAACACTTGTAGTTTTTGTTCTAGTGAACGGAAAATAATAAACTTGATATTTCTATAAAGCTATTAAGATTGGCTATAAAATTAAATTATAAAACAAATTTGTGAATTTTTGACAAAATTCATAATTTTAGGGTAGTCGGATAACTTAAGTTCATGAGAAATGTCATTCCTTTAAAAAAAACAATGTTTCGATATATGTATATGTCTAATTATTTTCTATGTTCCTTTTTTTATATTTAAAACTCTCATTTTTATAACCCGCGTATAAAGCGTACACTTAAATTTCGATTTTGTGTTAAATGTGCTCGCTATACGCCGGATTTTGCAGTATATACCGGCATGTACCATATATATGAAACTTTTCTTATCCAATTCAACCCAATCCTTTTATTACATGTTTAAAATAATACTTGGTAACGCTTAGTATTTTAAATTATTAATTTAGTTTTAAAAAAGGTAATAAAATGCACGCTTATAAAATTTAGTTTCTGTTATTGTCGTCTAATTCAATCACAGGTTTCAGTCAATGTAATTTAATATTTAAATGACCCCCATTTTATACATAAATGTGATTGCAGGAAATGTGTGTTGTATAAACGGTTATTCGGTCAGAAGTTGTTGAAGAGAAGTTTGGCATTAAACACTTTAAATGAGGCTCCTGATAAATACAGGTTCTAAGGGTTTGGGTTAATTAACGCTGAACTTTGGAATAACTAAAATACGGACTCTTCAGTTTCTGCAGGGACAGCAATCAATTACTTAATGGTTAACGACGAAACTACTTCACAAGGGCTAATTTATGTGAATAGTTTCAAAAGAACTGCTTGTGGCAGCTGGTACATCTATTTAAATATTTTTGAAAAAAGCAATAAAATGAATACCTTTAATGAAATTTATAACTTAATTAGTTTTAATACTCATTTTTTCATTAAAATTATTTATTCTAGGGGGAGGACAATAATTGCAGTTTGGTATACATTCGAAATCAATTTCACAAAATATTCACGTATGTTGATTTCTCTACAGCAATTCCCTCCTTTGAGTTTTACGAACAACGTTCACTTCCCACGTGAATATTTTAAATAAGATTATGGTAACTGTACAAGAGGTGATCAGGGTTACTATATTGGTGACTTAAACATCCTTGGCGACAAATTTAGTGAAAATTACGATATCGCTAAGGAATCTTCGGGAAGGCTCTAGGATCGACTCTTCCAAAAATGTTCATGAGGCTATAAAAAGTACCTTTGAAGCAAAAGTGAAGTCGGTGAAGAAGTGTGTTCAGTCATGTGCGTTCACTGCGATAAAATATCCCAGCGTGAACATGTAAAATAAGTTTATGGTAACCATAGAAGAAGTTACCAGGGTTACTACATTGGTGACTTACACACCCGTAGTGACAAATTTAGCGAAAAATACGATATCGCTAAGGCATCTTCGGGAAGGTTCTAGGATCTACCCTTCTAGAAATTTTCATGAGGCTATATAAAGGACCTTTGAAGCAAAAGTGAAGTCAGCGAAGAAGTGAGTTCAGTTATATGCATTGACTGCGATAAGAAAGAAAGAGACTTTATCTGTCTGAGTTCTTCTAGTGGAACTGTTCTAAAGAGCTGTTTCTGGAACATTGTAAAGCTTCTTTATAACGAGTGGGTTATGCTCGTTGCGTATACACGTCGATTTGTAGTCATCTGTTCGTCTTTGTCCATTAACACTAGAAAGTCCGAAATTTTGATTACCCTAAACGTCCATCGGTGTCATTTTGACACCGCGATATAAAGCATATAAAGTAATTATTTTAATTAAATAATTGCAAGGGTACTGTTCAGTAAGGTTTAGTTTTAAGACTTTTTAATATTATTTCCTGTATAATTATCATTATATTATGACTCTTTGTATCATAAAAAACTGACGATGACATTATGTTTCGCGCAACTTATTGGACCACTGCTTTGTTGCAAAACTTTTAGAGTTGCAAATCTTCCAGGAACATTACTACTATGCGGTATCCATTCTGTGCCCTCCATAACGACATATATATCAGGATTTACTGGAATATTACCAATTGCATCTGCATTTTCTTCAGATTCTTCGCAGTCACTTTCGTTCGATCTTATGTCTTTATCGGAATCTAAATTAGAGCCAAAATTAATTCTCAGAAATCTATGGCAACAAATTAGCAATTTCATCAGGGGTTAGCCTTTTCTAAGATTGATAGTTTCATAGTCTCCCTCAGAACTAAGTTCGATAATCAAATGAATTTTTTTTAACGAGCAGATAAGCAAATACTATGTAACGAAAAACTTAGACACAACAATTTTAGTATAATTGATTCATTTCCACTGTGACCCCAACAACTCTATATTCAAGGTCAAAAAATGAGCGATAGAATTTAGGAAAGTTTGTTTTACTAAAAGCATCTAAGTGGATTCTATTTTGTTGAATGACAGCTTTTTATAATGATAAATTGTCTTGGTGTCGAAATGATACCAGCGGACGTTCTAGATATATTTAATTGTAAAAATCACTTCTAATTAACATAGAGCCACAAAACTTTATCTGTGTAATCATCAGGGAAAATGATAAAAAATGATACCAAAATTTTTCAAATTCTTTGCAAAATTGCGGAAAGGAGATCAAAGTAAACACACACCGGTAAGACTCCTGTGTCAAATTGACACCGACGGACATTCTAGTGTTAATAAATCTGTTATTATTCTGATAATTGAATTCGTCGTCTTCCTCTTCCTTCACAAATTTTCAACAATATGCATGATCATTCTAAAAACTATGAATTTCATATCTAAATAACTTTATCATTCTAATCAAGGCATCTCTATATATAAAGTTCATTTTACAGTTAAGTTAGATTTGTGTGAACCCCACAAAAATATAGTGATAGCCTTCATAAATCAAAAAGAAATAGTGTATAAACATTTTTAAGAAATTTTAGCTGTTAAAAATAATTTGAATAGTTTTTGGACTGCAAATTCTTTTCAACTTGTGACAAGCAAAGCTTCATTCAATTTATTTTGTATTTTTTTATTTGATTTTGTAATTGTTTGTAAATTTTTCATTTTTCTATTTCTGTAACTTCATTGTATAGGTTTTGTTACGTAATTGTGTTTTATTTTTCAATATACTTTTTGCCTTTGTAACTTATTTTTGTAATTTTAATGTTTCGTAACTTTTGTTTTGGTATTCACTTTTAATTTTATTTATCTTGTTTTGTCTGTACTACTTATTTCTGTAAGCCTAGTGTAATACTTGTTTTGTACGGGAATTATTTTGTCTTAAATAAAAAAAAAAAATTTTTAAAGTTAGAATAAATAAATATTTTAATTCTATAATATTCCATAATCTAGTTAGAATTTATTTTATAGACTACTGTTTTAATAATATATTATTAAAGCATACAATAAAATTGATTTCACAGAGGGACTTGAAAATTTTAATCATTTCGATTTTCCTTTATTATTAAAGCAATTTTAGAAGTGTTTACACACACATGTTTTTAGATATAATCATTTTAGTTTATTCATACACACAAAAATACATACATTGCATATATATATATATATATATATAGCTATAAACCTAAGTATAACCAGTCACGATAGAAAGAAATATTAGACACAGTAGTACAACAGCAAACTCTTGACCTTAGGAACCAAAATTGCAAGTTTAAACAAATTTTTGAACTAATAAGGCCTTTCATTTTATATTTATTTTTTAAAAAAATAAATTTAATTTTTTTCATATTCCTTATTTATCATGTAAAAATAAAAACGAAGTAGTATAAGAGCAGTATTAATGAAAATAAAATGTGACTGGACAACTGTATTACGGTTCTAAGATCAAATTTTTATTTACCTTAACTTTAGGAAGCGATAAACATGGGTTATTAAATGTTCTAATTAAATTATGGTTTAAATTAATTAAGAAGAAGCACGGAGATAGTTTTACAATTGATCCAAACTAAAAACTTTTTTCTTGCAAAGAAATTTCTATAGTTTTACTTCCAATTTATATTAATTTCTAAGCTTTTGTTTTTAAAGTAGGACATTCTTTTAAAATACACCAATAGCGCAGAGCTAATTACTTTCACCCGTTTTCCTCCTACCCAAATTCGTTAACTTAACCAATCAGCGTGTTAACAATTTATAGACAAATTTCCACCTAAGGGAAATAACTTTGTACTTAAGGTATTTGTAATTATAAACTATGATTAAACAATACATTACGTATAATTTAATTCTATAGATAAGATAAGGAGATAAAAACTTCACTATCCCATACTTTAATTATCTCTTTCTTACAATGATTTCCTCTCCATTCAGGTCAGTGTATTATTCTCTTATAATTAGGCTTTCTTTAAATTTATGTAACTGATTTGTTCACCAAAATAATTCTCTGCAATCTAAATTAAGATATACATATATCAATGAAATTTGAAATTTTTTTCTCTTTCAAAATTTAAAATTTGAAAAGGTGATTGAATTACACTAATGCTCAAGTTTAAGAGCATGTTACTTCCAGTTGATGATCACCATAAGCACTGAAGAGATTTTTATAAATTAACATACATGTAATTTATAAAAATAATGCCAGGATTCGAGTATAATTATGGATTCCATTTCATTTAGTTTTTGGTTTTCTTACATCGATGCAATTTGTCCTCATCCCCTGCCTCCTTCCAGTGGGAATCGTTGCACTTTCTCTCCTATATTTAATAAAAGGCATTTACATTATTTAATGAAGGTTTCATCTCTCTCTCGCATCACTCATGCAAGTGAAATTCGAGGTTCCAATTATATCTTAAGGAAAGAAAAACTATGTCGCACTGTTTATTAATTTAGGAATTTTTAAATACTTAGTTCGATATAATATTGAAACATAATCTGCTTTGAAAAAGGTATTAATTTTAGCTCAGAATTTTATTGATTGAACAGTTTGATATTAAAACATTCTTTTAAAGTTAAGTGTTGATATTTTGAAATACTTCTAAAGAAAAAAAAATCTTCTGCCATTTTCAGAAAACTGGATTTTTATTGAAAGAATTGCAACATTGAAACAAACTTGGAGATTTCTCATTACTTTAATAAAAAAAGTCGTCTGCTAATTATTTCCAATACTTCAGCTACATTTTTTAATGAAGGAATTGTTTTCTGAAATTTTAAAAATATTTTGTTATTAACCTATTATACTTATAATGTCTGTGTATTCGATTTTACATACTTGCAATATTTGGTTTCTTTGCATTGTTGAAATATGTACTGAAAGGCTGTGTTGAAAAATTTATTGATTCTGAGGATGTCAAATTTCTTTTATAAATTTTAAAATAAGGAACAAATACGTCAATCGACAAAATATGTCAAATTCTAACAAAATAAGTCAATTATTTCTCGATGCACTATCATTTTCCAAACTCTTCACTAAAAAGTGGTGTACAGGAGTTTTACAAATAACAACACAATAAGGGTAAGTTTTTACTTAAGAAATTCTTCTTTGAATTCGCTAATACCACTAATAATAAAAATTTTTTTATTTTTTAAGTTACTTACATTTAAAATATCATCCCTTTTGAGTTAAAATTTATGACAAGAGAGACTATTTTGAATTCAATATTAATAAAGCATTGGCATTGCAATATGTCTATATCTATAGCCAGGAATATTATTATAAATTATATACAATGGAACAAATTTTTAGTCTCACATTAATCAGGATAACTGAAAAAAGTTATAACATTATTAACTATTTAGATCAAAAACATGCAGTTATTAAAAAAAAAACTTATGTTGTTAAAAAATATTTACATTGGACCATTTAATATGCTACTACGGTGTGACTAACTAAAAACTTTTTATAGCAATTGTAACACTGTATATTTAAATCTACCTTCCCTTTACTGTTAATTCACAGCTAGATGGTGCTTGTTATTCTTTTGGGGGAATTTCTTTCTTCTCAAGTGGTAGTTTTAGTAAGATTGAGCATTCTCTTAATAGGAAATATTGCCTTTCTCATTTATAAGATACTGTTAATATGTTCTAAATTAAGTGTTCTGTATCATTTGATGTGTTTTAGGAAATAAGGATCATTAAATATTTTTCCTGTTTGTATCAGTTTTTGTTATTTTACCCAAGAATAATAACAACCATGGAAACCACACAATCTTGTTTTTACAAAGTTATCTGAAATTTCTTTTTTATTGAAAAAAATTTCATTTTTCATACCACAACAGGGGATCCTATTTTGTTCACAAGTATAATAATAACTATTAATATTATTAATATTTAAATCTAATTGTTAAATTAATATTATTCTTCCATAAAAATTATGAATAAATTTCTTCATATTATAAATATAATCATAAAATTTAGTGATTAATTTTTATGTAATTTTAGAATTAACAAATTTATAACAAAGAGACCTTTCTGATTTTGCAACACAGCTTTTGAATTTACTTATAAATCATTGAATCTGGCGGTTGTAAATATTGGTTTCGAAAAGCGATATAAGCATTTTCGAATAGTTTCAGATTTACATTAAACATAATTAAAAATGGATCCAGATGATCTACCTATTCTAAATTTTTGCGTTTATCTCATTACTATAAATAAAAAGGAGTTGTTAAACTAGTCATGTGACAGGATTTAACTCTGCATATCATTAGCATACTATGTCTAATGATACTAAAGCATACATATTTGAAACTCTTTGAATTTATATGCATAAAAATTACTTTAAAGTCTATTTATTTCTTCCTCCCTAACGTAATGAGAAGATTTTTTTTAAAATCCTTTTTGAAAAGAAATTTAACACAGGTATCGGCAAACTTTTAAGACGGAAGAACTAATTCGTAAGTGAAACAAGACAAATTATCAAGCTAACTATAAAGGAACCTAAGCTAATTGTATGCATACGCTTGAGCTGGAAGTAAGAGGGCTCTGTAGCGAACAATCATGACTCTTGTACTCCAATCAATATATTTTATTACATTTGAATACAAGTTTTTATCTACAGTAATATTTTACATTTCTCAAAAACTACGAAAAATATGTGTATCGATATTTTGTATCGATCAATTTTATATATATCTATATATATCAATAAGTTGTCCCTTCCTCTTCGTCTTTGTTGTTTTCCTCCCTACAAATGAAGAAAGCTACATCTTCCATTGGAAAATTACTTAGTTTTGCAAAATATTGCACTAACGAGTTCAAAATTATTTCGTGAAGCCCAGGAAGTACAGTAGAGTGTTCATAATCTAGTATACGGTTCTTAAACTTTCGATCACTGCCCCCCCCCCTCAAAATTTTGAACTCAACTTTTGAACACTCTCTGACTCTCAACACATGGATGCGTGATTTAAAAGTTCCTCAAAAACCTAATACTAGGAATTCAGTTCTTAATCTTTTTACATGTGTTTCTACTATAATTTTTAAAAATTCTTACTTTGTAGTACTGGCTACGCAGTTTAAAAAAACCCGAATTAATATTCTTGGTCGAAATATATGTTCTAGTACAGTTTTTTCATTGGGGGCAATTTAGATATCTAGTCTAGAATAGCGCGTATTTCCATTTTTGCATGACGCCTTTCAAAAGTCTGTAAAAGAGAGAAATCCTAACACATTAAATGAAAGACCTTCGCGGAACCCATAGAAAGACACTATGCCCCCCCCCAAAGGTCCGCGGATCATAGTTTAAGAATCGTTGATTTATAGTAGATAGTACCTATTCAAAAACGTTTTAAAATTCATTTATTATATCATAATAAAATTAAAGAAGGGTTTATATAAAAATAAATTTTTGTGTCAAAATATAATTTTCAATATTAATGACTGGGATGATCTTGCTTTGGATAAAATTTTAAAGTCGAATTCTATTGTCGATATTTGTGAACCTATTTCATGTTCAGCATCCAATTTATTTCTGTACTTTGTTTTTGTATCAACATATTTAGAAAAATACTTTTTTGGCTCAAATTAGTTATAATCAAAGATATTAAGGCCTTTACAGCCTAAGAAGAAATTTGAGGATATTCTTCGTAAATTTTTAACCAAAAATTAATATCTTCTCGCATTTTAACAGATAATATGTGTTGATAGCCCTGTCACTCATTCCTCCACTATCTGTAAAGCATCTTGATTTTTATTGAAATATTGAAATGGATTTTTAATCCAGTCCATAAGAAAAGTGTAAAAACATTTATAATATCTTTTTCGATTTTTTTTATTTTGACTTGTAAAACCCCATAGATATGTCTCGTGGAAGCCTAAGGTTTTGTCGGATAGTTTGAAAACAACTGCTCAAATACTTGTACTATGAAGAAAATGTCCTCCTGGTATAGTGGTTAGAGACGCTGACAGCTGAGCCGTTGACTATGGACTCGAATTCTGAGAAGGCATGGGTGTTTGTAAATGCATAGTGCCTATGCGGCATTCAGGCTCTCTAAATATTCGTTGAGCCATGAATCCTATCGTGAGGTTAGATGGGGAAGAGAAATGGGTGGCCCCCGATCAACCTCCAGGGTGTTATTCCTCAAAATTGGAGAAGAACCCAGTCAAAACGTACTGTCACCTGAATAGTGTACAAAATTACGGTTAATGACAAACGTACAACTAGCCCCTTGCCACGATTAATTTCATGGGCCCTCGATCTGACACCGTAGATCAGGTGGCATAATCAACAACAACAGAAAATGTCCAATTTCGGTAAAAGTAGTTAGATGCTATGAACAATTTCATGGGTAAAAAGCGATTACTTTAGTATTATAATTGAAAGACTTATTACAAAATTAAATATTTAGAAAGTAATTAAATCAAGGAAGTATTGATCCACTTTTGGCTTGGGAGCGAGCTGTCACCCGGCATAATAGAGACTGATAAAGCTCCCGGCTAGAGTTCTGTGGGATTTCTAAAAATTAAGATAAATTAACCTAAAGGTTCATAAAAACTTAACACATACGTTCAATTTTAAGAAGGATTTGTTGTGTAGTCACTATATACCATATTGGGAAATCTTAATAAATCAGTTTAAATCGAAAGTTTTGACGCTCTGTTAAATTTCCTTGTATTTTATTTAAATTTCGATCAATTCTTTATTTACTATTTCTACAGAATAACCAATATAATTCATTAAACATAACTAGAAAAATATTGTTAAGGGAATTGAAATTTTTAGGAAATCATGTTGTAAATTGATAATAGTCCGGTTAGAATTTGTGTTGAGATATTTGATTTTTCAAAGTTGTTTTAAAAACACTTTAAAGGGATTTTAAAATATTCGTGTCAAGTGTTTATTAAATTTTAAGAAAGAGTAAAAAATTTTGAAAAAATATTGAAAAGCTTCCCATTACAATGCAATGGGAACAGTTTTTTATTCTGCATTTATGGAATACCCAAAGTCATTAAACTTTGAAAAAAGCAATTAACTATACCTGAAATCTTACCTCAAGATTAGTATATATTGAGACACGCGCGTACGTATGTTGTTTCCCAACATGTGAGAAAGCAGAGTTTTGCAGGCAAAGTTCCCTTCCCAGCATAAACTTTATTAACCCGGCATTTCTAGCGCAGGGTATGTCATACCCACCGTCTAACATTTTTCAACGCTCTTTCCAAACCTTTTTTGGAAAATGGATAGTTTCTCGTGTAGCTGGCTTTTGAGAGGCCTTAGCTTATAGGTGAATTCTAAATATATATTTTTGGATACCGCCTCTTCGGATATGTCATACCCTGCGCGTGAATCACTGTTATAATTCTGAATGCATGAGCAAGTTTTAAATCTTCCTTATCCTATGGCATATTATTGTAGATATGATGAACAAATGTGATATTTGAGTAATTTAACAGATACACAATTTAATAGATATAGTATAACAGTATTTTCGGATGAAGAAATTTTCTTCGCGGTTATGATGAGGAAGAATCAAATGATGAAGAGTATAACAACAAGTATGATTCCTCCACTGAAATCGATCCAGATTTAGAAGAGGAAGGCACTGTTGTGAAATAAATGTTTTATATGTAGAGACACAAAAACATTTGGGGAGAACGTAATTTACAAAGAGACAACTGGTACACATCTTATCCACTTCTAGATGAACTTTTGAAAAAAAAACCATTGCTAGAACAATAACAGAAAACAAAAAAAGAAATTCCAAAATTTTTGAATTTAAAAATAGAGAAGTTTACTCCTATATGTTTAGTTTTAACAATATACAGTTTAAAAAGAAATTAAGATGCAGTGAAAACTCGCATTCACTCGCGACGAGATTAAAGCAGTGTATAAACAATGTACTAAATGCCCTTATAAAAAGACAGAAAAACTAAATCTACGGGTGAAAAATGTAACAAACATACTATATTTCTTCCTTTTTAACTTTTGTATACAAATTTTACGGTAAAAACAGAATGTAAACACCCTTGGGTATGAGATACTCTGCGCGAAAACTTTCGGTCATTTTTTTTTCATGCGAGTGATGCTGGGTTAAGTGCATAACAACCATAAAAGATGGGACTAAAATTACCAAATTGTCTTCTATATTTGTCTTGGCAACAAATTTGGCGAAAAATATGATATTAACAAGGAATCATTGAGAAGGCTCTAGAATCAAACTTTCCAGAAATTTCCCTGAGGCTATGTAAAAAGCCATTGGAACAAAAGTCGAATCCGTTCAGAAAGTCTGAGCTCGGACTTTGAGTACTTCTGTTAGTGAAACTGTTTAAAGAGCGTTTCTGGAACGTTGCAAAGTTTGTTTATAGCAAATGCGATTTGCTCTATAACAAAGAATATGTTATATATTTCTTTGTGTATATATGTCGATTTGTCTTCGTATAGACAGCGGCCGTTTGTCCTCGTCTATTAATAAATATTTTATTATTCGAATAATGCAGTCGTCTAGGCTACTTTCTTCCCTCTTCCCACACAAATTTGTAACAATATGCATTTCTCTAAATAACCTTAAGTGTAAAAATTTTTCTTAACTTTTATTATATTCATTTTATACCAGAAAAATAATTTTAGATTTTTAAGTCATTGAATTTGAATATTTCTTATTTGTATTATTTCTATAAGAAGCCAAGTTATTATCTTTTCTAAATTTTCTTTCCCATTGTTCCTGTAATATGATACTATAGAGGGTTTTTTCCAGTTTATTCATTTACTAAATTAATAATGTGCTGCATTTCTTTAACTTCAGAGAATATAACGAAGTCATTAACGAGCAATCGAGAAAGTGTATTTTTATATTCCAAAGCGCTTTAAAAAAATTAAGCATTCATTTAAGCGCGAAAATAACTAACTGAATTTTCAAAAATTGCTTTGTATCAAAATACTAAGCATGAAATTATGTAAAAGAATATATTTTTTTAAATTTTATATTTAAAGATATATATATATATATATATATATAACCCTGGAATTTTTACTTTCACCGTTTTCTGTGCCACTGTTCCAAAGAAATTTATAAAATGAAGATTTTACTTTCCACTATCATTGTGTGTGTTCGTGTTCATTTCTTATGGGTTTTTTTCTCTTTCGGTTTATGTTATATAGTTACTGTGATAAAAATTTATTCATTAATAGAATATCATGATGGTCTAAAGTCTAAAAGCTCATTAGTCTGGTTTTTCTACGGTCAGGGACATCTTCAGTCTTCTTGAGGTCTTGGCCTCTACGCAAAAGCAGGCCTCACCTGTGAACCTTTTATGTAGACATCATAGTATACGTTGTCAAATACTAGTACAAAGGATAACCGATAGTAAATAAATGTGCGTGACTCACATTATCACAAACCTAGGTACAAGCCTACTTGACCAATTGACTCCTCACACTGATATGCCTTGGTCGAAACACATATGACTGACATAACATAATAACGCTGTCTTGTCACTGTTGCCAGTTTCATATACTAGTTCGAAATTTTCAGATATTCGTAGAATAGATCCTGTAATAACATTTGACGATTAAACTATTATATGATCTTATTGAAACTGAGTCAAGAGCGAGACGAAGTCCTGAATTCATACCCAGGTGGTCCATGCCTTAAAACGTCGCTGTCTACATGGCAATTTTCGTTTCAATTGATGAAGTGTACTAAATTCCATAAAAGTGATGATTCATTACAATCGTGCGACAAAACGTTTGAAAAAAATTCATCAGAAAACTGTGTGAGCAAGATAAAAATGATGTAAAATGATTATATACATATATATAAATGTTGAAGCTCTTTACATGATGACGTTACCTCATTGCACGGCTCATGAATTTCGAGATACAATTTTGTATAAAATAATGTAATCATTGATAAATATGCTTAAAATTCATATGACCTATAAGCTTTTTCTTTTTACTAAACTTATGTAGATATGTGACTACCTTCGGAACACTTTTTTTTAAATATGTAAATTTTCAATTAAATAAAAGTATTTTTTATTTGAAATGGGGCATAAAATTAGAAATTCAAGTACAATTTCCACAAAGTCAAAAATAATTTTGGATATATTGTGAATTTTAGTGAAAAATTGCGGTTAAGGAAACCTTGTATTGAAAATTCTAATTAATATATTCGAATAACATTTATACAGTACATAAATAATATCATTGTCTGAGAGCTATAAGATTCGTAATACTTTTGAAAGTTTTTGAAATACGTCGATTTTTATGCAAGAACTCAATTTTTTTACAAAAAAATAATGTTATTGTCTCACAAAAAGTACAATAAAATACATAAATATGTACACAGATATTAAATTATATAGTTTATAATATACATATAAAACTAAATAAATTTCGATTCAATAACATAAAAAGAAATCCTGTAGTGAACTTTACCGTGAAGCAAAAAATTGAAAAATATAGTTTCTCAGAAAATGCATTTAAAGATTTTAATACAATATGAAAAATTTTCTACTATTTGTACATTTTTTAAACTCCTCATAATACAGCTGAAACTCTTTTTAGTTTCATGTTTAACTAATTCGAACTTTTTTTAAAACTTTTTTGCTGTTTTCTTGAGAGTTTTATAGACTATAATAACTGTCGTTTTCAGTGAAAATTTGATGAAAAATTGCAATTACGATCTTTTACATAAAATTCTAATAAATGTATTCAAATAATATTTATACAGAACAAAAATAACATCTTTATATGTATTAGGAATTAAAAGATTTGTAATACTTCTGAAAGTTTTTTAAATATACCAAATTTTATGCAAAAACTTGATTTTTTAGAAAATTATAATGGGTTTTTTTTCGTAAAAAAGCAACTAAGTACATAAATATGTACACAGAGATTAAATTTTGATTCATAACACAGATAGAACTAAGTAAACCATGTTCTAAAAACTTCAATTCAATATGTTAAATTTATTTTGTTTAGGGATCTACTTTCGGTTTTGTAAACTCCATTTCTGGTAAACAAGTTATGCTATAACTTTGCTTCTAAATATCGTAGAAACAAAAATGGAGTGTTTTGGGAATCTTAAATGTGCGGGATATAAAATAAAAACATTAAAAAAAATTGAAAATTTTCACCAAAACGGTAAATTTTGGGTAGTCGCATACCTTAATGTAATACTGAAACACATCTGGTATTTTATTTTCCCTGTAGCAATAATCTCCTTGTGGTAAAATTGAGTTTTTAAAGGCAAACTCTTTGCATCCTAGTGTGAACTCGAAAAATATTTCAGTAACTACAGAAGACAAAAACAGGGAGACCATATCGGTGACTTTATCGTCCTTTCTGACAAATTTGGCGAAAAATATGACATCCAAGAAATCATTGAGAAGGCTCTAGGATCAACCCTTCTACAAATTTCCATGAGGCTGTATAAAGGATCTTTTAAACAAACATCGAGTCTGTTAAAAAAAAAAAAAAAGAGTTCGGTCGTGTGCGTTAACTGTGACAAAAAAAAGAGAGACTTTAACTGTCTAAGATCTTACTAGTGGAATTATTCTAGTGAATCGTTTCTGAAATGTTGTATAGCTTGTTTATTACGAATGTGATTTGCACTCCTACAAATACTTTTTATTATCTTTCTTTGGGTATATGCGTCGATTTGTCTTCGTGTAGTAGTCTGTTCGCCCTTGTTCATTAATAAATATGCTATCATTTAAATAAATGGAGTTGTCGACTGCTTTTCTCCCACGCAAGTTGCAGCAATACAATATTGTACTTTGGAGAAACAGGCAAATGTTGCTAAGATTATGTAAATGAACTGCATTTATTTAAATTGCTTATCAAATCAGGGCGAAAAGCTTAAAAGAATGATTCTTAATTAGATGCTCATAAATTTCTTGAAACAAGTGGAAAGATTTTCAAGAAAGATTGGAGTTCGTATGAAAACAAAAATAAACCCAATACCTTTATTTTCAGTAACAGCAAACGTGTGTTACTGAAAGTATTACTTTTCGAGAATTGATAAATGTGTACAACATCTGAAACACCAGATATTACTTATGAATTCAGTGTTTTTTTTTCGCCTTAAAATACGGTGGGTTGTCAGGGATCAAAATATAAATCCAAGAATTTATTTTTGAACATTTATAATTAAACTTAATAGGAAAATTATTAAACAATGAAAAACACTTTAAGGTCTTGGCTTAAACTTTCTAATATACTCAACTATTTTGCAGATTTCATTTTGTACAAATATTTAGTAGGTATTTTTTTTTACATATAATTGATTAAGGGATAAAAGGCACAAAATGCTGAAATCTCTAATTTTTTGTTCGTTCTTCTTGAATAACAGTACAAATATTTTTCAATGTATGTGTATGCAAGTTTTAAAAAATTTCATACATTGAAGAAGGACATTTTCTCGTTGTTTTATGATACTACATACTGAAATTATATCTTGAGATACAAAATCAAAATTATTTTTTTAGTATTTCTACACATTTTAAATATAAAATAAAGAAATGAAAACTTAATATGTATTTGAAAGTATATTTGAATGCATTTGAGAGTATTTGACGTTTTGAATTTCGTTATTAAAATTCTCGATTTAAATTCTTAAATGTAATTTTTATAATCCTATTAAAGCTTTACTTCATCTTCGTTTCTAGACTAGTGTATTGATTTGACTGTATTAAAAAGCACCTTAAAAGCAAAAAATAATAATGAAATATTATTTTTTCTCTGATTCCTGAAAGAATTTTTATGCCTATTGTGATGCGTAGGATTTCTACGTTTTTAGATTTTAAAGAAATACTTATAGATATTTTAAGCATTAAGGTAAAAATGTACAAGAGGAAGTCAAAAATTACATTTTTCGCTCTACAACTATGTTAAACAAAGATAGGAAGTGTTCACGTGCACATACTTTGATTTGAGGTGTTTGTAGTCATGTGTGTGGAGCTTAATTGTGATTGTTTCGATTATATTCTACAATAGCTGCAACAGAGTAAGCATGTCAGCATTAGGGATTTCTATGCCGGTATACCGGGATGCGAATACAGGTATTTTGAGCCATTTGTACAATTTTGTAATACCGGTATTCACAAGTTTAAATACCGTTTTTTCGGTATTTACTAGAAATTTTTAAAATTGCCTCCACTATATGTTCAGGGATCGCCAACATAGCAAAATAATATACGTTTTTTTGTGTCTCTTTTACGGGAGAATTTAATTAGACTATAAATATAAAAATGCATATAACTAAGAGAAGTGATAAAATATGTGAATCATCCAATGAGGCAGGCCAAGACTTTCCTACTACAGCTCAGAGCGATACTGCACACGCGCAATATTCGTAGTCTGATATTCGTATCTGTGAAAACAAGATTGTAGCTGTGAAGAAAGTGTGTAATATTTCGATATTTTTTTAAATTTGTTTGTTATTCACATTGTATTTGTATATCATACTTTTGGTTCAAAATATTTTTCAGATTCATTATAAATATACACATAAATAATAACCCATAATATTGAATAAGAATAACTTTAAATATCATAAAAAATCAGTTGATAATACTTTGTTTTGGTTTCATTACTTATACAATGAAAAGAATATGGTGCCACAATGTAAAAAAATATTCAAGAGTTATTAAAGTAAATGGAGGAAGAGAGTACAAGAGGACTCCATACACATTTTAAACGAAACTTGATACGAATTTGTTAGAGGAAAGAAACTAATTGCGATGAAGATAGAAATTTAGCACAGTTTCTAAACCCAAGCCATCATGGATTTTACTTATCACTAAATGGCAGTACAATTGAAGCATTATGTTTTTTAGATCACATTTCAAAAATTGTAACAGTATCACAAACTAAATAGTGATATTTACACTTTTCTGTGATTGAAATAAATAAGAGGTTCCTTTATTTTTTTGAGATTCATTATATACTGAAAAATTTATAAGTTACAAAATATTTTTTGATAT
The DNA here is from genome assembly GCA_019973975.1 of Trichonephila clavata. Classification (NCBI taxonomy): domain Eukaryota; kingdom Metazoa; phylum Arthropoda; class Arachnida; order Araneae; family Nephilidae; genus Trichonephila; species Trichonephila clavata. Next base: position 173,038 of record BMAO01036394.1, on the reverse strand, counting down.
TTACATTTTCTAGTAAAACTGGCAAATAAAACAAAGAGACGGCTGTTTTTTTTTCTTTTTCTAAAATTTCTGTTACTGGTATTAAAATCGGTATCCCGGTATTAAGATCTGGCAAATACCGAATACCAGTATCGAACTTTTGATCCGATATTGCAATCCCTAGATTGTATCAAAGAGGAGCAACGAGAAATGGTCAGATTTTTTAAATCGAAGGGTGTGAAAGATGTCGAAATTTACAGAAGACTTTGATCACAATACGAAAAAAAAGTTTCAACTCGTAAAAGCAGATTTTTTCTGTGTGAATTAAAGTATGTAAAAGAGTGGCCGAACGAGCACAATACAGAGAGAGAGAGAGAGTTGTGTGGCCGCCAACCTCGACCACAGATGCCAACATTGTGCAAGCTCGAGGGATCATTACAGAAGATATGTGAGTAACCATAGATAAAGCCTCATCTTAAAACATCAGCCAACAGTTCTACCAATCAAATTATTCACGATGAAAAATTTCGTAAAGTGTGTGCTCGATAATTATCGCGAATGCTTACTGCAGCAATCAACAGGTTGGGTTTTGAGATCCTGGAACACCCTCCCAACAGGTTAGAACTCCCTCCCTCCGACTTTCATTTCTTTTAACCACTCGAGGAATCTTTGAAAAGGCGTCGATTTGCCTCAGACATGGATATTCGGGATGCTGTGCAAAAGTGATTTCACGACTAACCAAAAATTTACCAGAAAGATATACAGAAACTTGTGGCATGCTGCACTGCTCAATGTGTAGATAAGATCAAAAATTAATGTATGTGTTGTACACCAATCTTTAATAAAATTTTAGAAAGAAAAATTTATGTAATTATTGAGACTTAACCTCGTAATTCATGAAAACCTTTCATTCTCTTTTTCTGTGTGTGGGAATCGGATGCACATTATTGCACTTACCTCTGTGCTATAATCTAAGAATTGCAGAGGAAAATAGAGATTTCATAGGATTAAAAATTACGTTCAAGAATTTAAGATGGCCGGTAGCCGAAAGCCATGGGGTTAACATCGGGTATCCATAGGATTAGAATTAAATTCACCAAATTCAAAATGGCCGTCAGACGGAAGCTTTAATAAAGTGAAAAAAAGTTGAATTTTTTCACTATAATCTTTTATTCTGATAAACAACAAAACACTTTTTGGTAACACAACAACAAACTCCTAAAATAAATTATCAAATAATTAAAAGTCCATTTTGTAATAATTGTTTTTTACAGAAAAAAAATAAATTCTAAGATATCGTGGCCTTTAAATAATATATGAGTCACCAGAAAGGCTGTAAAATATGTGTCACCTGTTATATACAAAAAAAAACTTGCTTTTTTAAAAACAAAAAAAAATTATATTTGAGATAAAGTATCACTAAAAAGTGTATTAAGTAATTAAACAAACAAATAGAAAACACTGGAGGGCTAAAAAACGGAATGTTTAGTCAGAAAGAAAGTAGTTCTGATTTAGCCAGTGTAAACAAGATCAGTGAAGTCTGATTTGTATAATTTTTGTTGTTTCTAATCCTCCCGGAGAGAGTGACGAGGTCAGACAAGGTCCATAAGACAGTTGACTCTTAAAAAGACAAACACTAGAAAGAGATCAAAATGAATTATTTTTCTAGAGAGGCCTATATATATATATATATATTACCAAATTTTTGTATCGTCAATGATGAAAACTTCCTAAAGCTATTTTTTTCAATTGTTTTCCTTTTTTTTGTAAGTTTTGCTTATACTATGCTCAGTATGTCTTTAACATAACGGACGAAGTACAAAGTAATTACAATTCGTTGCCGCGCACACATGTCAGAATAGTTTTTCCCAAAACATATTAAGAAAGTCGAATTAAGAAGAAAATGTTAGAAGTTCATGTGATAAAAATAAGGACTTTCACAATGATCTTAAGACATAGTAAAATTTGATTCTATTTACAGTCAATCCATAGTGAGTCTGATTTTATACATTCGAAATTGATTCATGTTTCCGTCGGTAAAAAATGCTTAACATTTGAGTAAGTTTTAATTCAATTGAATAAAAAAATTATAGTAAAATATTTACCTGTTATAATACATTTTAAAAAATTAAATTCATGACTAGTCACACAACAACAAAATAAATCAAACAAACTATGTGCATTAAATAAATTTTAAATAAAATACATCAAATATCTATCATCAAAGATATCGTGTATAAAGTTTTTATCAAATTTAAACAGCAAAGATATTTTTCGCAACATATCTTTCAGAAATTCAGAGAACATAATATATATATATTTAAATCTTTACTAGTAAGTTAATGTGTTGATTCACTTTGAATTATTTTGAAACTTGTCTGATCAACAATTTACTACAAGAAGTAGAATGTATTAAGAATGATTTATTGAACGACGATTGACACATCGTACAACTACAGCAGGGGTTGGCAACCGTGTACCCGTGGTGTGCTAAACCAATTTACCAATTTGGCTTAGGAGACCGCATAGTAGGAAATATTTGAAACAATTCGATTCCGGTGGTAATTCATGCAGAGTTATGGAACAGAGGTCGGAACCACAGATTTAGGATTTCATTGTATATTAATTTTGCATCATTTATACAGAGATATTTATGTACATAAAGATGAACAACGTAAGGTAGGACTATTCCTTTAACATAATTAAAAAGCTAAAATTTATAATATATTACATATTTTTAACATATTAAAATACATAAACTATCAGAGTTTCTTCAATATAGTTAAAATAAATATTTTAATAAGAACCTAGTCTCTGTACCATTCTATAAAATATTGTAATATTAGAGGGTATAATTTTTGGGCTTTCAATTCGACATGATTCTGAATGTTCAGTTGCTAAACAACTTGTTAGTGGAATCAAAATGTTTTTTATACCAGAAGAGATTTGTTCATATAGATATGTAGAACTGAAAGCGGAAAGCAGAATGCATGCAATTTTCTTCAAACAATTAAATATTTTCAAAATCACTTCCGACAATTTAAAATAACTATCATTTATTGTTATAATTGTATTTTTTCCAGATCTTTTCGTAATTCCATTAATTTTGCTTTCCATAATCCAGAATCAGTGCAGTAAGCCCCATTTCAAAATTTCCAAATTCCATCTACTCAAAAATTGACAAATTTGTACAGTGCTGTAGAGTGCCATTGAGAATCATACCGCGTGCCACGGATTGTCGACGCCTGATCTGTGGCAACAATAGCAAAAAAAGTATTACCAAAAATACATGACAATTATCGCCCTCTGTACACACGGAACCATAACAATTATGTGCATTATCAAAATTTCAAATATTTATATATGCAGTTGACTTTCGATAATTTGAAGCTGGGAAGACCAATGAAAAACTTCGAATTATCAAGAGGGTAAGAAAAAACTCCCAAAATAAACGTTTTTTCTAACACATTTAAATTTTAAACTATGAAATAAAACAACACAATTGTACAATATCACTTAAAAGTATTTTTAAAAAGTACATATTATACAGAAGTTAAAAGTTCTTTTTTCAAATGAGGGCTGCGTATTGGTATTTTTTACCTTAGCAGACCTAGTTCATTCCCCAGGAGCTGGTATCACTTGCTAGTGAGGCATCATATAGCCTCACCAATTGCCTCAAGTAATTTTGAAGCCCAATTTCCTCCTCAAATGGAGGTACCTGAGCTCTGACGATGCGAAATTGAACTTAAGAATTTATTTTTGCCGAGAGCACCCAAGCCAAACGAGCACTTCGAGGGTTTTTTAACATTTTGCATAATCATACGACATGGCCGCTGTCGATTTTCTGCATCATGGAAATCCACCGACTTGGGCCGGGGTCTAACCCGCTACCTTGGGTGCAGAAGACCAGCGACAAACCAACTACGCCATCCAGTCGGCACAGAAAGTTAAAAGTCCTATATTAAAGAAAAACATTTATGTGGTAATTCTCGAACAGGATTCTTTCACTTCCCACCAAATCTCTTCCATTCCTTATTGGAAATAAAATAGTTTCGCACCAGGTTCCCTCAGATACTGTCCTCCAATACTATTGGTTCTTCAAGGCAGGTTCCAGTTCGGCCCATTCATATTTGGTGCATCATGCTACAAGTTAAACAGATGAAACATAAATCGTCATGTCAGTGAGACGCAAAATCCACAATCCTATGCGCATCTCTTCTTCACAATAGCGGACCATCCTTTCCGAACACTTCTGTAGCAAGGTAACGTGTTAAACGAAAAATATAGTCAGCTGACAACAAGTGCAACCAGTACTGTCCACCTGAAGGAAAGCAATAAAAGTTCATTTTCACCTGAAAAACCGGGAAACACAAAGAAGGGGTAGCAGACTGATGGCCATCAAAGGGGCAACGTAACAGGGGAGACACGAAGAGACAATACAACACAAAACATGTAAGCTCCAACCTGTTTGCTACAGAAAAGTGCTCGAATTGTCGAGAATTTATAAGATAACTTCTAATTATATTGCGTGTTGCAGTCTGGCCAGCCACAGATTTTACTTCGAAATATCGAGTGTACCAAAACGTGCTGTTTTAGTTCGAAACATCAAGAGTTTTTCTATGGTCTGATCGCACTTTTTTGCAGTTTTAATGCAACTGAAAGTCGTATGTGGCTTAGAATCGAAAACAGAACTTTTGTTGGATGTAGAATATTGAGTTTCCATCCCTTACTAAAGAAAAAATGCAGCCGTCCATTCTGGTAACTTACATCGATGCCTTATGCAATTTCGCAATTTATCTCCAGTATTCTGTCTTTCCAAAGCATCGTTGTTCTGCTCAAATTCAGGATTTTTGGAAGGAAAATTCAAAAATTTTGAAAGTCAAATTCACATAAAAAATCTAGGACATTTGCTTCAAAACTGTTGCTATATTCAACTATATTTCCCCCAAATTGTTATCGAAATTTTGAATAAGTGGCGCTATTGTATAGAAAATAAACTTTTTTTTGCACTGAAATCTTAATAAAAACGTAACTTTACCTTTTGCACCGGAGTATATAAAATTAGGGTACCTTATTTTTTCTTTCATTAGAACAAAAAAGGCATATTGAGTTACGTGTCCCATGAAGCTTCTGAGTGTTTAACGTCTAAATTAAAATGATCTTATTTCCCGCAAGGTTTTAATCAAGAACTTGGAACACTTAATCCCTCAAAGGCAATGTCTTTTTCTCCTTTTTAATGCAATAATTCTTTGTTTTCACGATGTTAAAAAAATGAAGAATGTGTTATTTTGTATAAATGAAATGAAATCCTTTGTGGAATAATTCTTTAAGGGAAAAAAAATTGAGCTCCATTTAATTTCCTACGATTTTCCCATTTTAAATTTTTGGATCAAACTACATGCTAAATAACACATAATTTATTTCTGAAAAGTATCTGAAAATAACATTGGAAATATAGAATGTAACTGTTGCAAATAACACAGTGTATAAAATAAATGATAAATAAAATAGTTTTTTCTTTCATTGTTCTAAATTTTGGAGTAATTTTAATTTCCTTTTGTTCGGTTCTTTTTGGTAAATATAAAGATTTAAACAGTATAACGTAGATTGTTATAGAAATAAATTCGTCTTTTTCATTAGTGAAACTCTCTCTTCAATTTCTATCTGAATATTTTTAATCAGCAGCATTTGAATTTTGATGTTTTAAGAAGTATAAAAAGAGAACAAAATAATATTATGTTTAGAAACTTCGATTAAATGTACCATATTCAGTTAAAAAAATTAGTTGCAGTCAGTTTCCTGTAACTTAACGTATAATAAAATAAATATCGTGAATTATATTGAAAATTTGACGTTTTTAAGGTATATGATAAAAAAATAACCTTTCACTCTTAAACTTACTTTGGATAACTAATACTAGATACTTTTTTCTTGGTAAACTTGGTGCTTAATATATAGCAAAAATCCCTTGAAAACTCCATTAGTTTTAAACGTTAACGTAAAATAGGAAATGATTTATATCTCTTTCTATATTAAAATACACATTATAAAACAAATTTTCCACCAAAAATTTGTTATTTAAATCTACAGTGATTTTACTCTGTATTTTTAATCAGCCAAGATAATAAAATAAATCTCAGTCAAAATGGATTTCACCATAGAAAAATGTCTAATGATAATAATAATTAAGTCTAACGATAATAATAATTAAGACCAAAGATAATAATCATTAAGTCTAATGATAGTTAAAAATAAGTCTAATAAGGATTTTACACTTGAGAGGTGTTATAAGTGGTGTCTATATGTAAGTCCAATATGCTTGACTTTCGAGGTTACTTTATAGTCGCGGTAATCTAGTGGTCAAGGAAACGGACTCGTGGCCGGAGTGTCATGAGTTCGAGCCTAGTACCGTTGAAGATTCGCCATTTAGAGAAGTGATGCATGTTAAATCTGTTGAGGCTCAAACGTTCTCCCGTTGGTGTGGAAGTTTGGAGAAAGAGTGCTCGTCCTCGTCACTTGACCATGGTTCAAATTACGAGGTCCGTCACCAAAAGCCTTCGAGTAGCTGAATAGTGCGTGACCTTCATATTTCCTTACTCACTAAATAGAGGTTACTTTCATATTGAGGTAAGGAGAATAGACGAAATATTTGAATTTTCTGTATCGAAGGCTTAAAAAGTCGTAAACTGACATATTTCAATTCTATTTTTAAAATCCCGCCAAAAATTGGCTAATTAGCTAAAATGTGCTCCAAACAAAATACCTTTATTAAAATATTTGATAAATAAAACAGTGAACTGAACTGAACTGAGATAGGCCAAGACCTACGGTGCCCATCTCACTTTAAGTAAGTTTAGGCACTGGGGTATGCGGAAGGTTTGGTCAAGTGGACAGTCTGACTCGAAGCCCCCAGTGCTCAGTTCCCAAGCAAGCCTGGTATTCATTTATCGACCCACTGAAGGGATGAAAAGTTAAGTCGACTTTTTTCCAGTCCATTATTTGAACCCCTGACCTGTGACGAGGAGGTGCGATGCCTATCAATCAGCCTTTGGACTTCCTAAAACGGTGTAAGAATTATAATTCTATTACGTTTGCTAAAGAGCTACGCAGTTAATTAAACCAAACTTACTTGAAAATTGAATTCTTGAACTTATGTATTATACCGTCAACAAATTTCGCCAATTCAAAATATGTCGCCCACTGCTTTCGTCTTATTTTGTGGGTTTTTTTCGATCGATGGCGTCAGATTAAGGCTCACGAAATTCACTGTGGCTAGGGGCTATAGATTACGTTGTTGTTGTTTGAGGAAGAATCCCCTTCCCGGGGTGTCAGGGAGTTTCCGATCACTCTTTCCCTACTTTCAACTTATTGAGTGGACTTCCGGTTCGAAGAATATTTTAACTGTCCCCATACCACCCAATCACTATACATTTACAAACATCCATGCCTTTTTAGGGATTCGAGCCCAAGCCTTACGGTACTGCAGTAAGCGTCATTAACCACCGTACCGTATGGGTAGCTCATCTTATTCTTAAAATAGTTGTTTGAATAAACGGGAAAATGGTTTTCTACTATTGGCTGCATTTTGCGTCATTTGCCGACATCTTTTGATTAGACCAAACTGGACGACGATATAATACATTAACTCCTTAACTGGTTTGCCCGTACATCGAACGGGTTACCGAAAGTTAGCCTTAAGCATTTTGCCCGTACCCTGCACGTCCATTGATATTTTCTTCTTTCTGTATTTAATTTGTGTACATATTTTTAGTTCTTATTGTTAGATTATTAGTGCTAATGTGTGTGTTTTTAAAAGATGCAGTTTCTCCATACTACTGAAATCTCATCCGGGACTTCCTTTGTGGTGAAGGCAGGAATTTGGATTCTTGAAAATATTCGATAAAGAGCAGGGATCGGTGAATCATTGTGCAATTTGTTGCTTCAGAAGAAATTAAAGTGAAATAAATTAAATGAGAAGAAATGAAAATATTACTCTGTCCCCATTGCAATATAAAACTTAGTATTACACCATGCTTCAAGTGGTGTGTACATATATAATATATATATATATATATATATATATATATATATATATATATATGAACACACGCACGAAACCATCAACCATTTGAAAAAAAGGTACGAACGTGAAATTTTCTTATAAGTATGAAAGAAGTTTTTATTAAGATATATGAAACAATTTTCATAACCTGCAGAGTGTACTTACAAAAAGCAAACATTTAGGGAGTTTTGTGTTCTACAATTACAAAGGTAAAAATAGTGTGAAAACTTTAAAATTGGAAACTAAGATAAAATTCTTCAATTTTCGCATTTTGTTAAGTATTGTGTTTAGTTATTTATCCCATAAAAATGTGCATTTTTTTAACGTTTTTTGTCAAAAAAATTTACTGCATAAAAAGTTAGGTATCGAGTTTGTTTTTGAAAAGAAAAACCCTAAAACACAAATTTTCCGAAATTGGTTTCGAGATGCACATTGTAGCGAACAACATAGAAAAAAAATATATTTAACTTTGTCTGGTACAAAATAACCGATTATGACAACCTCTGATTGTAGTTAGCCGAAAAGTTGCGAAAGACGAGTAGAAAGCGAGAACAAATTTGGAGAGCAGAATGGAGTAAGACAGAGAAGGTGTTGCAGGTAAGATGGTAATATTTTTCTCTACAGTAAAATAGAATTAAATATATTTATATATATCTTCACACACACACACACAGAGCTTGATTGCTTTCTTTCCCATCACGTTGCACTAAATATTATTGAAGGTACCTACTGGACAAAAAGTATACTTGAAATACAATTAATTTTGAACTTCATAATTTCAAACCTTAATCAAATGACGATAACGGCACCTGAGATCATACTACATTTTCCACACCAACCCAACTTGAACCTCGATAAGGTTTAACGTGCATCAGATCTTCTACACCAAGACTTAAATCCCTTACTACACAGAAATAATGCGGGACATACCAGAAATTTGCGACCACTGAATACTTGGTTACCGCATTCACAAATTTGTTCCCAGACCAATATTTTACTCCAATAAGATATTCCACGAAATAGAGTGATGAATAAGAAATATCAGTACAATATAGGGAAGAGCCTATGGGGAAAATATTTTGTAAATAGTCTCACCTTTTTGATGCATTTCGATAACAGTGTATACAGTAGAACGTCGTTTAACCGAATCAATAGGGACCGGACACTGTTCGGATACGCGATTGTTCGGATAACCGAAGATCGAATGTGATCCATGCAGTATATGATACTCGACACTATACAAATACTGAAAATTATCACATGAGAGAAACGTGCTTGAAGAAAAAGCAAAATAGGTGCAAAATGTCGCAATTTTACCTGGATTGTGAAAAATAATCTCTTATTTTTCGTTGTACTATTGTACACCTTCGTGTTTTTGCTGCAAGGTCTCTGATTCTTTTGAGCAGCAGTAGTTGAGTAAGACTCAACTACTGCTGCACTCTCATGGTTGTTCGTACCACTCCATAGCTGTCTCTAAAGCAGAAATGCGTCAGCATTTGATGCACCCTTGTTACTTTCGTTGTCGTTGTCCTCGTCTTCATCCGTTTCATCGTCGACAGGGTCGGATTTTCTTGCATGTAAGTCATAATCTCGTCATCATTTAGAATCCATTGTCTTCTGCATCCAGGTTTCTACAATAGCAAAACTCAACAAAAGAGCACGTATACACCCCCTCACTTGGAAACAAACTGGCCTAATATTCGGCGCAGATGTTTACCAAATCACACAACTGAAATTCTCTAAATGCCACTTTGGGTTTTCCCTTCACTTTTTGGCCTCACGCAAACCAACTATTGAGCATTGCACTGTTCAAAAACGTATCCGGACTTTGGTTCGGATATTTGACGCTCCTGATAATAAACGTTCGGATAAACGACGTTCTACTGTATTTCAATATCAATAAATGGACGAGCCATAACATACATATGCTCTCGTTATGTTACACTAAGTAAAGCGACTACGAGTTCCCTTTTATTCGCCCCATGAAATCTTTGATTAGTGAAATCTGACGGACAAGAATTCTTTATGAAAAGGAATGCAGGTCCTCTCTTGTTAGGGATATTTTCCCTTTGAATATTAAGTTTAATTTTATACACATGGGCATAAAATTAAAGTTACACAAATACAGTTATTTATTCTAGGAATTACATACACAGTAGAAAAACATCTGGGTAGTAATATCCCGAACTTCACGTGATAGGTGGAACTTAGTGATAACCGAGTAAGTCGGGGTATGATTTAGCATATAAATACATATAAATTATTTTTATTTGAGGTCGGAGACCAAAGAAAATAACAATTTAGTAAAAATATTTATAAAATCTTAGATAACACAAGTACAAGATCGCAAAAGGAAGTTATTTGGATGTAGAAGGGTTTCATAAAATCTAACAAAGTAGTCTGACGACTTAAAGACTCTTTCACTCCCGCAAAATTTCCTCATAGCCTGCTAATATTTTTTTTATTTCTTGTTTTTCTTAAAAAAATATTCTCATCGTTGGAGTTTATATTTTTTTAAAATTTGTAACCCTTTTTCCGTTAAACTGAGGTTTCTGTTAAAATTCCAACTGGCATTTGATTTTCTGATTGAATTGAGTCTAGAAAAAAAGATTCAAGTTCTTTAATGTCTTGCTCATGCATTTTTATAAGCCCATCAATTGTCAGCTCCTGATTGTGGGAAACCAGCAATTTTTGAACGTCATCCCTGTCCAATTCTAAATTTATTTGCTTGGAAAGATCGAAAACTTCTTCAATCACATAACCAATTTTACCATTTTTTTTTCTCGGGCAAAAGATGAATTGACGAGATTTGAAAATGGCGTAACTCCGAGGTCGCTTAAGTCGGGGTAGCATAAATCCAGGTATTACCGTATTTCCTTTTTAGGACTTTAAATAGTAATGCTTAAATCTTATATCTTTAAAGAGATTAACTACGTTGGATCCATTATTTTGTAAAAGAGTATAAATGAAATTATTTTTATATCTTTTGTCGATTGAATTAGAATATAAATATAAAATTGCTTTAAGAGCATTATTACAATAAAAAATTATTTAAATGTAATTTTTAGGAAAAAAATGGAGGAAAAACGAGACAATTTCCAAGCATCCCTTTTTCTTTTTTATGAAAAATGCTTATATATTATTAATAGTTCACCCGTATATGCATATATAGCTTTATGGAACCTGAAATCGGATTTTTGAATAAGATAATTTATAAATCGATTTATATTCATATTTTACTATATCAGCAAAGAGAAGTTTTAACAAAAAATGCTGTTTTTTAATTCAATTCATTGTAACTTTGAAATTAAAGTGTATTTTTCAAAATTCTTTTTTCTTCCTTCGTACAGAATTCATAGCCTTATATAAACACAATATTTTATTATCGAACCATTTATCATTAAAGCAGAATGTTTTGTATATATATCTTTTTTCCTTCCTTTTTTAAAAAAAATTGCACATTTAAGCTATCCGACTAGATTCGAAGATCAATTTTTCAAAAATTGATTTTCAGAAAAAATTTATTGTTTTAAAGAGCATAAATAGGCTTAAAAAGTCATAAAAATAAAATAAATAACATATAACACCCTTTGTTTTTGAAAAAAAAAATATTATTTTTATGAAATTTTAGCAAAATATTTTTAAAGTTAAGAAAAACGCCATAAATAAAAATAAATTGCACATAATGCAATTTTAGTTTCATTGATATACTGCTTGATCTCTCTGAAGTGTCACAAACAGCAGAATAAAAAATATTTTAAGAAATAAATATTTTATTAGCATTTATACATTTGATGTTAATGATTTTTCATCAAAATTATTGCATGTTCTAAGCTAAAAATGGCTGTATAATGCGATTAGATATAGGTGTCATAAAACCTGCCGTTTGTTACACTTCGAAAGGCCCATGTCATATATTTATAAATTTCATTGAATTTGATTTTATTGTTTTGGAGATATCCCGTTTTTCGTGCGCAAATTATCGTAAAAATTTCATTCTTCAAAAAACACATTAAAAAATAATTTTTTAAGTTTGATAAAGTAAATGCTATAAAAACAACTTTAAAAAACTCTCCAGTTTTACGTATTAGGCCTTCTCTCTCAATAATTATATTTCTTTTTTCCCTAATGGCTCAAACAACACCAAACATCAAACACCTAAAAAGCACTTTTTCAGCCTAGTCGGATACCTTAAAGTTTTTTTCAAATCAAATTGTCATTAATCAATTAGCATCAAATTGTCAACAAATAGTTCAATGTCATCCCTTTTGTTATTCATTTCACCATTGGAATGTGCATCTAAATAACGTATACTTTTCATGATGTTCCTCATTTCGGAGGACGTGGGAACAAGAGCTGCATTGTTCATTTCATTTTCATACTCGGAATCTGTATCAAAGACATTTTAGAGCATTGAACAAACTCCAAAATGACTTTGTCTATCATAATTGGTGCTTTACGTTCTATGTTCATCATCTGCTGCTTTATCGTGTGAAAACACCTCTCTTTCATTTCACTCTCCGTTTTAAATCTAGTCTGCGCGAATTGTTTTTTCCGTATTTTGTTCATTCTCAGGAGGAAAATCTTTTCGTGGTAAGCGATTTCCGTTTCGTGTTAAGGGGACATGGTACGCTTTGTACTACAATTTTTAATTTAAGAATTATCAAAATTTTTTTGAATGCCTTCTTGTGTGTATACTATGTAAAACAGATTTTGTGCTCAAAATTTCACAAAAAGCTAGCCATTTAAGTTTTTAAGGAAAAAACTTTTGTGAAGTGATTTTAAAATGCTACTCCTCCTACAAAAATTTACGTACACGCATGAAATTTGATTTACAAGTACGTCAAACTATGTATAACAAAAGTTAGCAGGGATTTTGCGATAACATGATTGGTATTTGTACAATACTTCTTTTTCGGAATGCTTATCGAAAATTTCTTTAAAAATGTAAAAAATTCTGAGTTCAATTATTTTTAAAAAAATAAGTATTGTTTTGATTAAAAAATGCATACCAACTTTTGTTACATGTACTATTAGCAATATGTAAAAAAATATTCAAAGCATTTTGCATAATAGAAAAAAAGTCTTAGCATTTTAAATGAAGACACAAACTAGTTCTTTTACCTTTCTCTGAGATAAGTCAGTTTAAAATTTTGATTTGCCATAGGGGTGAGAATAGAAACTAACGTAAAAGCTATCATAATTCTGCGTTTTTCAAGTTTAGAGCTTTCAAATTTTACCAGGTTATAGAAAAGTATATAAAGAAAATTTAGGCTAAAAAAATTAGATTTGATTTTTTGGCCGATTTTTGTCAATTGAATCGTACCGTGTATCCTTAAGAGAAAAAATGTGTGAAAATACATAGTAGTTTGCCGGGACCGTTGTATTGGTTCATGTTAACCGATATTTCGTCTCAAGCGTTCTAGAGTTAAATGCATTTCATTGTATAGATGTGTGCAGTTTGTAATTCTACTAAAGCACATCAGAGAGAAAACTTGTTCAGCTTGTGTTCAAAAGTGCGTTCACCATGTACAGATCTCTGAAATTTCATAGAAAGTAATATATATAATTCTTGAATTTTTGGATATAAAATACATTTGATTCATAATTTTTTTGTAGATTTTAGTATTTGCAAACTTTATTTTATAAATATCATGTAATGCGATATAAAAAATAAATGGAAAACAGATGTCCTTCCGTTGAATAGCTCCTAGGGGGAAGTGGGAGACATATTTCCTACCAAAAAAATAATCTTAACAATCGAATTATAATTTAGGTTGCAAGCTAAATGAATTTCTTTTTAAATTCCTACTATTAGCTCCCTATCTCTATGTATTTATCTTGATCAAATTTTCAATCGTTAATAAAATACTTTCTATTCATCCATTCAAATTCAAATACGTTTTTTTAAACTTGCAGTGGATGACACTTGATGTTAATGCAGATTTTTGAAGTATTAATTCATTGGTTATATTTAATTAATGAATAAATAGTAACAAGCAAAAATCATATTCGAACATTATATATGAAAAGGGAATTCGCTCGCTGTGTGTCCTGTAGCGCAATGAGTAGCGTGTTGGACTTATTATCCAAAAGTCGTAGGTTAGAATCTCACCGGGGATGGCTTAATTTCTGAGAATGTGATTTAATTTTTGCTATAATAATTTTATTAGAATAATTAAATTTGATTAATGAATGAAAAATAGAAACAAAAAAATAGTTCAACATCATATATAGAAAGGAAAACGAAAAATTGCAGGGAAAATAGCTTTCTATTTTATCACTTAATATTGTGATTCTGTTATAAGTATATACATATTTATATTAATTGTAACTATTCAATAAAAAGTAACCAAAATAAAAATTTTCTTTGTTGGCCTAAGAAGAAGTTGACTTAAAAAAATTTTTTTTGTATTACTTGTTACAAATCAGTCTTAATCCTTAACATATTTCAACGTAGCTTAACTAGAAAGGGTTAAAGAAAGTTTTTAAGGAAATAGACACAGTTTATAAATTGCGCTAGCTAATAATTAATTGAACTGATATTTATAGTGCACATATATAATAGTCAATAAATTTTAAAATAAAAATCATTTTTAAATCTATGGTACATTTCTTTTTTTAAAAAAAAATGGTATTGATTAAAAAGACACAAGCTTCACGAAGTAGAACGCATTAGTTTAAAATTCCAGCCCCAAAATCGAATCCTTTCTTAATGAACCTTGATGAACGAGCTCTGCTATTTCCACCGCCTCGTTCACATATCACCTTGACAATTAAAGCAGGGCCTGATGAACAGGCTGCTTACTTCCTGCACAAGCCATTTCGCGTCGTTCGTCGCTAAACAGACGTAAAATCAAACGATTAGGAACCAGCTTAATGCCTGCAATTGCGACGCTTGCCGTCTCCTTAATGACTTGTACCAATCGATGCTTAGACCAACCCCCCTCAACGACGCCATCCAGAAGGGGGAGGGGGTCGACTGCAACAACTGTTCCTTCTGAGGTCGAAACTGTGATTACGTTTTCGTAGCTCATAGGACTTCGATATTATAGGGTTTGAACATGTGATATTCCAGGCATAGATCACTGGGATTATTGAGTTATGACTCTATAGTAATTTGTTTCTCCTTTCGACAGCCCAATCGGTTCGGTGATGGGTCTCCTTCGGTCTGCAGTGTAAAATGGTCTAATATTAGAATGGTAGGATTTGAAAAGAATTGCTGTTAAAGGCATATTTGAAATGGAAATGGATTGAGTCCTTATATTTTCGGGTTTCTGAAGTGATTAGTAATTCTATAGAAACCTATTGACCATTAACTAAAGCTATATTATAGCAGAACGTCCCGGTATGATCTGAAAAGTCATTATTATACATTAAGTAATTAATATGGTACTGTTATTGATTCTAATACTAATGGAATTTTTGAATTCCAGTCTATGTGCATTATTGGTTGTAGAAAAATAGTTATGAATATCAGCTGACAGTAGCACACACAGGAATTTTTCAAGGGAGGGGGGGATCCAGGGTCAAAAATCCACCATTCTCGTACCATGCATTAAGACGCCGCCAAACATATTCTTTTGATTTTGTCGATTTTCGGGTACAATAAACAGTAAAAAATTAATGATTGAATAAATAATTAGCATTAATTAATAAATTAATTAGTCATAACTAATACTTGTTTAAATTTTACATACTATATACATATGATTATAATTAATCGAAAAAAAATCGATGGCTTTGGGAAGGGGGTCCGGATACGGGGACCCCCCTTGTTTGCGCTACTGTCAGCTGGTAATATTTGAAACAGGGAAATGAAATTTCTCATAACTTACAGTTTTTTCTAAGCTCTTCTTTCATTAAGGTTTCTGAGTGCTTTTTCTGAACCATGATTAAACAAAAGTGTATAAACGAATAATTTTTTTTGTGATATTTTGTGTCACCTTAATTAGAATATAGATGAAGAATATTATTACAATAAAAAATTATTAAAAAACACTGTTTTGGCAGGAAATAAAGAAAAAATTAAATTTTTTCAAAAATTTTTTCCTTTTATGGAAAATGCTTCTATAATAACTGAATTTCGTAATATATCAACAAGGAGGTATTTTTTAGATTGAAATATTCTTTTACATAAATACACCTATCCCCTGATTTACCCTGCGAATTCTAATTAAGATGTAATCTTAAGAATCCTGAGCTACTGAAGAAATTTGTGTGAAATTAAAATTTAAAGCGTTACAAAAGTTTACCAACCAAATATGTAAAAAAATAATAAAAAAATAGAACTGAAATTTGGCGTGGTTGATTTGTCTCTGGCCTTTTGCAACGAAAGTTGCGATTTCGACCCCTGCCCAAGTCGGTGGATTTTCATGATGCAGAAAATCGACAACGGCTATGTCGTATGATTACACGGCATGTGAAATATCCCTAGAGTATCTGTTTGGCTTGGGTGTTCTCGACAAAATTAAATCCTAGTGCAGGTTCGCATCGTCAGAGTTCAAGTGTCTCTGTGGAGGAAACTGGGTGTCAAAATTACTTGCGATGATTGGTATCCGCCTATACGATGCCGCACTAAAAAGAGATACTAGCTTCGGGGGAATGTAATAGGTCTGCAATGGTAAAACACCAATGCGCAGCCCATTAGAAATTTTAAAAAATGCTTTAAGAAGGAAGAAATGATTACTTATTGTTTGATATAAAGTGTTTTGAAGTGTTAAGAAGGCATTGTTTTTTATCATCAAATGTTCAACCCGTATTTAACTACTGGAGATTTCTTCCCACGTGACTTAGAAATGAACAAGTAGAATCTTAAGAAGTGAAAAATTTAGATTAACTGTAAGGAGAAAATCAGATTTGGGAAAAATGAGGGATTTCATAAAGGAAAAATTCTGTTTTATACAGAAGATAAATAACTCTACATTAATTAGGATTTAGTTTTTTATTTTTTATTTTTGAGCCTTCTTGATGCTAATCTCGTTGAGGAGCAAAGAAAATTCGTAAAATTATGTTACCGTTTTATGACTGCATGTGTCACAAACATTACGAATTCATTTTAATTTTGGAACATTTTGTTTACTTCTTCAAAATGTGCTCCGAATTTAAAACCGGCCTCGAAACACTACGGATAATAGCGTTTGAAAAATTCATTTTCGAAAACGTTTTTAGCATTTTTTTCCTAGTAGTATTTCCTTATTTAATAATATGAGTAAGAAAAAGTATCAAGCAACCTAATTTCAAAACAACATAATCAAACACACTTAACTTACCAGAAATATAGGTAAGTAACATAAAAAACCGACAACGTTAAGTTCATCAAATTATAGCGAATTATAAATGGGCAGTGGTGCCGGTTTATCCATTGGGCGCTTGGGGCTGGCGGGGCTCAGATGAACCCAGAAAGGCTGGATAAGCTGGACTTTGTCAGATTTTCTGGTTATAAATTTCAATCCTCCAGACCCAATGGGGCCTCTAGATCTTCTATGCCCAGGGCCCGTAATGAGATTAAATCGGTACTTATGAGCAGGTCACGTTGTCAAAATGGACGAAGACTGCACCACTAGAAAAGTGTTCAGTGTCCAAACAATTGGCATAAGGAGAAAAAGCAGGCCAAATCTAATATGGATTGATGACCTAGAAAAAGATCTCCAACTTCTGAGAACAAACAATTGGAGAACACTAGCTGGAAGAAGGTTGGCCTGGAAAAGGCTTCTTGAGAAGGCCAAGGTCCACCCAGGGTTGTCGAGCCACTGATGTAGGAAGGAACATAAAAAATCACTCTACTTATAATTATTTTGACAGTGACACTAAATACGTAAAATAAATTACAGAATGGGTTGAATTCTCAACGATCACATGATAAATGCAATCACGTGTTTTCCGTTGAATTCAAAACTAACATTAGACTTGTAGTTCTACTTGTAAAATGAAGGCATAATTTCAAATTTGAAAGTTTGGTAAATTTGTTAAATTATTAAGATTCTTCAAAAAGATTTGTGACGTATCTATACAGTTTTTCACTAACCTCTTCTTTTTATCTTTAAATCAAATTTTTTATTTCAACCAACCTTCATCGAGAATCAAGCATGATTTATGTAAATAAGGAATATTATATAAATTCGGTTTTCGCGAGTTGAAGGGAGCTAAGTAAGAGGAAGTGAGAAGTCAAGTGAAGAGATCGAGAGGTCGACACGTAGTTGTTGACAAGTTAAGCGAGCTTGATACGTTTTGATGTGCTCAAAGAGAAGCGGCTTAAAAGTATTGAAATGCACTATTACGGAGCGTGGAGACTTCGTCAATTCATCCAGGTAATTTGAGTGCCTGAAGTTCGTCACGAAGGAACCGCAGCAGTAAAATATAAGGTATAGTGACTTTGATTAAGTAAATCTGATTATTATTGTGAGGCGTAGTTGTAATTGTGCGCATTTAAGCTGTCCTAGATTCAGTTGAAATTCTGTATTATTATCCCCGCTTGTATTTAAATCTCACCTCTGCATCTACTCTCGTTTATTTATCTTAATTAGAATTGTGTTGTGTCTGATCATAATATCTGATAAGAAACAATAAATCAGTTTGAATTGAAATAATGTCTTCCAATCATTTAGTTCCTCCAACACATCTAGCCGGGTTTTCAGATAGACAGGAAGGTATTAGTGTAAGGGGTAACTACAAGTCACCACAGATTCTTCAAAAAAATTTTTAAAAAATCAGAGATTATAAGTTATACTTTTAAACCAAGAACATGTTGTTTACCTATATGTAAGTTACTATTGACAGATCGACGAATATGTATACTTTTTAAAACAAAATTTCGGCAGCGAAAATTGGCAACAATGAAACCCATAAACTGATTGGCTGGAATCACGTGATTGCAATTATAATGTGACTATGATATAACACGAATTTATGAGCTGATTGGCTGGAAACACGTGATTGCAGTTATAATGTGACTATGATATAACACGAATTTATGAGCTGATTGGCTGGAAACACGTGATTGCAATTATAATGTGACTATGATATAACACGAATTTATGAGCTGATTGGCTGGAAACACGTGATTGCAGTAATCATATCACTATGACGCCACATGAATTTAGTCCATGAATATAAATATATAAATTCTGATATACGATGCCTTGTATATCTTATACATAAATATAAAAATATTTTTCTTTTCTTATTTTGAAGAATTAGTTATTTATTTGAAAATTCTTCTACTAAAAGAATATTTCCCAGCATATTATGTATAAATTATAAGCTATTTGCACACATCTTGTAATAATTTGTTTTATTTAGATCTGTTTTGTTGGTATTAAACATCAAAGGGAAAAAGCGAATAGATTTATTAAGTTTTGGAGTAATAAAAAAAAATTCAGAATCGCTTTAGTCGCAAATCTTCCCAGCCGCAGCTTTTAAGCACGAATGCAAATTTAATACGAAACTACCGTCAGCACAATCTGTTCGAAGGGTTCTTTTTAATAAAGATTATTCAAGAGATAAAAAGAGCTCCATGAAAAGAACTCATAATTTCGTCTGTGAATTCGGTTACATATCATTCTTTTAAGTAGGCTAGCGCCACCTAGCGAAATACACGCTTCACGTCCCACCACGCTCTGGCGTAGACGGCAATAAGTTTTCTAAAATCTTCTGTCGCCACATAATCAATCGCTTCTCGTTCCAACCCTCAACGTACGAAGCATTCTATATAAATGGAATGCTCAAGAAATACTACGAAAAAAGAAAAGAGTGTTAAAAAAAAAGACGGGGCTTGATTTCTGATTCGGGGGAGTTGCTAAAGTAGGCACTATTTTTCCCCCATCACCAGAAATGGTAACAGAAAATTCGGTAATAGGTGGAAGATTAGAGTTCTCAGGAAATTCCGTGTACCATTTTTCTGCTTATCTCTATACTGTAATGGCGTGGAAGAAATGGACCTTGATATTTCTTGTTAAAAGACTACTTTTAACGTATTGTACCTGATCGCATTGTTAGGTACAGTGAAAAGGAATTCTCTTTGGATTAAACTAGTTGTAGAATTATTTACAATATAGATGCGATAAAGTATTTCTACTATGTGTCTGGGACATTCTTTAATTCCAACATAAAAGGTTGGCTTGTTATTTCCTGAAACATTTTTCCCTTTGATTATTTATGTCTCATTTTTTGTCAGTTGTAACAGGAGATTATTTGATACGCTTTAAAGCTGTTTTGTGAATTATTGCTGTGGAAAAGCTGATTATGTTATAAAAATTACTCAAGAATTGATATTTTTCACACTCTTCATATTTGCACTGTTTTTTGTATTGGGATAGAAAAGATCCTCAACCCTTCTCGTAAAGATTTTTTGTGTTGTTGTTTTAAATCTTGAAAATTTTACACAAATGAGACAAAAGAAAACTAGATAAAAAATTAATAACATTTAATATTGTAACGGGTCTATCCGCGTACCTCCTAATAATCCTCTTGGGAAAAATCTTTCTTTAAATATTATTTAGTTGAAAACTTCCTCCCGGAGAAGAAGACGCGGTCTATGTAAATTATGCCGTGTATCTAAGCATTAATTTTCGGGTTCGACGAGAGAGAGAGAGGTTAGAAACTAAATTATATCAGTGAGGATTAACGTAAGCTACACAAAAGTACTCAGTAGGTTATCTGCTTAATATTTAAGATTGACGATTTGTCAATTCGATAATTAAATCGTATTAGCGTTGGCTTGAAGCAATTTATCTTAGAACGTATCTTCAATTATTGGAATATGTATGGCTAAGACATTCTCATTAAAGTTACTTATATAGTCTTCCTCGCTCTTGCTCCCCTTTTGATTAAGCGGTGCATTTCCTAATCTTGGGTTGTTCAAGTTTTTTTAGTTGTTGAGACTTGTAAATAAATTGTGTTTGTTTTGACTATGGCTAATCTTCCTTCTATCTCTCGTACACTGATGGATGATATAGACCCGGGGTAAGCATTAAGTCGATCGCGATCGACTGGTGGACTGCCAAGACATTTTGGGGTGATCGCTTGAAGATTAGCATTTAGTAATTATTGAGAAATATTCAAGATTGGCTAACAGTATTCAGACTTTTACTGACTATAACTAAATGATGAAACTGACTATAACTAAATGATGAAAATGTATAATTTTTTAATATATTTTTAATTGTTTGATAAATGGATCATTAGATATTATTATATTTGTGGCTATTATTATTATGTTTGTATCTTGCGTTTTGCTTTACACGCGGTTTCAAAAAGCGAGTTTTTCATTTTATTTATGTAGGTAAGTACATGTTCCATATTTATCAAGCATAATAAATAATGTTGACTTTTTCCTTACTTCACCACCCCTACGACCCTGAGCAGTGGGCACACTCGTGAATTTTTCGAAGGGGTCGCGGCGTGGTGGTTCAGGGTCGAATGTCTACCATTATGTCCTACCCAAATACATTGCCAAACATATGTTTTTTTCATTTTGTAGAGTATCGGGAACAAAGAACAGTAAGAAATAAATTATTGAATAAATAATTAGCATTAAATAATAAAAAAAGTATTAATAACAAATACTTAATTAAATTTTACGTACTATATACACGGATTATAATTGATCGAAAAAGAATCATGGGCTATGAGGAGGACCCGGACCCGTGGATCCTCCCCCACCCTTTGTGTGTGCCACTGATATTCGGTGGACCGCAACACCTTGAAAAAATTAGTAGCCCGTAGCCTGGAAAAGTCTGCCCACCCCTGATATAGACCAACCATCACAAATTATCAGATCATAAAGTCAGCTGGCCGTCAGTGGTCTGATGCAAAGATTAAAACTACTTTTTTCTGTTACAACTTCTGGTACCATCAGGTTGCCTTTTTTAGGATATTCTAGTATTGGTGACATGTTAGTTTCACGAATATTTAAAAGATCTGCATTTTACGCAATAGGTGATGGATTTACACCCATTTTATGATTGTCCTATCTTCAATTTACTTCATTATAATGAATATAAGTATGATAAGTATTATCTTACATTCTATCTCCTGATTTTGATACTTTTTAAGTCTTCATTGGTTTCATTTATTTTGAAATTTTACATATCATATACTTCTGTGTTTGGTTATTTATATATTAGTCTAATGAGTCGCAGAAGGGGAAGTTTGACATCATCAAAATAGTTTAACCACACATATATATTTGAGAGTTAATCCAAAATTAATTCTGGACTTTACTCTTTATTGCTCCATTTAACTTTCCTAATTTATTTCATAGATTTATTATTTAAAGTATTATTCAAGTAGTTTCAACTAATTTTCTTTTATTTTTTTCTCTCTCCCTGCCCCTCATACATACGCTGAATGGAATATTAAAATACATATATCGATACAAGTACTCCTCGCTTTACGACTTATCGGTTTAACGACCACTCGCTTTTACGACCAATCGAGTTTCGACCTGCAATTTGGGAAATCCCCTTTCTAAGATTCAGTGGCGAAAGTTGACATGCGCATTGAGCGCACTTATAGGTTTGCTATGCATTTTTCAATCAGTTTCATTCGTATAAGGATTCACTAGGTGTAACCTCGTTATTTTTTATTCTTAAAATAGTAAAGATGTCGACAGAAAGAAAAAGTAAAGCATCACCTGCAAAAATTGTTAAGAATTGGAAGAATGTTATTGAACGTTAAATGGGAATAAAAAATTCTGCAACGAAGCTGGTAAAAAACAGTGAACAGATGTAACATGTTACTTGAACCTGGTTCATTCGACAGTTTCAATAGTTTTGAAAGATAAGAATAGAGTTAAAGAGATTGTGAAATAATAGAGAGAGAATTTAAAGTCATAATGACTAAGCAGCAAAAAGGTCTTATTCATGAGATGGAGAAATTACTGGTGTCATATTTGGCCACTCAATTCAAGTGACGAATTAGTATACGATGGGTGCAAGAAAAAACGCTTGAATAGTTTAGTGAATAATATCGAATTGCTTGATAATCTTGAACAAACGAATATAATTCAAGCAATGGAAAGTTTTGTCAATGCGCTTAACCCATAGTTACATTTGTAGAAAAAAGTTGCGTAGTTACACAGGTGGCCCATGTTGTGTGATAGATAATTTTCGGGTTATTAAGTGTTCTCTTATTATATTTTTAATAAAGTGTTTAAATGATTTATATGTGTAGTAAGCAATAAGAGAAAAACGTATTTAAATTTGAGTTTGATGCTTTTTAATTTATTAAATAGTATATTTTTTATGTAAATTAATGAAAATTCTAGAGTTAAAAAATTGAATAAAAGGCAAACTTAAGTTAGATATTCTCATTATTGTTCCGGTTATTAAAAACAACGTATATATAAATATGATCAATTTGTTTTATGGGATTTTTACATGTGAACTTTTGAGTTAAAAATAAATTAGGAATGTATTGTTGCTTTTAATACGACTCCAAGGGTTTCTTCTGCCTTTTTTTCTACAGTGGTTTTTCAGATGAATACAGTAATAGCTGAATTTAGAGGCTATATTAAAAGTAGGTGTTAATCATGTGATTTCTTTGGATTTCGCTAAAGGTTTTCAAAAACTGAAACACTCTGTGTATCATTTGCTTATGTGTAAGGCATAATTTAGATACACTGAAGAGAAAAACATTTTTGAATTAGTGATTATACAATGGTGAGCCGACAAATGAGGATTTAATTGGTTTTGAAGCTCAGCAATATTTAAAAAGGAAAGAGCTCAAGAAATATGGAAAAGATCTCAATATATGGGTTAACTGGCATGTTCTCTAAGCCTATACGGCTGTGTTGAAACTTGTGTTTATAGTTCAGTGATCGCCATACATTCTATCGCAAACTACTTGTAGCTCATGGGGACATTTTCGGCACTCCTGTTGGCTAACCTTGTTTCCCCTTCTGAGTCACCGATTGAAATTATTTAAGATTTGAGCAGTGAATTCAATGAACGCCTCGAGATTTCATTAGGATTTCAATTATTGCTCATTCAGTTCAATCGTCTGTTATAGAGATTGGTACTGAAGAGTTCTCTCTATTTGTGTCACAGAGGATATTGATTTTTGAAAAGATAATGCTGCGGTGGAGTAAAAACTGATTGAGTGTCAAAAGAATTTATTTCTAAAATTGGTTTCTTCAATTTTTGAAAATATTTTGCATCGTGTTCTTAAAAACACATTTTCGTCCAAGTTTGTTTCAAAGTGAAGGCAATGTTCAGTTATAAATATCTTTGTGAGATATCTTTCTCAAGTATAAAGTTTATTAAAAATAAATATATGAAAACAGACTTACTGATAAACACTTGGACAACTTTACTCGAATTGGCAACCAGGTTACCTACTTTCCCAAGGATAATAAGCTTGCTTATGATAAAGGGGAAAAAAAGGATCTCAATCCTTCTCTCTTATTGTAGTTAATGTGTCTAACAAAAAATTTTGTTATTACATTTGTTACGTAACCCTTTCGTGGGCCTTGAGAAGATTACTTCCCATGTACATTATCTTACAAAACACACCTGTGGGGCGCACAAAACCCATTATAATATATTGGTCCTGCTATTATACGATAGGAAGACTAATACTCATACGAATCTTTTATTTTTTCTTACTGACCTTGCCGACATAAATAGTTTCATACTGTGGCAAGTGAACAAAAGAAACAGTAGTTTAGACCATTCCGTATAGCATAAGCTCGTTAGCTAATAGACGGATATTCCTCAAGAAAAAGGAAAGGAGGTCCTGTTAACTTCCAAGCAAAGAAATGTGTAGTTCCAGATGATGTGCGTTTAGCCAGTGCGAGAAATATGGCGAAGATGGTTTCTAACTATTTTCGAGTACGGTGTAGGAAATGTAGCAGAAAGGAACAAGAAAATACAGATGTGTGCAGAATCTGATGTCCTCTTGTTCATAGCAACATGCTTCTCATATTTTCATGGCAAATAATCCCCATTAAATTTAACTTTCTTTCTGATACTACTGGGCTTTTCAGGAAGTATTTTTCTCACCCCTAAAAATTAAATGAAAACAGAAAATTTGGCGAAATAAAATATATTTCCATAAATGTTATTGTTTATAATTGTTGATAAAACATGAAAAACTGCCAGAAATTCAAAATAGAAATAAATGACCCAGGAAAGGTTAATACTAACTACGCCTTTTGTTGTATAGATAGTTTAATTAAAATTAATTCCACATTTACAGAAATGCAAGTTTTATAGGCACAAATGCAAAGCAAAATGCAAGATTTTCTTTAAAAAATTTGGCAGTTCTTTTAGTCGAGATTTAAAAATACTACATCAGCTTAGAAACTTCGAAATTTTAGTGACCACTGCTGCAGATCCAAGTACAACACATTTTAGTATTATTGAGCGTGGACTATGTGAACTTTTAAAATACTAAAGAGAAATTTATTAAGAAAGAAAGAAAATTTCAAAGAAAATAATACTTTTAGGATTTTTTTTTTCATTTGCTTCATCCAGGATTTTCAACTCTTAGTTTTTTATAAATAAGAAAAAACGTTTAAGAGCCTAATTAACTACTGTTTAAATTAAATATAACTAATTAACTTTTTAAATAATTATCTGTATAAATAATTTTTAAATCTAATGTATTAACTCATTGGTCACTAAGCTTATGAAGTTTCTGAGCCACCGCCCTATTTTAAAACCATCTACGGTGAGCAACCAACCAAAAGAATTACCAACTTTGCTTTAAAAAAATCTTGAACTTATTATAAACTTACATTTCTAATAAATATGGAGGCTTTCATTAAACTGTATCTAACAAAAACAAACTTGGATTGAATTGTTCAAAAGGAAGGTAATTGAAGTGTAGTTAATAATAAACGACAAATGTAATAACCTATTTTCTCATCGAATTAATTCATTTTAATAATAACAATGGAACTCTTTATTTTGTCATTAATTTTTTTTAAATTATAGAATAGGTAATGACTGTCATTCGAATACAATTGTCCAAATGTCCATCAGTGAGCTTGTTTGCAGTGAGTCATCAGTGAGCTTGCACTCTCCTCCGCAATCACCTGGTCTGAATCATATAAAGGATTCGACAACACAATATATCTAGCAAGGATACTTTGAAGAGAGTTTTTAAGGACGAATGAGAGAAGAGAAGTCCTGAAGAAACCACTAGACTTAATAATTCAATGCCGAAATGATTTCAGGATGTTATCAAAAGACGGCGTTATCCAACCAGCTATTAATAACTTATTATCCTAATAATTTTTAGCGCGTTTTCACGTAGTGGAACAAAAGCGCTATAAGGACGCAAATTTCGTCTTCGTTCCATATTTTGTCGTACCTTTTTCTCAGCCAATAAGCAACCAATTGACCTCGGGTTTTCGGCATTTGGTCGCATTTGTGCTCCAGATGAGCCAAATCATATTTAAATTTCCCCATAGTTTTCCCGAATTTTCCTATAGCAAAATACAACATGTGAAAAACGCGCTAAAATTACTTGGCCATGCCAATGATTGATATCTTGCTTCATTTACTACTAAAACTGTGACCGCAGAATTTTTCTACTTGATTTTTGTTGTGATCGCTACAAACCTGTCTTTATTTTAAAAAGCTATGAAAGCAAACCGAATTTACTTTTGTTGTTCTCAATACTTAGAATGAACTAAAAATAAAATATCATTCTAAAATCTTTTCAAATTTCTGGTTTCAAACTTTTTTTTCTTTGTTTATGTAAGCAGTAGTAGGTGAACGCAGACTTTCTCTGCAAGTATATATATATATATAAAGATCCGGCTTGGGGCCCAAGACCTGACCTTGCGGGGGGGGGCAGTTATTTTCCATTACGCCACTGAAAAAAGAGACATATTTTATGCAGTTACGATAAAGGTGAATGGAATACATTAAAATTGTTAGATATTTAGATTCCTTCTCCTTTATTTAAGTCCTAAAATTCCCAATATAAAAAAAGAGTATGCAATTCTCTTCAATAGTGCTAGGAATATTCATGGTCAAGCTTACGAGTAAAAATCGAGGAGCTTTATCGAAGAATCTTGTACAACTTAGAAGTTCGCAATTCTGAAATATTAATCAACTTTATCATGAGATGATAAAAAAAAAACGAGGAAACTACTGTAATTCTTTTCGATAAATTATATATTGTATGGTTTCCTAAGACTTTTTTTCTGAATATTGCTGTAATTACTAATAAGAATCGAATGATATCTCTGGTATTATTGAGTTATTTAGATTATTCTCTAATTTTGAAAAACTCGCATTCCAATCTAGACAATCTGCCTTAGACGTTAATCAACTATGCAAATTACATTAATTAATTCATTAAACCAGGAGTGGGCAATTTTTTTTCTCAAGGGTAGGATTGTGGAAGCGAAGGATTCCGGAGATTTGTACCTTTTTGAAAAGATAGCATTCATTAGTAAATTTTGCATCTCAGAAAGAGTATAAATTGCATCATAAAAATAAATAACTTAAATAAAATAATGTCAGTTTATTTATTGTGCTAATTTCAAATCTATTTCTGCTAGTACATTTAACTTTCAAATCAGTTCAATGAAACAGAAACATACCCTATCACACTTTTCTTTTCAATTTTTTTTAAATCAGGAGTGAGATTGCTTGTCGAAATTCTCATCACAGCCAGAAAGTTCATATCAGACAACTTGTAAGGAATTTATATTCCTACTTCCCTGTAACCCGGCTAGATGTGTAGGAGGAACTAAATGATCAGACGACATGATGAACTTTAATTATTTATTTATTTCTGTATTCAACACAAACACAAATAACGTTCTAAGTGGAATAACTTTGATTAATTAGAGCACGAAGGTGAGACAATATAGAGTTGGATAATATATACGATCATTTGAATCTATCTTTACGATAACTTATACAAAGCTTGTTTTCAGAGGCGTACTAATAATTTAACTCTCTAACTTCTATTTGAAATAAAATTACAGTACCTGAACTCTTGCAATCTTTTAATCTATTCGACGTGGCCTTAAACACTTCTCCAATAGTTGACTTAAGCTCTTCCTCAAGATTCCAACTTCACGCTTCGTATACGTATTACTGCCAGTTTGCTTGCTTTTCATCTATTTACTTCACATCCAAGCAATCCCCACTTCACTTCCAATGTATTCTCACTTCCCTACCTTTCAAAACTCGCGAATACAGAATATATATATATTAAACTTAATTTGCATAACCACGTTTTCCTGTCCTCGGAGAAAGTTGGTTGAAAGAATGCTGGCCCTAAAGGAATCCCCAAGGAGTTAGTGAAAGGACGCGTATAGATCCGTCACAAACTTACATCTATATTTACTCTTGTTGATCTTCATGCACGGAAAACTATGTTTAAAATATATTTCGACTCAAATACAGAGAACCTTTTCTTTGTCTGTTTAGTTTTCTGACTGTCATGGCGGGCCACAGAGTATATTTTTGGGTCATTTCTTCATCAAACCATCATGTTTGCGCTTATTGATAATAAGATTCATTGAGCCTTTCAATGATGCCCATTTCATACCTCTACGATAAGAAATGCAACTATTGTTATCAGTTTTTCGTTTTTCTCAACTGAATCAGTTCAGTGTTATCCGCGTACATTAA
Source organism: Trichonephila clavata (assembly GCA_019973975.1). Classification (NCBI taxonomy): domain Eukaryota; kingdom Metazoa; phylum Arthropoda; class Arachnida; order Araneae; family Nephilidae; genus Trichonephila; species Trichonephila clavata. The sequence continues at coordinate 144,394 of BMAO01036394.1, read as the reverse complement.
ATCAAAAAAAGTTCTCCCTTCATTATTAATCCTATTGTGAAGGTAATTGGAAGTAAACATGAACAGATTTCGGAAAATTAAGGAAATTTTTAAGAAAGTATGCATTTATATACAGGCTTAAGTGACAGCTTAAGTATCGTCCTCATCACGATATAACTCTTCCTAACTCACATATATACAGGGTGTCCGGGCTCAAAGTGTCCAAAAGTTATGGCTTATTATTACGGAACTACCCATCAGAATGTAATAAAATGTTTATCCGTGGATTGGCAATCCCTCCAAGATTTTTTGGATCTAGTCGCGCATTATTCGGCAATCACAGACGATAATTTGTTACACTGACTTCATTAGTAAAGATCTAGACGCCACAACAAAAGGTGCATTGCGTACTTTGGTTAGTGAATCGCTTGGTGGGTGAACAGAGTTCCTAGCTCTTCTGAGCTTTAGCCTCCAATCGTTAGGATTTTGAATGTCTGTAATGTTCTGACTCTTGCCCTTTGTTAATTTAAAATACTTAAGAATTTAAGAATACTTTAGGTAGAAAAATAAAAATAATAAATTAATAATAAAAGAATGCATCAAGTGCATGAAAAAGAACTTCAAAAACAGTGCAGAGCACTGAAAATGAAGTCAGAAGCAGATCAGTGAGTGGGCGGGGCGATTCCTGACCAATAGGGATGTAGCATGTGAACTCAATCGTAGAAAGTAGCGAAGATACATTGAGTGAAACTTTGGTTAATGGAATTTAAATCAGTCACGCGTGTACGGCGACGTGTTCAAACGGAATGGAATGTCGATCCTCCGATTTCAAAATCTATCCACCAATGGGACGACGAGAACTTTGGTATCTCAAAATGTCAAGTATCCTTAAGCTTTCATGATAGAAGACACTGTTGATCGTATGAGTAATTCATTTTGTAGGAGTCTTGATAAGTCTATTAGGCAAGCCAGTAATGACATTTCATTCTGTTCGAACACGTCGTTGTACAAGCGTGACTGATTTAAATTCCGTTAACCAAAGTACGCTGTGCAACTTTTGTTGTGGCGTCCACATCTTTACTAATAAAGTCACTGTAACAAGTTATCGTCTGAGATTACCGAATAATGCGCGCAGACCCAACAAATCTCGGAGGGGTTTCCAATCCATGGATGGACAATTTATTACATTCTAATGGGTAATTTTGTAATAATAAGCCATAACTTTTGGATACTTTAAGCCCGTACACTCTGTATATATTTAAAAATAATAAAAATGACAACTAAGATGTAGGTTTTTCCCTTTTTTTAAAACATTTGCTGCAGTAACTAGGATTTCACTGCAATATGCAATAGATTCTTGTGTACGTTATGCGTTAAAAAGCGTTTACTGACGCAAGGAATGATACGAGTTCAATCAAAGGAAACAGAAAGAGATGGAGGGAAAAGAGGAAAAACTTATATACGTTTCTTTCCAGCGAAACCCTTTATCGATTTATTGGGCTAGATTGAAATATGTTTTGGATTCTTTAGAAGAATTGGTGAGAGAATTCTCCTCGAAAAACAAGGATCAAAATTCAAATCACGTTGAAAAGAACGAACTCCATTTCATTTGGAAAGTATTGGTTTTCCGTCACCGAAACAAATTCCACTTCATCATTTTTTTTTTTACTTCATACGTGGTTTGTGCTCTTTTGAAACGTCATATATGAAAACACACTCACACACACACATATATATATATATAGCTAGCTGGTAGATAGATAAGGCTTTTAATTAGATTGCGAAATATTAGAGAAGTAAAGGGTTATTATAATTAAAGTTCCACTTTCAAAATGCTATAAAAATTTACCACTCCTCAGAATGATCTCAGATTTGATCTGTATCTACTTGTGTGAAGAAGAAGAAAATGATTTGGCGTAAGAAAAAATTCATTTTGTTTTTATTGTTGCTTTTTATATGGTTTTTGACCCCCAAAAAATTTAAAACTGATTTTTCCCGTCCAATGCTGTACGGTCTTGTCGTGGAGGACGAACTTTTCATTAAGGTAACTGGGACATGAAGGTGCTTTAAATTTTACATTTTTTATTTTACTTTTAAAAAATAGAGGGCACTTTGCTGCTTTTATAGATGCATTGTTTATGAGAATTCAATCAAAAGAACGCTAGAAAATTGAATTTTAAAATTGTAAACAAATGTGATGTAACTGTGATCCAGGTACATTTTCTTCAAAATCCGTAGTGTGGACAATATGTATTGAACATATTCACATATTGGACATATTCACAATATGTATTGAAAAAAATTAATTTTTCTATTCGCGCGAAGAATGTAATTTTTCTATTATATATGTTCAAATCAATTGAAAATTGCACATTTTTTTGTGCAAAAATTACGGAAAATGTAAATGATTTGTCGCAAAGTTTTGAAAAAAAAAATTTTTGTTTTTTGAAATGTTAATTACGTTTAGATTTGCATTTAAATTAAATACACAGCTTGTAAAATAGACATTTCGTTTTCCCTAACTGCTTAGTGTTAACATTTGAATGCTCATGAACAATTCTATATGTTTATTACTTTTGGTTTTACATTAAAATTAATAAATATTCATGTGTATGAATACAAAAACAGAGATTCTTTTGTTATAATTTTTAAAAACAGATTTATTTGTCATTAAAAATGACAAATAAATCTGTTTTTAGAAATTATAACAAAATTTAAATTAGACATCAAATTAATTTCGTAACTTCACCAAAGACATTTTTTATGTATTTTTATAACAATAAAAATACGTGTTTGGAATTTTGTAATATCCTGTAATGATGATGTTCAAAGTGAAGTAAAAATACTAAAACTTAAAGACAAAAACTTTGGTATTTTAAATGGAAGATGTGAATCGTTGATAACACGTATTCATGAAGTAAGGAAAGGGTAATATATTAAAAAGACTTCTAAAGAATCTAGCATTTTAAACTTACAATTTAAAAACTTAAAAATGATGCAAAACAATCCAATTAACAATTGTATGACTTTATATTGTATTAAAATATATTATTTTACAAATCATAGATGAAAATATCTTTATTTGCAATTTTCACAAAACGCATTGTTTGGCGATTCCTGTACACTTTTCTCAAAGTATACTTTACTTATAGTGCTAATATTTTGCATAATACAAGATTAACAAATTTTTAACAAAGTGAATTAATTCGTTTTCAAATAAACATTCAGAAATTTCAGATATAGCACAATTTCTGCATAAAATTTAAAAGAAATTTTAATTACTAAATTTTAAAAAATTTAAAATTTTTATAAATTTATATTTTAAAATTTCATTTCGTTCATTTCATGGATTGTTTTGTGTACAAAACCTCCGTGAAACTTTACAGATATATATGCAATAGATTTTATGCAAAGTGTACCTAAAGGTAAGAACGTGCTTGAAAATAAAATAAAAATAGTTATTTATTAATTATTGCTCTTGCAGATTTATTTGTCATTTAAAATGAAATTTTTTTACATTAACTAGTACATAAAGATACAGATAATTCAACGCAAAAGTTTTATTTCCGTTGCTTTAAATTTAAGTAAGTGAGAACCATTTAAAGTTGGTGCAAAAAAAAGTTCATTTTTCTTTCTCGCAGACGTCCCAGTTAGCTTAACAGTGCGAAAACTGTGGAATGATTTGGAAGTCATTTTTTCCCGTAAAAAAACCCGAAACAACCATTCACATTGAACAGTAAAGTTGGTTTAATATGTAACTCATGTCCAAGCCATAGTATTTCGATTCAAAATGTCACTTGCAACCTAATCAGTGGCGTAACGGAGAATATTAGGGCCCCTTGCAAAGTCAGGTTTTGGGCCTCAAGCCCAAATGCGTATTTGGCGTCAGTCAGGGTTTGGGCCCCTAGAATCCTTGCCCCCTTACGCAATGTGGGGTTTCGGGGGTGTATACGTCACTCCACTCAGCCTAATCCATTTTAATTTTGCCTTTGAAATAGTGCCCTCTATCAATACATTTTGAAACTTTTTTAAAGCATTTTGAAAGTAAACTTTAATTATGATCACCTTGTACATAGTGTGACGATCTATACGCGTCCTTAATCACTAATACTCTTGAGGAAACTTTGGGGCCAGCATTCACGTTAATTCACAGCCTCTCAAGAAGAAACCCTGATATTTAAATTAGCTTGAATATATAAAGTCTGGGTTTTGTAGATGTAAGATAGAAGGAACAGGAGAACTGTTGCGGTGATACGTAGGTGAGAATATTAGAATATTTATTGAGTATTTCACAAACATAGCTCGAGTTAAGGAAGGAGTTGCTAAGATAATAAATTATTAGATTAAGGATCTATGATAGATTGAATTTGATTTAGTAATCCGATCACTAGCGCTTGTTCACTTTATCTAGTTCACTTAGTCGTGTTTACTTAGAGTTATTCATTGAGAATAGATTGCTCGCTGTATATATCATTCCTAGGGTTTCCTTTTGTAGTTGCACTTGGATTGATTAAGTGCGTTTGAAGAGAAATAAAATAATAGTTATTATGGAAGTTGTTAGTGATGCTTTGTTTCCCCCACACCCTTAGGTAGGTAAGACAGTGAAGGAGCGGTGCCAAATAGGTCGCGCTCACAATAGAAGTCATTTGTTGATCAGTGGTGTTTTATCATGGATATACATTTATAAATAAGGAATTGAACTTATTGGATTAATTCGGAACCCAATTTGTTACTATTTAAGTACGTAGTTTCAAAAGAGAAAGAGAGTATAACTACTACATATTTATAAATCATAGCAATCTTCTTATAAACTTGAGACAACCTAATTTGATTGAATGATGTTGTAGTATATTAATACATTTTGGAATATTCAATTAATGTCTTGAAGATCTTACACAACTTGAAGGTTTTCCTTTACAGGTTACTCTTGTTCCAACAACGTGCTATACAAAAACATTTAAACAATTGTTATAATATATATATATAATATATAAATAAAAAATAATATATATATAAGACTTGAATATATATGAGCTCTTTATTCATTTTTATACTTTGAATGTATTTCTTATTTAATTGATATATTGTCTAACGGCTACTGAAATTTTCCAAACCCTCCAAGAGATCAATTAAATTTGAACCAACGTCAATTATTGATAACATGTATACATAAAGTACCATAAAAATTAGATTTTTATAGTAGTACTGATATATGTTATATATATATTAGCATATCATGTATGTGCTTGTTTTCGAGATCGGAATAATAATGAGAGAACAGTTATCTTCATTGGACAACCCTTGATTGTCATAACTGAGGAAGTTTTACTATATATGTTCACTATTCTTCAAAGGATCCCTAATCAGCTCATTATTGGTATCGTGACAGCTAAACGGAGTGTAACCGTACACTACGCAAAAAATAATAATGGTAAACTTGAACGAAAGTCACGCATTGAAGACAATAATATGGTAATTATATTATATACGATCATAGTAGGTTGCCCCAAGTAATGTGAGCTGGAAAAAAATTTCAGTATAATTGTGCGAAATTATTTTGAGTATTAATGAATCAAAGTAAACTCTAAATTATGAAGTTTATAGAATGAGCAATTAATTTAATTAAAACATTTAATTTTTCTATTATGAAAAATCATTTTTTCTCCATTTTAAGAATATCCTAGATATGGAATTTCGTAAAAAATTCTCTCTACTTGAAAGTGTTTCGGTTAGAGAGGTCTCTTAATGTTAAATATATATTGTGAGCTTTGGAATGTGAAAAAAATCTGCGAGGTGTAACCACCAGGTGAAAGATATTTCACATTTTATTGATTACAAATAAATGGCAGGATTTTAAATAGTGTTTTCGAAACTCTCTATTAGACATATTACTATAAATCATACATAAAATTAATAGAAAATTACCAAGGAATGGCCAAGCTTTATTTTCAGTTAAAAATGCTTGATGTGACCCTTCTATTAAACGAAAAAAATACAATCTGTAATCAAGTTCCTTTCACAAATTCTGTAGTACGACACTGTCAATTGGTTCCTTATACTGCAGAAATATGTTATTTAAGTCAGTGTTTTCAGTATCGATGATGCATATGCTGTGTTTTTGATGTAGTACCATAAGAAATCTCAGGGCTTAAGGTGGTGACCATATAATTAGGGTTAATCAATATTACCCATATTTCCTATCCATCCTCTAGTGAAAGCTTCTTTTTCTTAAATATGCACGTACATGCAAATACCAATGAGCTGTGTCTTCGTTCTATTGGAACAAAATTTATGTTATCCTCACGCAATTATGTAAATTACTATATATGCATAATGTCCAGACAATTACTATCTAGTACCGTTCTTTCAAAAAAGAAAAAAAAAAGATCCATACACAAAAAATATATTGTGTTTCTGGTAAATCTCTTTGTAACTGCCCCATTTCATGGGGAAACATCCACTTTCTTCTTGATCGACGGCAGGAAAAAAACATGTTAAAATTTTCTTTATAGTATATTTTTATATGCGTAATAGTTTGGAAACCTGAATTTTTAAAATCCGGCCATCCATTAGTCCTAACCCAGTAAAATCATTTAAAAAATAACATTAATACGAAATATATTAATTATTAAATGTAGTTTCAAGAAAATGTGAATTCTAGTATATAAAATTTTTGATGGTTTAAACTTGTCCTAAAACCTCTAAATTCAAAATTTCATGTAAATTCTTTCAAAAATTCAGGAAATATTCAATTTCAAAAGTACGATCAGAGAATAGTCGAGTCGGGTAATAGTAATTTAAGGTACTAATGTACTTTAATGTACTAAGGTACTAATGTACTTTGTCGTAGTCTTCGCTACTCTAAGATTATCACTTTCGGTTTACCTGAATCTGACTGTGTGAATGCATATAAAATTACTACTATTTATCAATCAATCTTATTTATTGACTTTTCTTAATTAAGAGATTACACAAATACTATTCAACTTTAAGAACAATAAAACACAGTGGAGAATGAGAAGGATTCAATAATCATGAACGAAGGAATCCTATCTGAGTCTACGAAGGGACGACGCGTACAATACACACTTATACTTAATTGGAACAAATCAAACTAACCTGATTCCTTATGTTACGGCAGGTTCGTCTAGCTGCTTCCTTAATATCTTGATTGTATTTCTTTAATAGGCGACTTCTTTCCCTGCTATTTCGCAGTTCTTTTATGAACTAACTTTATCCACAACGTTACAATAGACTCTACTCACAATGTCTACGTTTACACTTAAAAAACAACTTTCTCATTTCATTTCATTCTCCCCTTTCTAACTCGCTAAACCCGAACTTATATAAAATATCTCATTTGCATAAATCACGCTTGGCTCCCGGTGGAGATTGGTTGAAATAAATAAAACATTTAAAAAGTATATGAGAAGTTACGTAAGTACTTTAAATGTACTAATTCATAATTTTTAATTATTGATTCACGTGTCACGAGTGTTAAAAAGATGGAAAATACATTAAATCGCTGGCGTAAAGTAATCCAAAATATTTGGCCACGTAACAGTTTTTTTTTATTAAAACTGGTAGAACACACACAAGCCAGTATACAAATTATGTAACTGTATATACTCATTGCTCAAATTATAAACTTGCATTATTATGTAATTTTATTATTTGTTCTTTTTTCGCAAAATTCGTTCTTGGCGCTGCTCCTTAGTTAAATTTTACTTTTTACAACTCATTTTTACTCACTATACCTTATGTATAAATAAATTTATTACATCATCACGAAAAACTTTTTTTTAATGCAGATTTGTTTTATGTACAGTTTTGTACATGTGGTCTGTCAATCCTTCCATATTCTCTGCTCTCGGTTATGCTTGGTTCTATCGCAAATAATACAAACGCTGTCCTTCAATTTTCAGATACAAATTTATGATGTAATGCTGTGTTAATCTTTAAGCTTAGTAGTTGATTGAACTGAAAAATGCGCCTTATTGCCAATTTGTAACTAGAATGTTGAACAGGACTTACTGACTTTTTATTATTATTCTCTAGTGTGAGATAAATAAATGAATTAATTATATCATCACGCGAAAAAAAATTTCTACTATATAAAAAGATATATTTTTGAACTAATATGATTTGAATAAAATTTGGAACATTATCTATTTACATCATTCTTTATCTAATTCTGAAAAAAGTTAATAATATAGAATTCAATTATGTAAAAATAAGGTTTTAGAAGTTAACTGTTAATTTAATTGTTCGGGGGTGAGTAAAGTAATTATTTCAATAACACAATAATTTAATTTTCTTTGAGCCATTAAACTGTCTGTTATTCTGGTATTTGTACTTAAGTAATAGTGTGGAATTGTTCTACATTAAATGTTCCTCAAATAGAACTATTTATTTAATATTCATTACACATCCTAGATGTTTTCTTGATTGTGTAGAGTTAATGTATATATGTTTATACAATACATTGCTATTTCTATCGATTATATGTGTTTTTCCTATGGGTTTTTTTCTTCTTATGTCTTCCAAGGGAAGATGATGATGCAACTATACAATAACTACTAAATGTAACTAATAACTGAAGAGGAATAATTACATTGTTCAACTTCTGATTTATAACTCATTTTAATTATTACATCAATAGATAGTTATTATAATGTCCAAAAACCTATAATAATTAAAATTTTAAAAGGCGTATGTTTGATGGATGAGGAATTCTACACATATGATGACGATAATTTTTGAGGTAAATCTAACATGATACGTATTCCATTATTCCATATATTAGTCATTAATACAATAAGGATGTGAATTCTTTATTCGGTTGCCTCAAAGTCATATTTCCTCTCACCAGATTTTTAGGTTTTAAAATATTTTCATGACTTCTGGAACTAACTTGTATTAGTTTAATAGCTTTAAAGTTTATAGAAAAATGCAGCATACTATAGTTAGTACTAAGAAAATTATTTTTTAACCATATAAAAATTACCAGCATTCTCAATCTGAGACAATAATCAAACTTAAGCCCCGGCTTTAAGTAAATAGAATTAAACAACTTAGGAATAAAATATTTAGGATTATGCTAAGTTACAACTGAATTAGCCGTAAATTTATAAAACACGCTAATTTTTAAATCGACTTATTCAGAGCTAAGTAAGCAACTACTGCATTGGAGATTTGCATACACACAGCTATCTTCAATGAGTAAAGCAATTCAAAATATTATAATCTCCATATCGAGTGCGTCTAAAAACGAATTCGTGTAGTTGTAAAGGACATGTTGTTCTCTTCAACTCTGCGTATTAGCATGAAAAATATATATATAATACTGAATAAAAGCATATTGACAAAATAAAATCTCTACAAATAAAAGCGAACATCTTAACTTTTGAATATGTTTCCTGTTTTGTTGCTTTTTAATTTGTTTAGTTTTAATTAGTTTCCTTTTGAATTTACATCTGAAAAATTACCTTAGCATTGGAAATATTAACTCTAAAATTTTTAATTGTATTAAATTTCTAAAAAATATTTAAAACTCAGTTACTTTTGGTTATGTACTTTGCAGTCAAAATATTTTAATTAAAAGCCGATTGAAGGGCACACGTCTTTGCTTGTTATTAACTTTTTTAATTTTTAGAAAGAATGTAAAGAGTAGATTTTCTAAGTCCCCAAACAATTTATGAGCAGCACAACCGCGACTATTCCACATCAAAATCATTGGCTCAATCAAGAAGTAAATCTGAACAGTCAGATGCACAAAGCTTATGCATTTTCAAGATTATTATGATTCGTTAAAGTGTGTATCATTTTTAACCTGTTCAGGGCCGAACGATTTTTCCTGTTAAGCCTAGCCCCAACGAAAAATTCATACAAAATCATTACTGTATTAAAATACACAGAAATGTATGTTTTATAATCATTCCACATTCCATACGTTCCAAATTCAGATCACTCTGGTGGGATCACGGACTTCAGAACGGGGAAAACGCAGTATCGCATACGATACCATGGGCTCTGAAGTGATCAGATACATATGATCATGATCCAGAACTTAATTATAATGGTGAACTCCTTGTTTCTGAAACAAGAATAATCGGAAAAAGTCATTAGCTTTTTCAGAAAACAATTCATCACCTGAGCATCGATTATAAAATCCTTTTACTTAAAAACCGTATACTTCCAAACATAAGACGATTCGTGTATGAGCTGAAAATGCATTTTTTCTTCAAAAATTTCCTCAAAGTTTGAAGCCCATATTTTTCCGAGCTGAAAAAAATTATGAATATGAGTGCGAAGAGGGTAAAATACAGGAAGAAAGAAATTTATGTTCGTCATGTGATCGTCAACCTATGTTCAATGTCCTACAATCAAAATTCGTTGCATGTTGATTATACGCAAACATCCTATTGAGTAAATGAAAATTTCTTAAACTGTTTGGAAGCTCGAGTCCAGATACTTACTTTGAAAGATTTATGTGTGTTTTTTTTCCTTTTAGAATGGCTAGCGAAAAAAAAAAAGAAAATCATTTTCCCTTAATTGTGCTTTTTGTTTTGAGATTAACAGATCGGTACACAAACTGACTTCCTTACTTAAACTTTAAAAAAGTCCCTAAAGTTCTTGGCTTATATAAGGCAATATACGGTGCATTGTCTTTAAATTATTTCCTTTAAAATCTAAATAATAGTGGCAATTCTTTTGAAAGATAAATGACAAGAGTTTGAACTAATTTTAAGCAACATAGTAAAATTAAAAATATCACCAATCTATTTTTAATCTGTTATTTCCTTTCTTATTCCAAAAAAAAAGGCTTAACAATTATTTAGTACCTAAAAAATTTCGATCGTAGATATATCTTAGAATGAAAGCCTTTTTTCCCCTTAGTTTGATGAGCACAATACGTTCAGCGTTTAATTTAAATGGAGGAAAAAATTCATCAAAATTAATGGTAGAAAAATACAAAAAGGAATTCCTTTCCAAATAGCTATCTATACTAATAAAAAAGTTTAAAAAGAATAAGGAATTTAGACTAGAAAGATGCGTAACTTTCCATCACTGTCAGCTATGTCGATATAGAGGCACAAAAGATAACTTAAAATCGAATAGAAATAAAATAATGAAACCTGTCTTTTCTCCGTTACGGTCTCCTACTCTTCTAAGGAAACAAGAATTCTTCTATGGTCGTCTTTAAGCAGCCTATCGATTTTTTTTACCAAGCAGTTTCTGAGGACGCTTAAGTCTTCTATTCCAATGGCAACTAGACCGACGTAAACTACATTAACTGGCGGAGACTACTGGCCACAGTGCTTTCCACCGGAGAAAAAAAATCGAGCATTCGAAAAAAAGTAGGGTTGTTTGGGATAATGTTGTTTATTCCCATCACTGTTCGAAAAGAACAATTCTTTTTACTCCAACCCAAGGAAAAATTCCGTTTGACTCTGTGCGTTCTTATTATCGAATTTTCGGAAACAGGCATTAAAGAAACGAAAAGAATGTTGAGTTGTTTCAGCGTGAAGTCTTCCACGCCATGATGTGATTTCATTTCAAATAAACTCAGAGATCTACAGCTTTAACTTGGGCAGATACTGTGAATATTTGGTGCTAAGTTTTATTTTTGAGAAAAGTTTGCTATTTAAAGTATTCAAGTACTCTTGAAAAGGAGTTAAGTACAAAAGAACAAACTTATATATACACTGTATTAAATTGAACTACAATTAAAAATAATACATAGTATATAAAAAGGATTACACTTTTTTTTACATGCATTTTAAGCAAAATGCATTGATAAATGATACAAAGTATACTTGATGTGAAAAACTACAAAAAAAAAAAATTAAACAAAACTTTCATTTAAAAAAATTTGTCATTTTGGCTTTAAAAATTACATTTGATTTATTGGCAATAAATTGCTAGTACAATTGACTCTCGATAATTCGAAGTTGGATGAACCAATAAAAAACTTCGAATTATCAGGAGGGCAGAAAGCAAACTCCCAAAATACACAGAAGAGAAATTTTTCTAACACATTTAAATTTGAAACTATGTAAGGAAACAACATTGTGCATATGTATAAAATTATTTTAGAGTACTTTTAAAAAGTGTACACTATATAGTATAAATATTATACAGAAGTTAAAAGTCCTGTATTAAAAGAATATATTCAAGACATGCAAACACAATCCTATGCATCACAATAACGGACCAACCTTTCTGAACACATGTATAGAAAGACCACGTGTTAAATGAAAGATATGGACCGCTGACAACAGGTGCGATTGGCCTATTGTCCTTGCAATAAAAGCGTCTTTCTGCCTGAGGAACCGGAAAATACAAAAAAAGGGTAGCAGACAGATAGTCATCGAAGGGGCTACGTTTCAGAGGAGACACTCAGAGCTAATACAACGCAAAACTTGTAAGCTCCAACCTATTTGCTACAGGACTGTACATAATAATGAGTGTTCGAATTGTCAAGAATTTTATAAGATTCGAATTATCTTGTGTTAAAGTCTGGCTAGCAACTGATTTTACTTCGAAATTTTGAGTGTACCAAAACGTATTGTTTTAGTTCGAAATATCAAGAGTTTTTCAAGGGACTGAGCATATACTTCGAATTATCGAGAGGTTCGTACTATCGAAGGTTTGAATTATCGAGAGTCGACTGTATTTGATTAATATGCAACTTCTGACGGTGCCAATACAGCGACAGTAATTTCAAATCTAATTGCTACCACTTAGATGCACAATGTCCGCGGTAGCATAGAGGTTATGGTCACGATTGGTCGATACGTCCTGGATTCGAGTCTTGGTGCCACTAAAGACCCGCCGTGCGTAGGGTGCTGATTCACGTAAAATATGTCAAGATCAAAATCCTTTTGTGGTGTAGGGGGGTTGTTTGGAAAGTAGCTCAGGGGTCGTCTTTGTCTTCTGACCGAGGCTCAGAATCACGCGGTCTGTCACCAATGGGAGAAGTGCGGCATAATATAACTCACTCATTCATATTGATTCCCAAAATTTTAGTTTGTTAGTAATATCCGACTAAGATAAACATTTGAATTTTGGATGATGCGGCAGATAGGGACTTCAAACCGCACAAAAAATATTCGAAAATTTAATAAATACTTACATGTAACAGACAACTTTGTCAACATAATACAGAAAAATTTTTATGCGGCAGAGAAGGACCGCATAAAAAGAAGTCGCACTTAGAAAATACGGCAATAATTTACGAAATTTATGAGAAAATGCTTTCAAACAAAAAATAATAATTAAATTACTCATGGAAACATTTTTAAAACATTTAATTTCTCATCGTATACATGGAAAAGTTTTCAAAATGCTCGTACATAATTCACTGCTACTCGTCATAATTCATAGTGAGCATCTTCCTGTGAGGAATTAGTTCAAAATCCTTTCCGTCACTTGAAGATATAATCTCAATTCAGGAACGTATTAAGCCTTCTTGAGACCCTAGGCACTTAGACATATGTAGGCCTCACCTATGACCTATAAAAATAGACAGTGCATGGCATATGTTGTCAAATGCTCTATAAAACCGAAATAAATGTGTATGCGTATCGCACAAACCGGCTCGACCGACTGCCGCCTTTTAATTGAATGAGTAATGATGGTGCATAGTGGTAGGCCTAGATCTATACAGGAACTAGGGTTAGGAACTTTACAGGAACAGTTGACATATCATTTGAAATTCCCAGTTTTTTGGAGAATACAACCTGAAAAAATATTTGACCATTGAAATTATTCCAATCATGATCTTATTAAGACTAAGTCGAGAACGAGACGAGGCCCGACGCCCCTATTGTAGCCCAGGCCCAGGTGGCCCGTGCCTTAAGACATCCCTGTTTCAATTGATTTATTTTTTGGCATCATTAAGTCAGTGATAAGTTTTTGAGATGATGGTCGGTTGGTTAGTTGCTAGTAAACGTCAGGATAAAAAAAATATGCACGATCAAAGCTTTTTCGAATTGGTATCTATTTTAAGAAAACGTTTTTCCGATTTGTTGGAAAGCTTTATTGAGAGACTTTATAACAAGTGAACAGAGTGCTTTGAAATGTATATATGTAGGATATCCCAAAGAACTTTTTCTTTTTGTAAAATGTTAGATCATCTCTTTGCAGAGGACAGCAATTTTAGTCAAAAACAGCATTCCACAGCAACGTCATCTAGCGTGCTTATTAAAACACTGACGTAATTTTCTCGTCAGAGGCCCACTAACCATCGACTAGGAAGCATCGTATCAGCGCGTCCGCGCTTCTTTCACCACAATTGGCGGTAAATCACCTGCACATCACATAATGAGTTTTATTTAATTTCTAACGTCCTCCCAGAAGGGATTGACTATCTATCCTTTCTATATTAATGTTTCCATATTAATTTCTGCCTATAAATGTTTCTATATTTTTAAATACCTGCATGTCTTAGTTTCTATTTTGTAAATATTCCCCATGCAAATACTTTCCTATAACTCGTAATAAATTGTTTAGTTTCTTTAAACTATGTTGTCTATTCTATTTTTCAAATTTAACCCATACACCGTAAAAACACCCAGACACGCCGCCAAATAAATACACCGCAATCTGAAGAATCTAACTTTTTCGGAAGATTTCGGTTAGATTCCCACATATACGTGCATTGATAGAAAACATTACAGTGGCACCAAAGCCGCTAAAAATCACATACTGCATAAAAAGGATCGCATAAAAATAATAGCGCATATGAAAGGACCGTACAAAAACAGGATCTACTGCATAACGAATTTGTTCCTTTAAACTAAAAAAATATTTAAAATATTATTTTTATAAAACTGTCTTTTTTTCGAAGCTAAGAAAATGTAGAAATTAAATTATAAGCGCATTAACAAGTGATGATTTCAAAAGATATATATATACACTCAAGAGCCAAAACATTATGACCACCTGTCAATAACGAGTTGGCCAACCTTTGGAGCGCAACACGGCTTCAACCCGCCTTGGCATGAATGCCGCAAGTCCTTGGTAGATCGCCGGAGACAAATGGTACCAGATGTTTAAGCAACGGTCACGCAAATCCGAGATATTACGAATTGATGGTCTTTGAACTCTGAGCTGCCGTCCAATGACTTCCTAAATGTGTTCTATCGGATTGAGATCCGGTGAGTTAGACGGCCAGGACATTAACTGGAATTCAGCATCATGTTTCTGCAACCACTCCAACACAATTTTAGCCTTGTGACATGGGGCATTGTCCTGTTGAAACATTCCATTTCCAGCTGGAAAAACAGAGGACATGTAAGGGTACAACTGGTCCGCAATGATGTTCAGATTCTCTGTAGCATTCATGGTCTGCTCTACCACAACCACGGGCCCCAGAGACGCCTAAGAGAACGTCCCCTAAAGCATAATACCGCCACTACCAGCCTGTGTATGACCTGATGTACATTGAAGGAGCAATTGTTCACCTGGACGACGGCATATTCTGACACGGCCATCTGCGTGATGAATGAGAAACCGTTATTCATCTCACCAAGCAACTCTCTCTCACTGATCCATGGACCAGTCGTGATGTTCCCGGGCCCAACGCAGGCGCAGTCGATGATGAAGCTTGGTCAGCAAAGGCACACGAGTGGGACGTTTGCTGCAAAGCCCCATATCCAACAGTGTCCGCTGAACAGTGTGCTCCGATACTATTCTACTTGGTCCTGCATTGTATTGGGCTGTCAGCTGAGCCACTGTCTGGCTCCGGTTTTGCTTCACCATGCGAGACAGTCTTCGACAACCTTTTTCTTTGATAGCGTGTGGACGTCCATCACCATGTCGTCTACTGCTAGTTTCACAGTCATTCATCCACTTTGCGTAAGTGCTAACAACTGTAGTTCGCGAACAACCCACAACCCACGAGTCATGCAGTTTCGGAAATACTAGTTCCGAGCCTTCGAGCCATTACAATCTGCCCTCTATCAAAGTCTCATAGACCCGCAGCCTTTCCCATCATACACAGAAGTAAATGAAAGAATGATTATTCAGACTCTCCAGCAGCAATTAAATACCACTTCCACCTGATCACGTGCCTTCCACGTCATCCAGGCGAGTTCGTTGCAAAATGTAGCTGTGGTCATAATGTTTTGGCTCTTGAGTGTATATGTATAAATATATAAGGGAAATGCTTTTTTGGAACCGTAAATAGAAGTCTTCTCATAAATATTTATTTCTTTTCTTATATATATATATTCCATTTTAAAATTTGTAAGAAAATGTTTACTATTTGTATTTTATAAACATACACACTTTAAAACCATATTAATACTTTCTGAAAAATATGGCTTATTTAATATGTTTATTTTTGTTTGTAATGTAACTTTTATCTTTTAAGTCCATTTCATAAGAAACTGTACATAAAAATTTCAATTTTTAAAATGTGATATCTCAAAAGAATTTTCGTACATTTACATAAAATTTTATTAAAATGTTTTTTACTTACTATTTATTCTAGAGTGCCTGAGTAAGAACATTTTGAAATATACAATTTAGAAGTGGATTTTTTTACGTTCTAATATATTGAGATAGAGTAGATATATATTTTACAGAAAACCCGATTATTATTTCAATTGATAGTAACTTTGAATACATTGTGAATTCTTCAAAAGTCCTAGTTCTAGCTTTGTACATATTTCTAAGTAACTATTTTTTTATAAAAGCCTTTTCCTTAATAGATGAATATTTACAAAAAATATATTATTTTCCTTCGTTTTTCAGCGAAAAAATGCATTAAAATTACCTTTTATTGTTACAGAACTTTTTAAAAAAATTTTGCATGTATATTCTATTTTAGATGACACTAAATATATCCAAAAAGATTATCAAAAAATACGTTTTCTTCAAAACCAAGGTTCGAAAGTAATCTAATGTTGTTGTCGTGTATTTCTTACTGGGACATTATGAAAGACGAGAGATAGATGAAAAGATACATACAATACAAACACAGAAGAAAAAATATAGACTTTTCTTACAAACTATGACCCCAGCATAGAACAGAAGGGATGCGCTGATTTCCCTTCGAGACGGGAATCCACATTTCAGGCGAAAAAGCCCGACTTCTTTTCCTGAAGATACATCCATGCCTTATTCGGGATTCGAACCTGAGCCCATTCGATTACAAGCCGAGTGTCATAACCACCATTCTAGGTGGAGTGTCAGCGTAATCTTATATCTTACAAAAACATCATTTGCATTTAAATCATATTTCTTAGTGAACGTATCTCCTGTTTGTTAGAAAAGCACATTTTACTCATGAAATATATTATCATTTGTTTGAAAGTTTTTAAAGCCTTCATTAGGTTGCACTGATCGAAAAAAATTCCACCACCAAGAAAGAGTTGCGTTAAGTAAGCAAATTTGGTGGACATGCTTATGAATCTGAAAGATTCAAATTTCTATTCAAATTTCGTGAAATACCACGAATGTATCTTCTGTATAGGCAACACTGGTCAAGGAAGGATACTATCTCAAGAAGACCGGTCTCTGGGCGTCCAAGTGGCACTACTGGGAGAAATGACCACCGTGCTCGAGGTAAAGCTGTAGCGTATCTCATTGTGTCTGCAACAAAAATTCGAACTACAGTTGACTATGTGTTGACACAATGAACTGTTACAGATCGGTAAATCGTCCTGATGCTGCTTTGATTGAGACCAGCTATAGACGAGATGAAACTATTCTTACTAGGCTTTGGAGTGTACATACTTGAGATCAACGGCATGTGAAGGATTTTAAAATTTACCCTCCTTGTCCGAATTGCAATGTGACCCAAACCTCTCCTGCTCACATCTTAGCTTGTATTGGTTGCTATAAGAGCCAGCTGCTCTCAAGTCCTGCTACAGTTTCAGTAGCAGGACTTCGCACGGGTTCATGGACTTGATCTAGAAGTTTCTATCAATCAAGGGGGATAAGAAGCAACAACAACAACAGATCAGTTACTTCAAGGATAGTCTCGAACCTTGTAGCGCGATGTAACCATACGTTCTGTAGCATGCATTCCACTGACTCCAAACCATTGCCGTTTATAACGTTATTGGTGTCAAGCTAAAGCACATTGGAGGACAGAAAGAAGTTCTTTTGTATTTTTTGAGGAAAACTGGTTATGCCTTGGTTTCATTAATTGCCGTGTGTTGGTTAAAAGGAAGCTGGTGAGTACCTGCAAGCAACCTGTCTTTGACCTAGATTTACCGGATCTACATCTGGAGTATGCTGTGGTGATTAATTTTCTGAAAGCAGAGACACTCTCATGGTTGACCCACGCACTCTGAGAGCACATCTGAACTTCAGTCTGGTGTCTCTTTATGAACTGTGTTCAAGGAGATGATTTCCAACAGGATTACGAGTGGTGTCATACGACAGTTATAACTGAACATAACTAACTCTAAATTAGGGGTACTCAACCTTTTTTCATCCGGGTTGCATACATATGACGACTTTTTCACGCAGATCACAACATAAGGAATAATGGAGAAGGGGTTTATAAGATTAAGGACATTTAAAATGCGGAAAATTTATCAAAATATTAAAACTCATATTTCTGGATTTTATCATATAAATCTATATTAAAATCTATCTATCAAACTCAGCTTAAAAATAGGTTTTATTCCTTTCTTACCAACTTATGGTGAAATTTCGATTCCTTTTCATTAATATCAAGCCCATTGTTTGGATTCTACTGTCATAAAAGCAAAGCTTCATGTTCTTTGATAATTTGATTTGTTCTTTTGACAAAGCCTCACTTATTTTTATTTCAGACATAAATTTATCAAGTGTACGATGGTAGCAAAGAGTTTTCAATGAAATCAGTAGAATTTGTTTAAAATCAGTTCAGACTTGCTTGTGCATTTTTGTTTCAAATTTATTCGAATACTTTTTTGATTTTGCTGAAACGTCTGAAAAAATAACTGAATTTATCAAAGAGTACATCGGAAGCATTTAAGAAACATTATCAATCTCTGTATCAATTAATACGTTTACCTTAATGATTTCATATGTTTATCAATACATATAATGTAACAAATTTTATAAGATGATTTTGTTACTTTTGCATTTTGTGACAAAACGACCGATAAAAAAGTCTTCGTTGCTGTTGCAAAGATTTTTTAAGAAAGCCAATTTATCTTGTCTTGAAAAAGATCCTCAAGAGAAACAGCCCTTGAAAGATCTATGTTTAGAGGTATGGTGACGAGAAAAATTATTTTTTTAAAAAATATAACCTTTTCACGACAAATCAAACAAGTTGGTGATCCATGTTTGATTTCTCTATGAAAAAGTCAAGATCCCAATAGTCTTTGAAACAACTTATATTCTTCAGATATTTTTCTCTTGGAAGACAGGAGGATTGATTAAAAATTAGTTTCACCCATAAAATGGTCACAACTCCACTTTTATGCGCCAATACCAACCGCCACAATTACAAAAAGAAAATAAAGTTACCTCGCATTTGATACCAGCACGACACCGATAGCAAAAGTGATATATTTGATTGATTGATAGATCATTGCTTTAAATCAGATTGCTTTAAATCATTATTTTTAAGTAATTGAATTTATTAGTGCAATAGGCCATGGCTGGTCACTCAGAAAGGTTCATTAGGCCACAGGTTACGTATCGCTGCTCTACAGCGTCAACGAATTGCCTTGGATCGCTGGATCACTAGATATTTCTCCAATCGAGCACGTAAGGGACATAATTGAAGAACACCTCTGGCATTGTCTACAACATAGGTTCCCAACATTTTTTGAACTGGTGCCCCCTTTTCTAGTAAGTATTTCGATACTACCCCCTTTTCTTGTGAATATTTCGATACCGCCCTCTTCCCACTCTGGAGAAATATGATTGTACATAATACATGGTAAAAACAAGAGTTAAGTTTTAAAAAATATCCTATTACTAAAAGAATATGTTTTTTAATTTCATTTTTTTTCTAAAGCCCCAATTATTTACTTACGAATCTGAAATATCTATTGCCACAAATATATATGAATGTGTAATATTATATATTTTAATCATAGGTAGGATATTGTTGGAATTGAAACGCTACTGAATTTCGTCCTCATTTAAAAGATTGGAGCAAAAGTTTTAGCTTACCTGTTATAAAGACAGGCAGGGGTTTTGAGGACACGAAGTAATTAAAAAAAACTATTGCTTTCAAAATAAATATAAATTGACTGTTTCAGCCTTTAAAGAATCACGTTAATTTTTGGTTAACATATTTAATTATGTTTCTTGGATATAACATACGTAATGAAATGCAGTGGACGAAACATGTTTCCTACTGCTCACAGACAAAGACAACACGTGCACTACAGAAATTAAAATGCACAATATCATTCAATTTAATGTAGGTCTTGAATGTAATGTCATCTTTAAGTTTTTCATCCACTTCCCGAACTACCGAAATATGTGAATTTTCATACATGTGATATAGAAATGATTTAAATACATACAATCAACATAAGTAAACAGTATTAAAGTTTACTTTTGTTAGTACGTAATCAGCGTGTTTTTTAGTCTTTTAGGGTTAATCTGCTCAAGCCCCTCCTTGCCATCTCAACGCAACTTATTTTCTCTGGGTCTCTTACTGCCCCCCTGAAAGCCCAAAGAGGACGTTATCGCTCACGTTGAGAACTATGGTCTACAATCAGCAATAACCATTTCTGTATTAACAGACCAAGTGCCACCGGCACGGATCTCCAGCCTAGAAACTGGCATCCAGCACCATGTATGACACAATACATGAATGTTTGTATTCAAAATTCGGATGGTTATACCGGTTATTAATTTTCCTTCATTCCACATTTGAAATGGCTCTTCTCGTGCTTACATTAACATGTGATTTGTAAATGATAATCAATTAAATATGTTACCTAAGCAAATATATTTCCGAAATTTTATTAATCTTCAATGATTATTTTATATATATATATTGGTGTTGTGATTTCTTTAAGAAATGAAGAATATTTCATTTCATAGAATAATAAAATATTCAATCTATTGCCAAACTGCCCTTTTTGTCTATTTCTTACGATTCATAAACAGGATAATTTTCATGCTTCTTGAATTTTAACAATCGATCTCCAAATATTCTGATAGTTTTGAAAGAATCATCAACGCTTTATTTTATTTAACTTCATTTATCAACCATTAAAACAATTTTCAATACTTAAAATAACTTTGATGTATAATATACCTTTGAAAAACGCGGTTGAAAAAAGATAGTTTGAAAGAAATATTTTTTTTTCAACGAAGAGCATTTTATAAGAGTGACACGAAAACGCATTTCTTATCACACATTAATTTTGAATATGAAATCTTGTAAAATACTTTAAAAACAAAAAGTATAGTGAATTTCTTCATCTCACTTTTCCGTATTTATTTCTTTTCAATATCTTTCTGCGCCTAAGGCTGTGTATCTAGAATCCCGGTTGTGTGAAAATTTCAAAACCACTTTTTTCCCCTTTTAAAGGTCTTATATTGACTATTCCTTGGAAATTAAAAAAAAAATAGAAATAGTACTTCCGAAGCGGCTTAAGCTGCGAAGGTTTTAAGTAATTATATAATTAGCTTTTTACAGCTAAATATAGAATTTTTAAAATAATCTCGTTGTTCAATATTTAATTTTATTTCGTAAGATTTCAGTGTGTGTAATATTTAAACATTATTTTTACAAACAGAAGATTAAAAATCAGGGCATTCTAGGTGTAGTGAATTTTTTATTTGTGACACACTATATATAAAATCAATAAACGATATCATTGACGAATGTTTTGTAGTTGGTTGGTGTCTTGTCATGGACAATAATTAATAGGACCAAAGGTCCTACAGACGGCATTGGCAATCAAGATACAGTTATCTTTGTATACGTCCTCACGGGGGTTGTTGTTTATGAGCTGCAATTTTACCAGAATGGCAGGCCAAGAGAAATGTTCTGTGTAAAGTTTCGTGTCATGACAGTGTTTGCAAAAAGAGTACTTTCTTGCTCCATTCTTCTAAAATTGTACTTGCATTTGAAGTGTACTGTTCTAAGCCGTGTTATTATGCTTGCCAGATTTCTACTTGTATTAAATTGAGGAATTTAGTGTTTCTGCTTGATATTTCTATCGTAAAGTCTTGATTTTCCTACTAAGTTTATATCGCTAATAGCAGGGGTAATCAACCTTTTTTTCCCGCGAGCCACATCTTTTTTGAAAGGAATTTCACGCGGGCCACAACATGAGTATAATGGCAAAGAAGCACTGTAGAATCAAAGCAACATTGGACAAAGCAAAATTGATCAAAATATTGAAACTCCTTTTCGGTTTTTATTTTAATACTTTAACAATCCTTCTATCAAACACACAGAAAAAGATTATTTACTTTTATATATTTTGTTCTGTGTTATGGGATAGTTTCGATTTCCGTTCATCCATGACCGGCCTCTTGTTTACACTCTACAATAAAAAAAGCAAATTATGATAAAACAATTTATATATTTGATTGCTTCATTGATAAAATTTCCCGCTAAGCTTTTAGTGCATTGTTCTTAAGGGGACCTTTTAGTGAAATGGGCCATAACCGAGCCACATGTGGCTCGTGGGCTGCCGGTTGAGTATCACTTGCTTAGAAGATGCCGAACGTTGCAGTGTTGGCGTTATTCTAATAAGTTGCTTTTCTTTCTTAGTTAAGATATCAGCCACCCCATTTTCATTAATATCAACATGCTCTGGGATCCATTGCTTGATGTACGGTTTTTTCAAACTGAGAAGCTGACGAAGTGTATAATGCACGTTACTAATTAGCCATGAGTAGCCTTTATGTATTGCTTGGAGCAGTCACTGAAGATTATAAACCCTTTATCTTTTTCCTTTTCACTAAGGTTTATGAACTCATTTAGAACTGTTTGTATTACAAGGAGTTCTCTAGTGTAGTTTGATGTAATTTTTCCTGCACTGACGTTAAAATGCTTTGTGTGATTATCTGGAGGGAGAGTAATTGATTGAGAAAAGATATATATCACACGTAGCGTTCTAAGTTAATTTTAAAATAGTGCAGATATTTGAGAAAGGTGAGAAAAGGGAAATATTCATCCTCAAAGGGTACTTTAATCAGTATGCATCGAAAATCTCACACTGAACTGAGAGCGCAGTAATTGAGTTGTAATTGTTGCGAGTTCGTGACCGCCATTATTCCTGTCGAGTCTTCTATTCGAGTCCTAATACTACTAAAAACACTCCTTTTAAAGGGCCCTGATGCATACTAAACCTGTTCAGGTCTTCGTGCTGTTTCAAAATTGATGGTAACATACAAAAAATCAAACCAATAGGTTATGGTGAACTTGTAATGTGTGCCTGTTCCTACTTCCCTCTAATCCCCCTTGTTTACTCTTGGACCTGGCTAGATGTGTGGGAAGAACTGAATAATCAGTCGACATGATTCACTCTAATTATTTTATTGTCACAAAATATCAAGCAAGCACAATAATAATCCAATTAAGATTGTTGATCAAAATTAAGAGTGCGAAGGTGAGACTAGTAAGCCTGGGGATAATATGTACGGACCCTCAACTGATTTCTGCGATAACCTACAGGTTCGATTTCAACTCAGCCTCGCACTACAAGCTAT
Organism: Trichonephila clavata; assembly: GCA_019973975.1. Taxonomy (NCBI): domain Eukaryota; kingdom Metazoa; phylum Arthropoda; class Arachnida; order Araneae; family Nephilidae; genus Trichonephila; species Trichonephila clavata. The sequence continues at coordinate 120,769 of BMAO01036394.1, read as the reverse complement.
CTTCTAAGCTCTATTTAAATAATGCTTACAATACCTGTACTCTTGTAAAGTCGAAATCTTACTCTTGAGGCCTTAAATGTTTAAACTAGACGGGATCAAATCCAATCCGCTTGATCCTCACTGGAGAAATCTTCAATATACACTTTTATAAACTAAGTTCCGCACTGCAATAAATCACGATTCTCCACTCACTAACTCTTAAAATTCGCGAATACAGAATGTATATAATAAACTTAATTTGCATAATCACGTTTTCTTACCTTCGGTGAAAGTTGGTTGAAAAAATATTTCCCTAAAAGAATCCCCGAGGAGTTAGTGGAAGTAACCGTATAGATCTGTCACAAACAGAACCCAGTGGCGCAACAGCCCATGAGGGCTAAAGCCTACTGTGCCTCAGTTTACGTGACAGAAGACACTAGGATACATGAGCAGATGTTTCGATTAAGTGGTTAGACTGATGTGAAACTCTCAGTGTTCAGTTCCCAAGCAAGCTTGGTACAGATTTATCAACCCATTGAGAGGATGAAAGGCTGAGTCGACCTTGCCCAGTCCGGGATTTGAACGGTGGACATGTAATGTGGAAGCGCGATACACTACCACTCAGCCACTGAGCTTCATAGGTTATACAGGGTGATTATATTTTTAATTCCTTCTTCAAAACTCTGTAAAATCAGAACCACTGGTCAGAAAAACTTCAAATTTGAACTCCAAAATATTTTTTAAAAAATCAATAAATGGCGCTGTAAGTGGCAATTAGATTCGGTGACAGTGGACATTTTGAATCAAATTACGACAGTTTTGACATGAGTGACACGTTCAAAGTGCATAATAGCCTTGTTTTTTTGACAGATAAAATGACTTCCAAGTCATTAAACAGTTGTGGCAGTTTTAGTGAAAAGCCCATTCACCACGGCTACGTAGTGCCACATTGGATGGGAAAAATAGATTTTTAATTGTCCTTGAGCTAAACCTGCATAAAAAGCAACAGTGAAAATCTCTATTAATTATCGCTACACTTGCACAAGATATGTTTAATATTCTGCCCGTCACACACACATCTTTAGCCGTAAGTTGGAACTGACAAAATACATAACGGAATGTCTTGGGGTGACGTTGTGAATGTTTTGGGTTATCCGGGCCTTCAGGTCAGCTAAATTTGCAATCGGGCCACTGAACATAACATTTTTATGATAACTAGATGCTATTACTATTCAACTAGATGCCATACGGATTGAGGGGTGGTGATCTTGAAGGCCAGGCTGTTGGGTAATAAGGACTTATCCTTCTATCATTTCCGAAATGTCTCTTTGGAAGTTGCATTACTGGCCTTGCAATGTGGTGAGGAGCGCCATCTTGCATCTTACTGCTCCTTCTATTGATAAACTTAAATTTCTTTTTATGCCATACCGCTTCTCCCTTTTAAATGTATATTCCATTCGAATCTGAAGTCATTTAGAATACTGTTCCTTTTCGACAGCATTTAGAAATTGGAACTGTAACTACACAGGTAACTACAACTACCTTTTTTATGGCAGCTTATATTTATAGCGTTTGGGATGTAGATTAATAAATTGGCATCTCTTCAGCGTATGGCTTGTACCAAAGTCACAGCTTACTTTACCGGCTTATAATTTTCTTCCTACTTACATTTGCCATCCCTGGTCTAAGCTGATATTTAATAACTCTGTTTTATACACTTTTGGATATTGAAATCCCCACTTCGAAAACAATATAATTTTATAACCCAAATATTAATTAAAATTTTGCATTTAATTAAACATTGCATAAGATAACTTGGATCTTCAGTCAATGCTCAAATGCTCTTTTTTAATGAAAAAAGTAAGGCTCTAAGGGCCGATCTATAATTTATGTCAGTGATCCCCAAAAGGGGGCACTTTACTGCGAAAGAAGAATTCTTTGATTACGAGCTTCTTTTATGAGGCATGCGGTAATAAAAAATGGTTGATCCTTCGCCATCTATCACGTGCAGCATGTAATCGAGCGGACAACCCAGATCGTAAAAAAAACATCTTTTTGTAAGAAATAATCGGAAAAATAATCGCCTTTCACACATTATGCGTTCCTTTTCAAGAGATCGAAAACGTTCCCAATTTTTTGAATGATTCTGTAATTTTTATTAATTCATAACATGAATAGAATAATAAGCTATTAAGAAGGTTACAATTGCTAACAACGTGTCAGGGAGTTTTGTAAATATATTAATTTATTAATTATTAACATTATATTTTTAAAAAATTCAAGCCTGTTTTGGGGGAAAATTCAACTCAACTTGAATTTCACATATTATAATGTATTATATCTTAAATTATTAAGAGAGTTTAGATATTAATTCTCTTAATGAAGTATATAAATCCGTTACTTTATTTTAATTTCTTGTGTGAGAGTGCTTGAATTCGTAATGAAAACACAATAAACTATGCAAAAAAAGAAACAACTTAAATACATTAATAAACATATTTAAAAATTAAAATACTTGTTTCCAAAATTTCAAATGATGCGCTATTTTAGAACTAAGGAACTTAATTATACTATTGAAATATCGTAGTATATTAAATCGCACCATTTCCTTTAATATTTAAAATGATATATGTGCTTTTTTTACACTTTATGTGTAATAACATAATTTTTTGGTTTATAATTTATTTTTGCTTAAAGAATCTTTACATTTCCAAAAATCGCACTATTATTAAATCGTACTATTTTCTTTATTATTTGAAACGATATATGTGTGTTTGATTTATTCATACTTTATGAGAGATAAAATAATTTTGTTATATATTTTTGGGTAAAGAACACGTTCATTGATGTTAATCCCTTAACATCAGTGAACCTCCAAGAACATTACCCATTCACTGATGTTAATCCCTTACTTTGTGAAAGTACACTCTAGACTATTACTATTGCTCCATGAAGGAGAAGTAATACAAATGTCAAATTCGTATAAAGCGAAGAAGATACTGAACTGTGTAAATTATTAGCATTTAAGCACAATCAAACGAAGCAGGAGGGATAAATAACACTCAAATTCTGTATAAAAGGAGAGTAACTCGATGCATTTCTCATTGTTTGCTTGCCAAAAAATCACGTTATGTCTTGTTAAAGAAGGAGATACGGGTACCCCAGCAAATGTCAGAATTGGACTACGGCGGGATCGTGACCTATCAAATATGAGATGTACCACAAAGCGATATTGTCATTCTTGACAGTGCATCCATATCGCACTGTCTAGAAAACGCAGAAAAAATAGTGCATCCTATAACAAAACTGAATATGTAAATCGCACCACGTCGTCTTTTCAAACCAGTCTCGTTTTTGTGAACTGCATCATGACGGCACTAAGGAAGACACACTTCACTTGTTTGCAATTGATACCGTCATACGAGCCCTGCATTTAGTGTGATCAGGGACGTCTTAAGGCATGGGCTAATTGGGCCCGGGCCTCTCACTCATTCTTAATAAAATCATGATCTAGATAATTTTAATGGTAAAATATTATTCCATCACATATTCTAAAAAAAAAACAGAATTTCAAACTGCATGCCAACTGGCAAAATTGGCAAAACTATATTATGTAATAACCATTGTCTATGACAAGGCCTAGACCTAATACCATAAACAATAATTCAAGTTATTTAGCCGAAATGTGGCTATCAATTGAGCCCGTTTGGGCCTAGGTCTGTGAGATTGTGAGTAGTGCTCATTTATATATTTCTTTCAAATTCCGTTTGTACGAATATTTGACAATGCAGGCTATGTACTGCTTATATTTTTGAAAATCACATGTAAGGTCTACTTCTGCATAGGGGCCCAAGGTCTCTGAAATTGTTAAGATTTATCTGGGCCCAGGGCCTCAAAAAGCCTTAAGACGTCCCTGAGTGTGATTGTATAGGCAGTCATTGTGTACACGAGACGAACATCTTTTTGTTCGAGCTGTTGATAATCGGAGCACCTTCAGAGCTACATTTTTCGAATCTCAGGGCAGGCGGAAGTGTCCTTTTTTCAAGTCCTCGAGGACATCATCTTTCGACAAGATAACATGCTTTCCATTGTTCTCTGACATACCTCGACACAGAAGATGTTTGACTTTTACACTGGGCAGCACACATTTTCGAAATATCGCTTATTCTGGTCACGGCTTGCTTAGAGACTAGATTGACATCGCTCACCAGCCACTACGATTAAAGAAGCGTGCCATAGACATGAAGCAAACTTGCACCTGTCTGTTATCCAAGACCTGGTCAACTCGTTGCCTAGCCGAGTTAGCTTTCATCTGTCAAAATCGATAGATGTGTGTTCTAATTTCTGGACGATCAGTCAGGATAGAGGTTAATGACGCTTGCTGGAGTGCCGAAATCCTTGGGTTCGAATTCTGGAGAAGGCATAAATGTTGCAAGCAAGCAAAGCAATTGTCCCCACCTGATACAGTGTATCTATCACACATTTTTCATTCTTTCAGAAGTAACTTCAAGTTAACATTACGTAAGTTACAAATATTTAATATGTTATAGCTAATTGTTATTCAGAAAACGAAGCTTATGAGGTTTATAATATAGTTCATGATAAGATCGCCTTATTTTGCTTAATACTCTCTTTAAATTTTAATTTTTAAGAAAATATTTGATATATCTATGGAAAAAAAAGAATTCCAAAACGAAATGTTTTTCGTAATTTTTAAAACTTGAATGTTTTTCAAAAAAAAAATTAATTATATAACAATACATATATTTAGTAATTTACAGTGTGATAAAAATCTATCACTTTCCCATTTCTTTAGTTAAGATCCAACAAGTAGAAAACATTCGATCCAGGAGAAACTTTTTTTATATATTTTTGTTCCATCATTCAAGTCATAAAATATTACTGACTGAACTCAAATTTTCACTCTAAACAGCATTTGCCACTTTTTCTTCGATCAAACTACTCTGAATTCACAGCGGTAAACCACATCATAAAAATATTTACCTTGGTACAAGGAACAATTTTTACTTTCGACATCTCTTCTTTGTGTGATGCCTGAATACCATGAACATGTTCTGGAATGTTTATTGAGAAATGCAGTAGTAAAACCGAAAGACCGCTGTAAAGGATTTGCTTAGAATCGTACAGTATGAGTTTAGAGCTGATGGTGTTTATACATCAGCTTCTCTTAAAAAAAAGTTTTTTTTAGTTTTACATCCATGTTAAAAGAGATTGTAACGTTATAAAATTCAAGGACAAATGCGCAAAATGAATTTTATGCACAATCCACACACACACATTTCATTTCCATCCCAATCATTGAATGAATTATACAAGTAATGTACGTTTTGCTTTATTTATATAAAATGAAAGCTATTAACTATTATAAATAGTTACTATTATGAATATCTCACTGTTATTTATGCAATAGCAAAATACTTGTTTCATAACAGTATTAAAGGTATTTATACAAAATTTCATAACATATTTAATACCCTGTTTTAACTTTTAAATCGTTCGCGCATGTGGTATAGTGGTTAGTGACGCTGACTGCTGTGCCATAGGGCCTGCGTTAGAATCCCTGGGGATACTCTAAATAGCCGTTAAGCCGCGAGACCTCTCTTGAGTTTGATGGAAAGGGAAGTGAGGTGGGAGGCCCCTGATCCCTTTACGGAGTGCTCTTCAAAATTGGGGTGGAACCGAACCAAAACGTACTGACACCTGTGCGGTGCTTAAGGCTAACGACTGGTGTACATCTAACCCTTTGCTAGGAGGAATTTCGTGGGCCTTTATCTGATATCGTCAGACAGGTGGCATTCGTAACAGCAACATCTGTTAAATCGATTTCAAAATGCAAATAGCTCTATTAAAAGTTCATCTTGAAATGCTCTCTGAAGTGATGAAAAGTGTACAAAAATGAATTATTTTACCTCTTTTTCTCTCAGAGTTGTCTTTCTCTCTAAGTATATGTGCTTGTGTGTGAATGTCTTACTCTTAAAAGGTTTTCTTTTCTTCTTTTCCAGTACTATAGTGTGTTACCGTTTTTGAAATCACACCAGTAAAATGATAACAGAGTGATGCTCTTATAGGGATTCCTTAACTGAGATTCCAAATTTTAGTTTATATACTTTAGATAACTAAAAACTGCCTAATTGCTCAAGTATTATTTTAAGATATCTAACATAGGCAGTTCGATTACTGTATTTTACTTGATCACTGAAACCTTTCATTGGCACTAAAACTAAATATATACCTTTACATAACGTACAGAACAACATAACAAGCCTTTTAAATAAATAAAAAAATCTTATTTTCAAATATTTGCCAGATATAGTAAAAATATCGAATGTGATTCAGAATTGTATAGTCAATACACAATTAAAATATTCTAAACAATTACCAGCTCTGGTGAGCTGGTTATCTCTCTGGTTATATCGCTCGCGTTATCTTTTTTTATAAATATGGTGATTCTCTAGAAAGAATATTTGCTATCAGATGTTCGATACAAATTAAGTAATCGTGTTAGCCTAATGGAAAAAATTGCAAGCCCATAGCCGAAAATGTTTATGTCTCATCGGGAGTTCAAATCCTGATGCCACCAAAGACCTACAGTGTAGAGGAGCTGATATTCGTACAGCTACAGATATTCAAAATCTCTAAGTTAGTATGGTGTGGAAATTTCAAGAGTGAGATGCTAGCTCAGGAGTCGTTCTCTCCACTTGAACAGAGTTTCAAACTTGTGTTGTTTAAGGGTGTCAACTCAAAAGCTGACTTGGGCCAAATGAACAAGGTTTAACTTAAAGTGGGCCGCAAAGAAAATCAAAACTCACCGAAACATAGAACTATTTTGAATAATACATTATAATCAACATATATAAAAGAACAAGAACAATTTAATATGTACGTTCTGACACTTGACATCTCTTGTCTTCTATTCCTTCCTATTTTTCTCCTATTTTCCTAAATTTTGATATTTTATTATACATTTTTGTGTGCCAATATATTAACCGGGCCACAAAAGTGCACGTTATGCGCCACATGCGGCCCGCGAGACGTTAGCCTGACACCCCTGTGTAGTCCATTGCGAATAGCTCTTGAGAAAACTTCGAAATGAGATTTTAACAAACAATCAAACTTTGTCTTGCCCTTTACTCTTTTTTAAACTGCAGGTGTGAAAAATTCTAAAATTGTATAAGAAATTATTAATTTTGTTTCAATGTGCATAATCATTACGCGTATTCCGAAGTGTTATCTCTCTCTCTCTCTCTCTCTCTCTCTTTATATATATATATATATATATATATATATATATATATATACAATATAAATGGATGTTTATGTACATGGCCTCGCTTCTCTCCAACACCGTTCAACCGATCACTATGAAAATTGGCATGTATATGTATTTTTTTTGGAGAAGGTGTTTGTCCTCTTTGTTGCAGTTCCCCACCAGGTAGAGCTACAGGATATCAACTTCTGCACCGTTCAATCACAATCGCCAAAGTTACCAACGTCGCGTCGTCACCAAAAATGATGCCAACTTGGCTCTATCGCCAACATTCCGCTAAGTTTCCATAGAATCGCCATTACAACGTAAAGAAAGGTGTTACTTGTGAATGTTACATTTTTAACATAAAAAAATACAACAGAAAGTAATATTAGCGTATTACACATCCAGATATAAATTATTTACGCTTTTTTAAGCATTCATTACACTAAATTTATAAGAATATGTTACTTTTAGCTTAGCAGAGATCAGCTTAGAAAGGTGTTTTCAAAAATCGACTGACAAGGGAGTACTGGAGCGTCATAAAAAAATCTTTTTTTTTATCAGATTTTAGATCTACAGACTTAAAAATTAGCAAATATGATTTTTTGTTCAACTGAGACATTGAAAAAGCTTGTTTTGTTTAATTTGTAATTCACTTTAAATTAACTAATTAAAAACTTCTTTATTCTTTAATCTGTATTGTTTAATTTTTCGATTCACCCGTGCGAAAAACAGGTACACCAGTTCTTGTACGTTATAAAAATATGACTCTAGTTTCCACTAATAGCAGATTCCGGTAGCCAACATATTATATATACTTTTTGTGCTTCTGGGATGCTGACAATCTGTCTGTAACTGTCCTTTCTACTTGTTACATCATTTTAACTCAAGCTTGTCAAACTAGCTTCATTTATTTGCAGCTCAATCAATGAAACAGCATATAACAAAAGTTTTACTAAATATATTGTTTCAAAAAATATTTTCAAAGCTTCTAATTATGCATAGTAAAGGATAACTAATAACATTCGTCAATGAACTATTAGTAATAATCTTCAATCGGTGGACCATCTTCCCTCCCTCCCCCTTTCCCAGACTAATAGCAGGAAATATTTGAAAGCCGATATAAAACTAATACCTTTCCTACTATTAGTCTGCAATCTCACTACTTGGTGTACCTAGAACTAAATATTTTGCTTTCAGACAGCAAGAAAAATAACTATTTAAGTTTCGCTTATTAATCTGTGTACTTTTTCTGTGTCTGGTAACTTAACGTGTGTTCAAGAAAAAATATTGATTTTTTTTTATTAATTTTTTTTTTTTATTATTTTGTGTTAATGGTTACTCGTCAATTTTTTTGCAACTTGCTTTCAATATTTCTTTATTGAAACCGAGTAATAGCGAAACTAAACGAAAATTTGTTGGATAATATCAATATATACTTCTAAAAAAAGAAGGAGTTACAGTATTTTTGCTGTGACACATAAAATATAATTTTTTTTTTTTTGCATTACAGTCGACTCTCGATAATTCGAAGTTGAAGGAGCCAAAGAAAAACTTCGAACTATCAAGAAAGTAAGAAAAAACTCCCGAATTTTTCTTTCTAACACATTTAAATTTTAAAATATGTAATAAAACAACTATTGTGCATATGTATAAAATTACTTCAAAATATTTTTAAAAAGTGCATATTATACAGTATAAATATTATACAGAATTTAAAAGTCATCTATTAAAATAATGCATTTATATAGTAATTCTCGAACCACACCCCCACCAAATCTCTTCCATTCCTCATTGGAAATAAAATCGTTTCGCACCCGGTTACCTCAGACACTGTCCCCAACACTATTGGTTCTTCAAGGCAGGGTCCAGTTTAGCCATGCCCTATTTGGTACAACATTCTATAAGTCACACAGATGAGCCATAAATTGTTATGTCAGTCCTACGCAAAAAACACATTTGCCTGAGGAATCGGGAAACACAAAGAAGAGGTAACAGACAGATGGTCATCAAAGAGGCTACGTTACAGGGGAGACTTGCAGAGACAATACAACACAAACATGTAAGCTCCAACCAGTTTGCTACAGGACTCTAGATAATAAATGTTCGAATTGTCGAAAGTTTTATAAGATAACTTCAAATTATTGCGTGTTGTAGTCTGGCCAGTCTCAGATTGTATTTGAAATATTAAGTGTACCAAAACGTATTGTTTTATTTCGAAATATCAAGAGTTTTTCTAGGGGCTGAGTATATACTTCGAATTAGCGAGAGGTTCGTATTATCGGAAGTTTGAATTAACGAGAGTCGACTGTATATGGAATAATGTTCTTATAATGTGTAGAAATTACGTAACATAAACCGTTAATATAATGAAACTTGTACAATCACATTCATTCCTGCTACTGAAGTAAATTAAGAAATAAAAATTAACACGTATTTACGTGCAATGCGTCCATCGGTACTTGTTAGAAATTAGCCTTTAGAGCCTTTGAGTTAAATTCAAGGACTTGATATCAATTGAGCACCTTATGAAAAAGAGGACAAAATTAATGCGCTTGAAAAATATGAGTTATGAAACGCCTTTTAAGCCTCTCCTATCTCATTAATGCAATAGTAGACGCGGTAGCCTAGTGTTCACGATCACGAGCTCCTGTCCTGGGTGTCATGAGTTCAAGCCCTAGTGCCACTTAAGACAGACCATATACAGGTGTGATGCGCGTTAACTCTGTCAAGGTTCAATGTCCTCACGTTGATGTTGCATGGTAGCTTGAAGAGAGGGTGATAGAGTCGCGGTGTCAAATCTCGGCACTTGGCCGTGGTTAAAGTTTTGAAATCCGTCACCGGTCTCCCTAGAGGTGTTGTATAGTGCGGCGTTAATAAAACACGCACACGTCTTCACTATTTCAAAACATTGCGGAATACTTTTTTATGCGAAAAGTTTTTCTATAGTTTTAATAATTTTTCTGAATTTTGAAGGTGTATCGTTAGAATCACCGATTGATCATGATTGATTGTGATTTTATTTTTCTGGTTTTTTAAGATGCATTTAGTTAATAGTTGAATGCTTTGCAATATTGAAAAATAATAATTTTCCAACACAATTATTAATAACTCAAGAAATTATTTGCATGTAATGTTACTTCAGATCATTTTTGGAGAATGGTTCAGAATTCTTATAACTAATTTTAGTAACTTTTTAGATCGTTATTAACTGAGATAATCAACAGATTATATTTTTAAAACTGACGCTTGACTAAAGGAATATAAAACTTAAATAAACCAAAATAACTATCAAACGGAAAAAGTGGCTTCGCAAAAATCCACCATACCTCAGTTTTTTTCCTTTTCAGTACAATAAAAAAGATTGGAAATATTATAGGAAAACTATTTTTGATAATAAATGTTTTTCCTATTGATTTTTTAAAAACATCATCATCAGATAATTGAAAACTTATGAAACATTTCTACTTTAGTTTTGTAAACTTAACTGTTATAATGTTACATAAATCATTCTTTTGTGAGAAAAATCGATGGAAAAGGACATTATTTAACGCTGATTATTATTTCGACCTCTGTTATTTATATGTAAAAGGTAATAAAAGTTATGGAATGCCATTTGTCCGATTAGTGTTTCCAAAATTATATTGATGAAGTTTCAATATCAAATATTTATCCGTATAGCTATATTAACAGTCTTTTATCTATTTATTTATTCTTTTTTAATTACTTGTATCTTCATAAATACACACACACACATATATATATGAGTGTATACGTATGTTAAGGGTGGTTATAATTAAAATTCCGCATTCAAAATGCTGTTAAAAGAGAGCAACTGGTCAGAATTATTTAAAATTTAATATGAATATACTTGAAGAAAAGGGAGGGGGGTATGGCATAAGAAAAAAAAATTAAAGTGTATCATTAGGTAGCACTGTGAGCGGTATAATGAAGATTTATTTGGCTGCAAGGAACATTTTGAATCAAATTACAGCAGTTTTGGCATGAGTTGCACAAAAAACCAACTGTATTGTTCAATGGGAATGATTGTTTTGGTCTTAGTATTAAGTTAAAGTGACTGTCAAATCATTTAACAGTTTTTGCCCTGTTAGTATAAAGCCCGTCAATTACCCGTCAGTTCGTACTATTTATATATATATATATACAGAGTGGTCCCAAACTCATCGTGCGAACTTTAAGGGCAGATACAGGACATTATAACAATCATTTATTGTATCGGAATGTATGGGCATAAGTGACGCTGGGAGAGCCAAACACAAAAAATAAGAGACGAAAAGAAAGACAAAGTGTTTATTGAAAGCGTCGTTGACAAGCGTAATATTTTCAGCAACTCTTCAAAACTGTTCAGCACATGAACATGTCCAGCTAAAATTCACATTACTGTACCACCCACTAATTGTCAAAGGAGGTAGGCTGCCGGAGTCAAAGCTTGTACTCCCTGAAAATGGAACAGGTGTAAGCGATTTTTGTTTTAAACTCTACAAACGGTCTGATGACTCACACTTACGTGATGAGCAATAGCTATTGTACTTGACTCTGGTTTAACAGTCTCAACGTTTAAGATGCTTTCTTCTAGGCTTGAATTGCGTACAGCTGTTTGTCGACCAGCATCATGTCTGGTGACGTGAAACGAACATGTTTCATGAAGTTGACGATGTAACCGCTGAAAAATTCTGTGATCTGGCCTTCGTCAATCAGGAAACTGCGCATGATACATTCGTAGTGCAGCTCTGCGGTTATCATTTACCCGGCCGTACATGTAAAGCATGTCTGCATTTTCGGCAAAGTCTCCCATCGTAAGCCTTAGGACAATTGCGCATAGCGCTTTCTCCTACTGAGATGCATCGTGGTGAACGGTGACTAGACATCTACTGCCCCCTACCGGCAACACAACCAACCGATAACTTCATTTCTCTTTTCTTTTACTTCCCCTGTTTGCACCTCACTGCATCACTTGCTCCCATACTTTCCTATACGATAAATGATTGTTACAATGTCCTGTACCTACCATTAAAGTTTGTACCATGAATTTAGGACCACCCTGTATATGTTTTCTTAAAAGCTAATTAACTTTTGGACGGAAAATATATACTCAAAAGTATTAACATATCTAAAGATTCCCAAACTTTGTTTCTCTCATAAAATCGTTGATCCTTCAATTCAACTTATTATATTAAAGTTCATAACAATTCCTTGTCACGTACTCGCAAACTGGAGTCAGAAAAAACTGATTAAACATAAATGGGTCTCAATTTCAAGCTATCATCGTGCAGACAATTAACTTGGCTAATAACATTTGAAGCTATTTTTCGTTAGAGGCTAATTTATATCATTGATCTAATTACTAAAACTAATCAAGTGCTGGCTGGGAGGTAATTTAAATTCCTTTGCATATCTCAAATGTGAGAAATTTCGAAGTGTGTGACTCATATAACTTCAAGATATTAGTCTTCCTTATCCATGATCTTGTTGTAGAGACACGATCGTTCACGAACCTATTAACCCTTGAGTGCCATACACATCTATTTCCCTGTTCTTATAAGTAATTAGGAAACTACGTCAGCAACCGGATGCTTAATAAGACGTCTCAGAAATTTTAGAAGTATGGAATTAGTTCTAATAAAATATTCAAGGTGAATGACTACGTTTGGAACCGTGATTTTGAGAAATCGTATAAATGAATTTCTTTGAGATATTTAGTGTCAGTTGAATTAGTATAATACATCTAAAATTGTTTTAAGAAATATTGTACAAGAAAAAATTATTTAAAACCAATTTTGGGCAATAAAGGAAGAAAGAATGACATATTTTCGAAACATTCTCTTTTTAAAAAAAAAAATGCTTCTATAATAATATGTTTGCTGTGTATATAGCTAGTACTTCTATACCGGACAGAAGAAGGAATTCTGAAAAGTTCACTTCATTTTCAGAGTTATGACCAATTGAAATAGTATCAGATTTTTTATTAAAATTTTTGCCTTGTTTATAGTTAAGAGTTATGTACAAAAACTGAATTAATGAACCTGAATGTAATAAAATATGAATAAATCCACTTCTTAAACTATATATTTCAAAAATCAGAGTAGAGAATTTTTTATTGAAAAAAAACACCGGATATATTACTTTACTAAATAGTAATGTTTTTTCTCTAATTTTTTGTCAAAAATTGCATTTGAACAATTTTTTTTTATTTTAAAACAATTTATACGTATATTCTAATTCTGGTGACACTAAATATTAAAGAATAAAATTACTAAAATTAAACCATGCACTTTTGAAAAATCATGTGTTTTCGAACGTATTAGCCTTAAAACACACCTGGGGTTATTATTTCAGTTAATCACAACTCTGAAATTAAGGTGAATTTAACAAAAATCCTAGTTCAATTCCTTTTTTGAATTGCTAGTTATATATATAGGCAAAATATTCTTAGTATTGAAGCATTTTTCGTAAAAGGAGTATCTTTAGAGAACATTTTTTCTTTCTTCATCTTTTGCCGAAAAGTTTAATATTCTTAACCAGCTATATTATTATATTATATATATATATAGTTGTTAAGAATATATATTATATATATATATGTATGTATATATATATGTATTATATATATATATATATATATATATATATATATATATTCTAATTCAAAACTCACACTAAATATCAAAAAAATTATTCATTATACACTTTTTCAAAATCCCACGGTTCCGAACGTAGTCAGTTGCCTTAAGCGAAAATATGAGATTTATTATTACTGAAATTAAAATTTGCTTAAGCCTTGTTGAAAAAGTCTTCTTTTTGCCTTGTACTTATGTACGGTTAAGAGGGATTTAGAGGTATATGATAACGTTCCAAAGAAACAGATTTCCTAATAAATTTATTATCTTTGCAAATATCGTGAAAAAAACCTACATAAAAAGATGCTTTTAAAAATTACCTGCAAAATTTATGAAAAAATGCCATTCGTGAGACAAATGTTGAAAAATTAGTATCTTTTGTAAGAAAATATTGCTTATATAATACTGCCTTTTATATATTTGTGCAGAGTTGACTTCTGTTATATGGTTGAGTTTTTTTAATAAGCTTAGAATATTTTGAAAGGGGTATTGCAAAAAACTGATAACATTTATAGTTCTTATTGATTTTAAATTTGCATGAACGTACTAACTATGTTCATTATATTAAAATTACTTCATTAGTTGCACCAGAACATTACTAAAATTTTAAAAATAAACAGAAAGTTTTATAAAAAGTTCAAATTGATTTTTTTGTTTTTAAATTTTTTTTATATTTGCCCCCCCCCTTCCACCAAATAACGTTTTTTTTTTTTTAAAATAAAAAAAAGCATTAAAGTTTCACATTTACAACTATTGGGAGTTTATTATGTAATGGAAATTCAAAAAGAAACAACAGAGTATTAGTTTTAAACTAAATGAGTTTGGTTTGAGTAATACAGATAATTGTTTTCCAAATGTTTTATTTTCAATCAAATTTCTGTTAAATAATTCTTCACTTTAATACAGTAGTTACTTCTTTTATAACCTTGCATTTACTCAAAGAAACAGTGTGCTGCCAAAAATAAATTTCTAGAGGATTTTGAAGTTTCTTTTACTTGATATAAGAAATTATCGAATTTTTTCCCCTGCAAAACGAAAGAAATTCTAAAATAGTCCTTAAAATTCAAAATCATATTTGAAAAATGACACAAGTATGAATATTCCTTATTTTTTTGTTATTTCCTTTGTTTTCTTACATTCTTTCAAATTTTACAAAATAATGGATATTCAATAAGAGGTTAAACGTATTTTTTCATTTTTCCGGTAATAAAGGATTAATAAATTGTGTGTGTGTGTGTGTGTGTGTGTGTGTGTGTGTGTGTGTGTGTGTGTGTGGTGTGTGTGTGTGTGTGTGTGTGTGTGTGTGTGTGTGTGTGTGTGTGTGTGTGTGTGCGCGGCGTTGAAATTAACAGTTAACTGAATCATTATCCGTTTCCATAAAACTATCTCAGTTACTTTTATGGAAACTGCTTAACCGTATATAAAAGAACAAAAACTAAGAACCTTTAAATTTTAACTTAAGGGCCCTAACCGTTTATTTTATTTATTTTGTATTATTTTATTTTCATATTATAAAACACTGAAGGAATTGTGGAATATCTTAAAGCCTCGCGGCTTCCTAAGTCTTATGCAGCTCTAAGTCAAATATACTTACTTAAAAGACTAATTGCAAACATTTTACCGACTTTGAACCTTTAAACCTTGGCTTTCAACGTGAGAGATAACTCTAAAGAAGAAATAAGGAATTTTTTTTGTGGATTAAACTACCGCAATGATCTGAGAGAATCCGTTAAGTACATATAAATTTGAATATAATTTTAAAACGTTGAGTTAAAGGCAATTTAATTAAAGGGACAAACAATTTTTAACATGAAGAAGCTTTTACAGAATAAACTTCAGTTTGTGCGTCATTTTTCAGTTCCAAAAATTGCATTTTCTCCGCTGAACTTAATGATCAGTAACTAGAGATCTAATGCAATGTGAAATATATGATCTATGTGATCAAACGTATTATGGGCTTTTTCAGTTTAAGAAAATATCACAAAAATAGGAGGCTTGTAAATATTCATTTGATAATCGAAATTTACAAGTTATTTTATGAGTTTCTCATCATTTTCTCCTATCATTAATATTTCAGTCTTTTATTGATGCTTTTTGGTGTTCAAAATATATTTATTCTGAAATTAAAGGCAAATAAATCTGTAATATTAGGTCTATCAGAAAATTCTGTCCACTTCTAAAATAAAACAAATTAATAAATATTTCCTACTTTGAATTAACTCTATTAGTTAACATAATTGCATCATTATTTAAGACTTCTTGCCAACGTGATGGCAATTTGTGTATCCCATTTCAAAAAATGCCTTAGCCTTAGAAGAGAAAAATTGAACCAGTGCTTGTATGATATGTTGGATTTTAAATGCTGTAACACCTTAAGAACTTTTCTAATGACAGAGACAAATAGTAATCGGAGGGTACAAAGTCTGGAAATAACGGTGATGCCATAGAATTTCCCATCCTAGCACTGTGAATTTCTGACTAGTTCTCAAAGCAAAATATGGACTGGAATTATCATAAAGTTGCATGTCTTTCCTATTTGAGCATCTCCGGACTTTCTTCGAGTTCTGTTTTAAAATTATCCAATTGCTAACAGTAATTCTCCAAATTTAGCTTTTCTTTCGGTTTCAACAACTCTAAATGTATTGGTACTCGAATGTAGCACCATATACTATATAGAATATTCTCTTACTCAGGCTCAACTTCGACTTAGAGGGGGAGGGGCAAATGTTCCGGGTTCACGCTATGCCCTTTTACTTAATATATCATTTCATAGAAAATACACTTTTCATCCCCAGTTATCATCCGGTCCAAGAGTTGCTCAATTTTATTCCGTGAAAGCAGAGATGGGCATACGATGACAAGCTCATTTAAAAAAATTCATCTCAGTTAACTTAATGACATCCATCTTGAAAATTTCTACACTAATTTTAATTTACGAATATGGTTCTGAATGTATTGTTTCAGCTGAATCAAACCTTTCCGCAATCTCCGATGTTGTCAAAAAAGGATTTTGCTCTAGGAGAGACAAGCTTATCAGGAAGGTCAAAATCACCAATTGAATTCTTTCGAATCTTCTTCTGTATGTTAATAGTTAAAATTTGCCGTTTCTGGAACAGGGGAATTGAGAATTAGGCAAAAGGAAAGAGGTGTAAATTTCATCCCTCCTTACAGATAAGGGGTCGGGCCAGCAGGACTGCAAGAGGTAAAACGTCCCCGCTCCCTTCTTACCGTTAAGGATTTCGGGGCTCCGTACTGATAAATAAACAAAACCACGGTTGTGTAAATACACGATTTTAGCGAAAATTCTTATATAATTTTAATTAAGGTATCCGCCTACCCTAAAACTGTGAATTTTTCCAAAAATTGACAATTTTTTTTTTTATGATTTTGTTTTATGGGCCATCTTATTAGCTTTATAAAAATACCAAGTTTATCATTTTCCGTTTACTAGAACAAAAACTGCGA
The DNA here is from genome assembly GCA_019973975.1 of Trichonephila clavata. Lineage (NCBI taxonomy): Eukaryota > Metazoa > Arthropoda > Arachnida > Araneae > Nephilidae > Trichonephila > Trichonephila clavata. The sequence continues at coordinate 103,417 of BMAO01036394.1, read as the reverse complement.
GTGTTTTAGCAAAAGCAGATACCATTACTTTAAGCAAGATATGTCATACTTTAAAACGCGTTTTACTCGAAATGTGATTTTTTGAAAATAATCAAACGGGGTCAGCGATTGCTAAAATAGTTTTGAACATAATTAACTGAAATTTTTTCTGTAAGTTCTGTATAATAGTAGAATTGTTTTAACCTTCAGATTTATCAATTACTGTTTGATTACAAAATTTACAGTTCCTTATGTGAATATAATCATTGTCTTTTTGAGCATTTTCATATAGTAACCGAGATAAAGTGCTCTAGTTTTTGTAAAAAAGAAAATATCTCTTATCCTGAAGGTCATTTCAAAATTGAATAATATAGCAACACATTAGATTGAAAAAATTGAAAATTTGTTCATAAACCTTTGGTGCAGAATGGGCCGCGTTTATACTATTTTTTGTCAATTTTTACCTATTTTTTCCCATTTTAGTAATAATAATTTCATTTTCTCTTCTTTATTTTAGCACATTTTTCTTAAAATGCACTAAACAAATCTAAAAATAACAAACAAATCCCCATATCTCCTTTTTTTTTTAAAAAAGTTGTCACAATCAGTCGGATACCTTAAATGGGTAAAATTAATATAGCCTCTGATTTTGTTTTAACTGCGCCACGGAAGCAAATTCAAACTTGGATAAATGGATTAAAATTTGGGATACATAAATTGTTATACTTAATGTTAATGAATATATTTTATTCAAATAGATTATTTTTTCATTAAATATTTTTCATTTTTTTAAAACTAAAGTATTATTTACCTGTGGCTGAATGATTATAGAACAAAATCGTCTAACATTCAAATACGAAGACTCTTGAAGTTCTAAACTAAACTAAATTTAAACTAGGCATAATTCTGCACTTATAATTTCAAATCATTCATAGATGGTGTCACAGGTGAATAATACTTTAGTTTTAAAACAATGAAAAATATTTTGCATTTTTATATTCAGTGCTTTGTATATGTTACGTGATAAAAAAAAAAGTTAAATATACATCAAATGAATAAGCGCATTCTGGATAAAACTTGTAATCAAAATGAGCAGAAATTTCCAGTACACCTATTAAAAACTGATAAATATGTTTTACAAAATTTAAATATCCTCATAAGGACACATTTTTACTGACTGAGCCTGAGATTCTCGATTGAAATATTTCTCAGTCAGAAATAGATATTTACACAAGAGTTTATAGTAAATGAACAGAAATGTCCGGTACCCTATTAAAAACTGATAAATATGTATTACAAAATTTAAATATCCTCATAAGGACACATTTTTCTGACTAGGCCTGAGATTCACGAATGAAATATTTCTCAGTCAGAAATAGATATTTACACAAGAGTTTATAGTAAATATAAATAACGAAACAAAGTACAACTAAAAAAAGTTTTTATTATGTATTAAGTCATTTACTTAAGCAGCGTAGATACGTTTATCTTTTTCGAACTTTTTTAAAAACAGCGTATTTTCTTCAAAAAAGCTTCGTATTTTTTAAACAAAGTGAAAACTTTTATAGATCAGAATCTCAAAGCATCACGGGCTTAAAATGATTTTTTCGTTTAAAAGAAAAGAACTTTTTTTTGTCAGATAAGGAGAGAAAAAAAGAATAATACTTCATGCTGACGATAGAGAAAGAATGACGGCAAAGGGGGAAACTTTAAAATATACGTCAGTCAATTTAAAGGAGAAGTTCTAAAAAAATACCACTTTATCTTTAAATAGAAAATCCCCAAAGAAAATCTATAAGTTCTAGTTAGTTGGAATTCTTCGAAATAAGTTGTAAAAATAAAAACACTGATCTCATAGAAACAGAAAATGCCACTGAAGCTTCTCAAATGATTATGAGACTAAGTTCTTAAAGCTTTTACTTCAGAACTGCTTAATTTTATTTATTTATTTACTTTGTTTTCAGTGATTGCTTTTGCTTCTTCTCTGCTCAGTAAATTTTGGAGCCTAAATGACTCTAACCCGCTAATTCTTAACTGGAGGCTTAAATAATTGCGTACTATTTTATAGTTAATTGAAGCAAGGAATTAGGCATAATATTTTTTAAACCTATATGCTTTAACAAAGCCTAATTAGAGCCCCTTGTACGTGCATACATTTTATGAATTTAATCAGCAACAGCTGTTCCGAATATTTATGATAAAATGATATGATTAAATAAATTTCCTTACTCAGGAAAGGAACTTGTTCTAAATAGAGTTTTTTTTTAAATTTCTGATGCATTATATCTGAATAAAGGGCTAGCATAACACAGAATAGCCAATTTTCTTTTATTTATTCTACAACAACAAAAACCAAGCATCATTGTACAGAACTTTGTATTTCTAATAATTTATAGTTAAAAACTGTACACTGGTGTAAGAAATTAAGAGAATTTACATATTTTATTGAATTGCATGAAAAGAACTGAACTGAATGGAAAACCACTGCTACTAGATAAAAATGCAAATCTTGTACGGCAAAAACTTAATCGTACACGTGTGTTTAGGCGAATCCAGCAGAAAAATAGGCTTTATAAGCACGTGTAAGTTAAGACGTATTTCGTTCGCCTGCACACATCGGCGAGTTTCTTGATGTTATTTTGAAGCAATAGGTTCAATTCAAATTGTAACAGAAAAATGAGTAACCACCAACGTTTAGATGATGGAATGAGGTACAAATTGTGAGGAGGTTAAAAGCAGGTCAATGTCAAGTCCAGATTTGTAGAGAGTTCAATTTAACGCCCAGTGTCGTGTGTAAGTATGGAAACTGTTCCAGGATACTTGGTCCATCGAGAGAAATTCTGGGCAAGGTCGTCCAAGAACCACGATGGTCTGAGAAGATCATCATTTGTCGATTATAGCTAGACGTAACAGAGGGGCTGCAGCTTCTCAGCTCTCTCGTTACTTGTATGCAGCCACAGAAACCCGTGTGTCAAGGATGGCTGTTTCAAAAAGATTTCATGAGAGAGGGTTGTTTGCCAGAAGACCTACTGTTTGTGTCCCGCTCTCGTCTACGAACAAGAGAGTCCTTTTAGCGTGGTGCATACAGTATAGAGATTGGAGTATGGATCAATGGGTGACCGTTCTGTTCACCTATGAGTCCCGTTTCAGCCTAAACACCGATTCTAACCGTATGTTCATATGGAGAGAACCAGGGACCCACTACTTACACTCCAATGTCCGAGAAATCGACAATTATGGTGGAGGAAGTTTAATGGTCTGGGCAGGCATTATGTTGGATAGCCGAACACCTCTCCATGTCTTCGAAAAAGGCTCTATGACTGGTGTGAGGGATAGGGATGAGATCTTGGAGCCCTATGTTCGCCTTTTCATGGGTGCATGTGACCCCAAGTTCATTTTAATGGACGATAACGTGAAGCCACTTCGAGAGGTCACATAGAGCTCTTCTGCTTAACGAATTTCTTGAGAGTGAGGATATCCACCGTATGGATTGACCAGTCAGGTCTCCAGACTTCAACCCTTTAGAGCATATCTAGGACATTCTAGGAAGGGCGATTGCAATTCGCAAACCCCCTCCGAGAAACATCCAGGAAATAAAAACAACGTTGCTGAACGAGTGAGACCAATTGCCACAAGAACTGATAAACTGCCTTATTTCAAGTATGACATCACGCTGCGAGACCTGTATAGGTGTAAGAGGGGGCCATACCCCCTATTCACCCATTTCTTTTGTTTATTCTGCAACCGCTGTTTTATACCTTTCACCTCCAACGAGTGTTATGCTCGATCATGCGCGTGTATTGCAATTGTTCACTGGTTATTTGTTTTGTATTGTATCAATGTATGTACATATCAAATTTCATTAAAAGCAGTCCAGTAGTTCTAGAGATAATCGATCAAGTCTGAAAATTCTTTTAATTTCTTAAACCAGTGTATGTAAAAATACACATAGGTGAAACGCACTTGTATAAAAATGAAAAAAATATTTTAATTTTGTAGTTATTTAATCTTTATGTTATACAGTAACAAACTATCGGCAGCAAAGTATTCGAGAAAATAACAATGCATCTGAATCAATTATTAAAAACCATTGGTATTAATATTTTATATATATTAAAACTGTATCAGAGAGTTATGAAAATTGATTTAATAAAATTACAGTTTGAACTACTATTACAGAAATTTTACTTTTATGTTACACTTGTCGTAGCCTTTCGCTACCCCTAAGATTATCAACTCCCTTCGGGTATTACCTGAATCCGAACGTGTTGAATGCATAATAAATTCAGTACTCATTTTAACAAATCAATCTTTTATTTATTTATTTTTCTTAATTAAGAGATTACACAAATACTATTCAATTTTAAGAACAATAAAACACAGTGGAGAATGAGAAGGGTTCAATAATCATGAACGACGGAATCCTATCTGAATCTACGAAAGATCGACACGTACAATTACAGCTACACACTTATACTTAATTGTAATCTATAAAACTAACCTGATTTCTTATGTTATGGCAGGTCCATCTAGTTGGTTCTTTAAGATCTTGATTGGGTCAACTTGAATTAGGATTCCTTTAATAGGCGACTTATTTCTCAGCTATTCTCGCAGTTCTTTTATGAACTAATTTTATCCACAACGGTACGATAGACTCTACTCACAACATCTACGTTTTCATTTGAAAAACACTTTCTCATTTCATTTCATTCTCCCTTTCTAACTCGCTAAACCCGAACTTATATAAAATATCTCATTTGCATAAATCACGCTTTGGCTCCCGTTGGAGATTGGTTGAAATAAATAAAACATTAAAGAATATATGAGAAAGTTAGTGAAACGCGTAAGAACCCGTCACACACTGTGTGTGTAATGAAAAATGAAATCCTAACAGCAAGAGTAAATTAGTTAACCCTTTAAAGGGCTATTTATTTATATAAATGGTAGAAATATTTTTGGTATTGAAATTGATTTAAGAAAGGAAATTCATTTAGCTTATTATAGACAAAATTATTTTGATTTTTGTACACCATTTTTTTCTGGTAAAAATACTTACCACAAATCATTGAGCCTATTAAAAAAATAGGAAACTCAATGCCTTTTTTTTTGTTTTATTTTTATAAAATACATTTTGTAAGTGCTGCAAACTGTAAAAAAATGCATATTACAACTTTTTAATGCATAGATTACAAATGGTAATATTATTTTCCACATGAAATTTTGGAAAACACAGAAGGTACACACAATGGTCCATTGTAAGTTGTGCGCATATGCCTTGTTCTCTTTTGATGTGCATTAGCAGAGTACAAAAGACAGCATCTGAATGCATTCCCTAAAACAGGAATAGGATTACCAACTTTATTCAATCTCATTTCGTTTGGAGCCATTTTTTATTGCTGGGAAAACTTACGGGTCGTCCTTTTCGTTTCCGACTTAGGAATCTTGAAATCAGTTAGCATGCTAGCCGAAGACGAAAACCTAGTTGGTCTTGGGGACCCATATCTGTTCCACATTATTTCCACAAAATAAAGGATTTGGCAATTGGTGGATCAATGAGGAAATCAAAGATTCAACGCCACCATTTCCAGTAGCGTTGTCCAATTGTATTATGTTTTCGAAGTTGATCAAAGTGATACACCCCTCAAATGATTCATTATATGGCAAAAGCAGTTGGGCGCAATACCTGATTAATGGACCCATCATTGTTCTCTTCCTATATACAAGGGGTGATCAAATGAAAAGGTACGAAACGACACGGTGGGTACAAATATAGACTTTATTCAAAATATACACCATAGGCCTGAGCACAACGATCCCACTGATGAACAAGCCGCAGGATTCCTTGTTCCCAGAATTCCTGTGGCTGTGACGAGACCCAGTCCTTCACAGTGTCCTTGAGTACGTCGTCCGAGTTGAAGAGCTTCCCTTTCAGGTGTTTCTTCAGTGGACCAAACACATGGAAATCGCAGGGTGACATGTCCGGACTGTAGGACGGATGGTCCAACGTCTCCTATTGGAACTTGTCCAGTTCCATTTGTGTGACTCTGGAGACGTGTGGACGCGCGTTATCATGGAGCAGAACCACACCCTCCGTGAGCAGCCCCGGTCTTTTGTTCTTGATGGACCTGCGTAGGCGTCGGAGTGTCTCACAGTACACATCGGAGTTAATGCTTTTTTCTGTGCTCGCATCATTTGGACGCCGCTTTTTATAAGAGCCTTTGCTCTCTCCTGCGCATGCGGGCACCCGCGCATGATCCGATCCCAGTCAGAGTCTCCAATGGCATCCCGAGATGTCTCGCTACATTCTCCCTTGGCGGAATATGCAAATATTTAACTGTTTCATTTTTATGTCGTTTCGTACCTTTTCATTTGATCACCCCTTGTATATATATATATATATCTATATATATATAGAGAGAGAGAGAGAGAGAGATTCTCCTCTTAATCCTGTTATGAAATACTTGACGGAGAGAGAAACTGTATGGTACAAGGAAAAAATCACTAGTGTTTTCATTGCATCTCTTTATGCTTTTTTTTTGGCCCAAGAACAATTAAAAAACAATTTTCCCATCCAATTATTTCATTTTTTTCCATGGAAAAAATGAAACAATCATGCACGTTGAAGAGTGCACGTTGAAGAGTACAGTTAGTTTAATGAGACTCATGTAAAAGCCGTCGCAATTCGATTCAAGATGCCACTTGCAGCCGAATGCCGTTTCGTTATGCCGCTTACAGAGCTAACTACTGATACACTTCGGAGCATTTTCTTCCCCATGCCACACCGTTTCCACCTTCTCGCAGTATATACAATTATAATTTGATGACATTCTGAGCAATGTTTCTCCTTTTTTTTTTCTTTTACACAAAATTTTGAAAGTTAATATGTAAGTATAATTACCTTGCAGGTCTGAATGTTATTTCTAAATGAACTTGTTGTTGTTAACTGGAAAATGTTGAGCAAACAAAACAATTAATATTTTGAATTAAAATTAACGGATAAAGTGTAGAATAGCGAATAGAATAGCCCTTGGCGAAGTCAATTTTTTTGGAAACCAGAATCGGTTGCCAAGCAGCTTTTTTAAAAATATTTAAACAATTTTTCTAATTAGTATTTTCTTTATTTCTCATTAATATTTCTATACTTCCATTACGAAATTCCACTTAGTAAATCCTCGGAACATCTATCACTAAATTAAGTTGCTTGGCGACCGACTCCAGTCGCCAAAAAATTGACTTCACCAAGGAGCCTCCTATTCTACAATTTAATCGAAAACTGATGAATAGCAATAGTTGTCAGGGATTTGACATAATGATGAATATAATGGTCATAATGGTATATATAATAGAGTATATGATATATATAACACGTATTAAACATTTAAAAAATTTTACTAGTATGCGACATGCATAGTAAAGTACACTTTGCTTTCGTAAGGTTTTTTAATGCGCTAAAAATGTTTCTATACATGTTCTATATACTGTTTTCAAAGCTGGGTCTTTCAATTGAAAATTCATATCGGTTCCTGATTAACCGATAATGCATTCATTAATAGAGACTATAAGATAAAGTAACTCACAAATTTTGGGATTTATTGAACATATTTAAGAAAATATACTTAATGTACTAACATTGGCATGAGATGTAACGTACCTAGAGGTGCATTAAAAATGTTCGATACTCAGAAACTAGACAACCGGCACTACAAAGCCTTTATGTAATCAATCGTAAAAATTGTTTCATGAATTGATGATTTCTGCTTTCTTTTCATGAAAATAAATTTTACCTCATACTCGCCAAAAAAAATTCAGTTCTAAATTGAATTTACAGATTACAATATAAAACCTACTACGCAGATCATTTGTAAACTATAGATATATTTTAGGCCACACATTGACAGAGATGATATTTATTTACCCATAAGAATTAAGTTCTATTTTAGAGTTTTATTTATGACTCACATCCCAAACATTCCTCAGAAGGCGCATTCCCAAAATTTTTCATCTTTTTGTCGAAAATATATTTAGTATGTAGAGTGCATGATATGTTATCACGTTTCTTCATATAATTTATTTCTTAAGAAAACTGAAGGTAAGAATGTTATCAGCATAGTTTAAGTTGGCAGAGATTCAGCGCATTAATACGTGACAATTACAGCTTGTCTTTGAAAAGAGCTAAATTATCTACGTGTGATCCATTCCTCATGTATAAAAAATTTAAATATGGTTAATGTAAATAGTTGTTCTGAAAAATTATATTAGGAGTAAACTGAAAAGTACTTTTGTATAGATTGTTATAAGAAAGATATAGTTGAGCATAGAGAGAGAGAGAGATACTATATATATAATCAAAATTTCTCTGCAAGACAGAGATGAATAAACAGGATTAAAACTGAAAATAATTGAAATTGCAAGATAACCAGACAACAGAATTCAAAAAGAAATATGAAAAATTAAAATAATAGAGTTAAATATAAAAAATATAAAAGAATGGATGCTACAGTATTATCAACATTGCTGACATATATATTTACACACACACATATATATATTAGTAACATCTGCACATTAGTAGAACTCTCCCCAACAATACTTGTCAAGATTGCAGTACGGGGTGAGCAAAGTATCCAGATGGAATATTGTATCTCAAAATATGACCGGCTATTCTTCCTTCATGCCTAGAGTACAACAATGTGAACCGATTCGGAAAACGGCTTTGATGTTGCCATACCTTCTGTTTCGCCTACACCCAGACGTTTTAGTCTCAACCTTCTTTTGGAAGGAAGCTCTGGTGAACGGCATCTATTGTGTTGAATTCCCCCTTACTCATGTGAGTCGCAAACGACTTGAAAGAAGAGGAACGTCGGCCGGGGGTAACAAAGACACACAGTGTCAATGTGACAAGGCATCTTTTAGCCCTCCAGATGGTAAACAAGATATCGTGTCGGAGTTGGGATCAGACGAGCCGGCCTATTGACTCCAAGCACCAATAGAGTGGGACTAAAGGGAAAAGAGGCGTGTGTAGATGTGTAGGGCTCGCCAATCAGAGGTGATTGGGGGCGTCAAAGTGGCCCATCCAGGAAGTTTAAAAGATCGACTCAGAAGTTATGGGGACTCTCGATCTCCTTAAATTTACGGAAATAATTCGCGCTTGGATATTTTGCTTTGAAGACCCTCAGTAGAGTTTGCGGGGGCAGCTTCACCTCAAGAACCAGAGGAGATGAATATAACAGAAATTCGAAAGACGGAGTGCCGGAGTCAGTGGAGTCACGGCTGGAACAAACGGACTTTGGACTAGAACTTTTCCACAACGACAGGTTGTAATGAATACGTTATTATATTTATTTAATTTGATAAAATGTCTTTTTGGCAAACAGCTGTGGGATCCCTCGCGCTACCATGTTAAGGAGTAATTTCAAGAGATCACGATGTCACAATCTATATATATATTCCGGTCACTTCTATATATTTCGATTCAGGTATCATATTCTTTCATTTTAAAACCATCTTTAATGAACATCGAAAATTATAATTTTCCAGTAGTTGAAAAACTAATTGATTTTAAAAAGACTAGTCGTTTAATATAAAATATAAGGGACATATCTTTTCACCTGATTAAAGTGCAATATCATTTTTTGAACAGATTAATTAATGTTTTAAATTTATCTTTATTTATTTATTTCCTCTCTTTGTATAGTGTAAAATGTGTGCATGAATACATTTTATGGGGGATTAGATAAAATTGGACCATACTGAGCACAGACATGATAGTTCAATCTATATTTTATTTTTCGTGATCAAAGTATTAAAAAATAGGGCTGATGTATGGGTGTGGATTTCTTTACTTATTCTGGACGTAATACATAAACTATAGTATTACTGATCTATAAATTATGCCTCCACGCAGCTAAGCTTGAAGAAAGTTCTACTTTGTTCAAGTGTAGAGTTACTCAATATTTTTCCCAAGTCAGTCTCGCTATATGACCATTAACAGCTTTAGAATTTCCATTTTTCTCTCGTTCTGCTTACCTTCATGGTAAGCATTTTCAAATCCTTTTGACTTCAACTGTTCCTCTTTGCATATGTCATGGTTCCTTTACAAGATAGGATTCCCTAATTAAGCAACGTTATAAAACAGCTAAAGAGGTCAGTTAAGTTACGGGAAATGTGCGTACCCTAATACAAAATTTCCCCTTTTTTTTCCTTTTAATTTTAATTTTGAAGAAAGTCATATAAGAGCATGTTATTGTTTTTTACATTAATTTGATAATTTAACAGCTCTGTGATTTATCCAATTACTAATTTTGTTTACTTTTGCATAATCGTTTCTTATTAATAACTCTTTTATGTTGTTATTGCTTACATTAATTTAATAATTCAACAGCTCTGATTTATTTGATTACTAATTTTTTGTTCACTTTTGCATGATCGTTCGTCTCGTTTGAATCATAACGTGCTTATTTCACTAACATTTCGTGTTTTCTTAATATATTTCCCTAATTGATATTGTATACTTTGCGATACAATAATTTCTGAAATACAATAACACATAAGTAAACGTAATCTTTATTTCAATACTTACTAATTAGCCGCCCATCCGGTATAGTGGTCAGTGAAGCTGACTGCGGTGCCGTAGGGACTGGGTTCGAATCCCGGAGAAGGCATGGATGTTTGTGTTGTAATCCTTTCTCTTCTGTCTGTGTTGTATGCCCCCGTGTTATACATTGCGTGGTGCACGGGGTTTATAAATGTTAAACAAAAAAAAAATACTTACTAATTTAATTGCTTGAAAAAAAATTTAATTGTTATACTTGTTTAAATACAACATACAGTTCTATGCAGTCAACATACAATCGTTTACAATAAATAGTTCTATTTAGAACATTCATTAAATCAAGCTCTGTGAAATTCTTCCAAGATAAATCTTTTTTTAAGACTGAATGGAAATTTTCCATAAAGGTTCGGCAAATTATATTCTGATAAATGCCGGTATTATTTACACCGAATGCTTCCTAATGCTCTTGATACCCTGATTGATTAGTGTTTCTTAACGTGTAATCAGCTGTGCACATGAAAAAGCAATTATGCGGCCGTGTGGATTAAGATCCTTATGACAAAATCCCGAGAGTTATTGCCTGAGTTATTGCTGAAAAGTCATAGATCCTGCAGAAGTTTAGTTCCAGCTGTCAAATGCTGATAATAACAGGGATGGTGGAAAAGGAAAATGTTCTGGATGCAGTGTTTCTTTTTGAAATGAAACATCATTTTCCTATGAAAGTTTCCTGAAGGAAGAAATGTTGTTAAGAATAATCATTCTTACAAATTTTAAGCTCTAATGTTACTTTCATAAAAATGTTAAATTTTTCATTGAAAATTAAAAATAGATTTGTTATTCTATTGTACATTTGTGAGCATATATTTTTTAAAAAAATCTTGGAGATTAGAAATAAGAGGTTCTTTGAATTCAAATACGAATTCTGTAAAAAATATCAAGATTAGATTAACTGAAAATAAATGTAAATATTAATTTCAGTTAATAAAACTAATCATTTAATGTATCTACCTATACATGTAATATATTTGCATCATTGGTTTTCTTGAAAGTCAATTCCTACTTTGAATGGATGAATAGAAAGTATTTTATTAAGGATTGAAAATTTGAACAAGATATATATACATATAGGGAGAAAGTGAACTAATAGTAGGAATCGGAAAAAAGAGCATAATTTGTCTGTATTGTTGCAACAATGCACACCCTGCTTGGCTAATTTGGCTGAAAAACCGGTTTTCGACACCAACTTTTGTCATTGTTTTAACAGTCACATTGTTACAACAAAGGAAACGAATCTAAGTTGGCGTCAAAAGTCTGTAATAAATTTAATTAATTAACCGGTAATTACTGAAATAAAATTGGAAAAAACTGTATTAACACTGTTAGTTTTAAAAAGTTAATTTGAATGTGAATGGATGAATAGAAAGTATTTTATTAACGATTGAAAATTGGAACAAGATATATATATATTGGGAGAGAAAGAACTAATAGTAGGAATTGTAAAACACTTTACAATCATATTTGTTGACCACTTCTCCATATTGCCTTACTTCCTTAGTTGAGATAATTATTTTAATCGATGGGCACCACATTATATTTCAATAAATAGCAATATTTCTGATTTACTCTGACTCTTTCAGCTGTATGAAAACTATTTGCACTGTTTTGTGAATAAACAAAAATAATATACACGATAATTTAAGTAGTATAAAATTCAAACTTTTGAGATCACTCCGCGAAGAAGACTTTTATAGTCTTTTTCTCAAAAGTAGTGAATAGTGTTGTCTTTTTGACCATTTTGCAGTATATGGTGGTGAACATATCAGAGACTAGTTGAACATTGAAAAGTCTACTACAGAATTTTTTTCATCTCATTATCTTATATTTTATTGCAATTCATTCTCGATATTTTGCAGTTATTACATTTCTCAAAAAAATTAGGGGATCAAGCAAAAAAGTGAAGAAACTGTTGCGTGATAGCCCTGTACGGGCAATGAATGGAGAATGTAGATGTAACAAAATGCAGTACTGGAAAAAAGAAGGAAAAAGGAATGGTATGGGAACTTTAGTTCTTGCGGATGGTATAAAGAACATGAAATGATGCTTCAGGGCAACAACTTGGTTGCATGTACATGACAAAAAACTGATTGCTTAGAAATGAAACCGGATGTTTATATGGTGTGTGGTCCTCCTTCCCTGAAGTGCTAAGACTGCCACACACCCGATTAGCACGGATGCGATAAGGTTATCGATGAGACCTTAGGGAATACTGTTCCATTCTTGACGAAGCAGGATCTCTGAGTTTTGCACAATAAAAGGAGGTCTTGGTCTTGCAGCAACACATCGTCCGATAGTGTCCCAAACATTGTCGATCGGATTCGGATCAGGAGGAAATGCTTGCTATTCCATACGCTGCATTTTTTTACGCTTTAAGAAAGTTCTTCACAAGCAATATGTATGAGATCTGGTATTATTCTGTATTAAATGAAAAAAAAGTCGTCAATTGCTGCAGTGTAAGGTATGACATGGGGTCTGCACACCTTTCAGCCGTCAAATCGTCATCCCGAATTATATGAAGGTCAGTATGTCCAACTATGCTGATTCCAGTCTATACTTTCAAAACAGCTCGTCTGTAATGGGGTCGTTCCTGAATGAATAAAGGGTTATTTCTAGTTCCCCTTTCTCTTTATTCAAAACCATGTCTCGTATCTCTCTTTAAACCGAATCGGGTCTTGTCCCTAAACAATACTAGACTCTAATCACTTTTCATTTAATCTCGATGTTCAGCAACCCATTTTCTTTGGGGCCGTATGGTTGTTTTGCTGTCACTAGAATACACAACATTAGCCTACGTGTACACAGACTACCTGCACAAGTTTATTTCGGATTTTTTGACTTGGAGCCTTCGTTCTGTTGCCAAAAGATACTGTCTTTGTGAATCTGCGTTACACTGGCGGTTCTGTTTTGAAGATCCCTTAACAGAATGCATTGGTAATTATTTGTTGTTTGTTTCATGGACAAATTTATCCTGGCCGACGTTGAAAATGCCTGTTTTTAATTGGAATTGATTCCACAATCTTCTAAAGACACTTTTTGCCACTCCAACAATGCCAGCTGTAATTTTCTGAGTTTGCCCGGATTCCGGTCTCCCGAAAATACACCAGGTCATGGATTCCGGTAGGAATTTTGGTGTCGTGACATTTTCTAGTCTCATTTTCTCAAATAATAGCAGAAAGGTTAAATTTCACTCCCAAGACAACGAAAAACAAAAGCTTCTATGAAATTACGATTTCTGCACTTGTATCCTTTTTCTAGTTTTCGTCTTGAATTTGCATATGAAGTTTTCTTCTGTTTTTTTCTGCTACACTTTAGACTATGGGTGTTTTGTTTTACGTTAGTTATCAGAGAAAATACATGCATAATTTCGTAAAATCTTGGTTATCCCCTAATTTTTTTGAGCAATGTACGTATTAGATAAAATCTACCATCATATTACTATACTAATATATAAATCTATCTAGCATCATATTACTATACTAATATTCAAAATTAATATATAATATTAATTTTGAATCACGTGTCACCTACCCATGTATTATAATTAGTAAAGACAGTTATGTGCTTGCATTTTTTTACATAAACTGTCAAAGTTAAGTTCTTTTTAAGTTATCTGTGGTCGTATTTGATATCCTGCATTTAATCTGTTTTCATATTTTGTTTTTATAGCGACTCACGTTGAAAAATATTTTTCACTTAAACATACTCTTCTGAATGGCATTATAATGTTTATAACTTTGAAAGAAATCCTGTCTATACATTTTGTATGGATTTATTACCTAAATATTCGGAGCTGTTCTGGCTTAAATTTAGATTTTAACGTCGATTCTGTTGATTTATTGGTTAGTGTGTCTTCATTCTAAGTGTTTTATCCACGAATGCTAAAAGGTGCATTTTCCCTTAGAAAGCTTGTTTTGCGAAACATTGTACTAACGAGTATAAAATTATTTCGTGAAACTCGGGATAGCAAACTATAGAATATTTACAATCCAGCAAGTAGAACATATTTAAAAAAAATAATATTCTTTTATTATATTATATTAAAAGTTTAAAAAAGTATTACAAATAAAGTTACTAGGCATAAATAAACTTCTTAGTTTTAATGACTGGGACGATCTTTAGATATTTATAGTTCATAGAGAACGTAAATCTATTTTGCACACAGATTTATAATATTTTTGATATTTTATTGTGACCCGTGGAACCCCAGGGGTCCATGGAACACACAATTTTAAGACAATTATATTAAGGTAGTAAACTTAAGTTAAGCCACCCAGACGGTATAGTGTGTTTTGTGATGCTGGCTACTATCGCGTAGGGCCCATGTTTGAGTCCCAAAAAAGGTATGGGCGTTTATTTATGTATAGTGCCTATGCGGGATAGAGGGACTCTAAATAATTATCTGGCAGCAAGTTCTCTCGTGAGGTTTGTGGAAGAGGAAGAGAATTGGGAACACCCGTCCCCTCAGAAAGTTCACCCTCAAAATTGGGGTGGAATCAAACCAAGTTGCACTGCCATTTCCATGGTGTTAAAAGCTGCGTCTAACGAGTGGCGTAAAAAGACACCCTTTGCCATGATTAGTTTCATGGGCTAGATCTGACACTACCGATCAGGTAGTATTAGCAACAACAACACTTAAGTTGCAACAAACAATCCTTTGGCATTTAAAATCAATGCTAATGTAAAATTAACAACAACACAAAATAAAAATAAAAGGACAGCTACATTTTTTTTTATTTAAGAAAGAAAATTTATATTTTATTAATATTAGGAAGGATTTATATTACTTAAGTTAATTAAAACGAAGTTTAATCAATAGTTTACATTTTACAGCATCTATTTACTGCATTAATTAATTGTTATGATTAATCTCGAGACATTTTAAGAAATTTCATTCCAGTTCTTTAAAATAATCCGCCGTCCCTAGACTCTAAAAAATAAAAGAATAAAATATTTTACTCTTAAACAAGCAACACAATATGTATTTGGATCAATACTTATAAAAATATGAAATGTCTGTTGGAACTGAAGTGACTTCATCCAAGGGCTAGCCAGGTATAATCAATTCTTTGTTAGAAACAGCTGTTTCTGACATTGTGAAAACATATGGCAAGCCATGAGATGCTTGTAGAGAACAAAGTTTATGGAAGTTTGTACGTTGAGGAAGTAGAAAAAGAATGCTCTGCTTTTGTAAGCATAAATAGAAGAAATTTGATTTTTCGCACGGATTTTGTGCAATAAGTTATAAAGAAGGTGCCATTAAACTTTCGTTAGACAGAACGTTGAAGAATTTTTCCTTGAAGTCCACGACAAACTATATTTTTAGTTTAAAAACACAAACCGTGTCTTGCTTCACTATAAATTCGTAAATTTAGATTAAATGAAATATTAAAATATGTTGTTCGTGCTATTTCACATACGGAACTGTTAGTAATTTATATTTTTGTTTCTGCATAAATTAAATATATGTTTATGATAAATTTATATTTTTTAAAATATATTTAAAGCAAAAGATGCTAAACATAATAAAGAATAATATTATCACATACCGTATAATCCGGCGTATTATGCGGACCCGCGTATAACGCAAATTTGTACTTCTAAACCACATTTTTAATTTTTTTTTGTATATTCACCGTAAAAAGCATACTTTTTTTTATGAAGAAACCTGAAATGAATATATGCAATCTTAGCTTTTGAAGTCATTTATTCGAAGTATTAAACCAGGCTTTTGAACAACAGTATACTTCAAGAATTAAAACCCTTGAGAGCAAGAAAAGAGGTGTTAAAAGGTGAAAATCTCTGAAATAGATCTTCCAGGTGGGATGCTAGAAGGTGAAAAAAAATTTTCAAGATGAAACCAAATGTGTCACACTAGTCTAGATATAGTGTGGAAGTGGATAATGAAAGTATGAAATGAAATTAATCCAGTAAGTTAAACCGAATGTTAAGCGTAACTAATCAACAAGCAAATGGTTTTATTCTATAAATGCATACTTTTGTACTATTTAATTTTTAAAACAATTGGATTAATTTTTATGAACTGAATTGTTTTTTTATAAATTTTTCTTACTTTCGTAAATTATTTCTTATAATGTCGCCATTAAGTTGTGATAATACGAAAGTACCCAAGTAAGTAATTGTATCAGGTGAGATTTTTATATTTAAATTAATTCAAAACGGAATGATTTAATTTCAGTAAATATTCAATTACTGCATGCAGTTAAATTTCGCAAATGTTTAATATAATTTTATAAATCAACACACATGGATTTCATGTGTTATTTTAAAAACTATTTATTGATACCTTTGAAAGTAAATTTCTGCGCATACGACACATAGGAAATCGAAATTGGCAACTTGGCGAGTTATTAAAAGAATTGGTGATTGTTGCGATAATACGTAAGTACCCTTACTTGTATTGAAAATATAAGTAGTATTTTATTAAAAGTTATAAAGTAAAAAATATGTAATCAAAATTGTTTGAAATATATATGAGCTAAAATGTAGTATAGGAGGGGCCCTTTGAATTTGGCGATTTTTTTAACTACATGTCATGGTGAGATAACGAATTCATTCCGGCACATTGTTTAATTTGGTAACCCTTGAATTTTGATTTGTGATCTTATGCAGATAAGGTCACGTGTTCTTTTTAAAAAATAACAATTGGTTAGTTAAAAAAATTGCGGATATTTTCAACACGAGCAGACGATTTTCAAATTAATGTAATTCCATTTTTAATTTATTTTTCATTTGAACTTGGATTTCGTCTGTAGAGGATATTACCGTTTTCAACCAGTTTTTAATATTCTGTTTTCCAGCTATTTCGTTTTCTCCTTCGACTTATCCTGAGCAATATGTCTGAAAGGTATGATTTGCATTATTTGTTTTTGTTTTTATGATTTGGAACACAAGAACGGAAATTGTCTGTAATACAGTGGTGTATGAAAAACGGATTGATTGCTGCAAATGCTTAATGTTCGGCTTGCAAGAAAGCAATGCGTTTGATTGAAATGATTCGAGTGATGGATTTATTTGGGAATGCTGAAAAATAGGAGCGCATTGTATAAAAATATCTGTAAGGAAGAAGCTGATTCGAAGAAAATAAGCAGAGTATGCGTGATATTTTGATGTTGATGAATATTTGGGTGTGAAAGTCGAATCGCGCCTAGCTTCATTTCTTTAGAACATAATGTTTCGAAGAAAACATTCACGGATAGGGAAGATTCGCTTAAAATTTCTATTCGCGCGAGTTGCCACATTAACTTTACTCTAGCAAACAAAAAATTTGTAAATACCTAATACTATAGTTAAGATATTTTTATCAATGAAAAGATAATTTTTAATCAACAAAATTAGACGTAAAATTTCTCTCTTCTTACTCGTATAAGGTAAAAGAAAAAGCTTTCAAACTGGAATATTTAAAATCCTGCAGAAACAAATATACAGGGTGTCCAGCCTTAATGTGACCCAATAGCTAATTCCCGAACCGTTCGGTTTAGATATGCACTTCCAATTTGAAAAATGCTCTAAAACAGGTAAAGAATGTTTTTAAGTGCTTTTCAAACAAAAAAACCCCATTCAGAAAAAAATTACAAAAATTAATTTTTTATACGGTCCCCAGGTCCTATCACTTATATTTAGGAAAAGATGCAGTACACACAAAAAAATAGTAGAAATGAACTGGTTTCTGAAGCCATGAAAGCTTCTACTAGTGAAACAAATTTTATTGTTTTTATTTCAATTTTCAGATCTTTTTTTTTTACCACTCTGAAATTTTTTGCATATTTTTAAATTTTTCATATGGTATAATTAAAATTGTATTCTTACTTATTTCATTGAAAAAATAAAGTTTTAATTAGAAAATAAATAGAATTTTAATTCTAATCAATTGAGCAATTACAATTTTCCTGTATGAGCTCTAAAAGCTGATTATAGAGGAATCTAATTAGCAAGCACACCAAACTTATCATCAAAATTACCAACGCTATATTGTCATTTAAGTTAATGCAGTTAGTTATAGTAAAAAAATTAATAGTTCATTTTAATAAAATTTAATAATCTGTTGATTTATAACTTAAAACAATCAACATTTAAAAAATTCGAAGTTAATAACCTATCAAAGAAAAAGTTATTCCATAAAATCAAACACTACCCTACAACGCCACCATAATTTTTTTTTAAAATTCTATCCACAACAATTAATATACTTCCAATTCAATATTCATTGTATTGGCATGGATTTTAAAAACTGGAAAAAAAATTTATAATTTTTTCTAAATGTAAAAGTTTTTTATGATAAGCTTTTCATATAATTCCTACTTTTTTGAAAATATCAATTTAAATAAGAATCAGATACATAAATATTTCTCTGTGAATCGTATCAAATATCTTTAAAAGGCCAAATCAGATCCAGATATATTTTTAATTTTTTTTTTCAAATTTTGCCTTCCGATTTCTTACTAAAGATATATTAGTCATTTCAATGGAAGAGAAAATTTAATATATAATTTTGATGCGATGTCAAATGGGAACATGAATATTAATGTATTAGCTCAAATGCATTTTAAATTAATATTATCAAGTTTAAAATCCTAATAATGTAGTGAATCTCTTTCAAACATACAATCGATTTTTAAAAGCATTTGATCCTTTTTCAAACTTTTACGAATTTTTTCTCTTACTTGTGCACTTAACGAAATGATCATAGTGGTCATTTTTATGGATTTTTGTAAACTTTCCTTTTAATTACCGAAATGAAGCTTCTATTTCAAAAATTCAAGCAATTTTTAAACTATATAACTTGCTAATTTTTAAATCAATTTTAATTTAATTTAATTTATAAATAAAGTTTTAATTTGATGTTCCCTAAAGGGAACGTGGCCTGTACAAGTTTAAAAATGCATGTGTTAACCATAAAAATTTACTGCATCTAACAGTCAGGAATTCTTCGTCGTTTTGTTGATTTGCTTAATTTGAACTAATTTTTCCAATCGCATCTTACATACCACATTTCTGAATGAGTTATTCACTAAAAAAATTCTTAAAAATTTTCATTCCATTTGTTTCAAATATCTCTTTATAATGTATACTGAATTTAGCATTTATTAAATGAAAATAATATAAAGAATTTTGTATTTAGCTCATTTATTCTAGTACACATATGAAAGAAATAATATAAATTTTAATTAAATTGTATAACAAATCTACAAATATTTATTTACCTTGTCAAATGATTTTTTAAAAAATTACTATGGATTATTATTTAAGACCTATAAAGCAATTTAACAATTGGTAGAATATTTTCTTACTTTTTTTACCGAAGTATTTGAATTTGAAGGATATGTTTTACAATTTTTAATTTTTATTATATAAATTTGAAAACATTCTAGAGAGCAAAATTAATAAATGTATTCTCATGAAAATAAAAATTTGATGTTGAATTTTGTGTAAATTTATATATTTTTATACATCAAAATTTTGTAACAAGGTTTTAATTTTATTTGAGGTTACCTAATTAGTTATTCTGAAATGAAGAGATAATTTGAGAAGTCACGAGGGAAATATATTTATAATTAGGATCACGACACAAAGCATTATTAACTTTTTTTAAGAGACTGAATATTGTAGGAACGATAATTTTGAAAAAACTTATTAACGGATATTTTTTGATATTTAATGCCAGTTAAATTAGAATAAATAAATAAAATTCTCTTACGAATATTAATTATAACAAAAAAATATTTAAATGCAGTATTTTTGACAAAAAAATGAAGAAAGCGTAACATATTTTCAAAAATATACTCCTTTTTTGAAAAATTATTTCTATAGTAATATGTTTAGCCTATATACAGCTAGCACTTCTACAAAGGTATTGAACTAAGATTTTTGAAAAATCCAGAATATTTTCATAGTCACAATCCATTGAAATATTAACGGATGTATGTTGTTAAAATTACTTTGCTGATATATTAAAATATGAATAAATCCATCTCTAAAATAAATATTTCAAAATTCATAGTTAATCCACTATACAGAAGCCATAGCTATATAAAGACAAAATATTACTGTAATAAAAGCATTTTACTTGAAAGGAGAATGTTTTGAAAATATGTTATTTTTTCTTCGTTTTTTTGCCTAAAACTACATTTAAATTGATTTTAACTGAAATAATATTCTTAAAACAATTGTATTATAATCTAATTCACACATTTAATATCAAAAACAAATTATCCATTTGTACTCTTTTTCAAAATCACGGTTCCGAACGTAATCAGTCACTCTTTATACATCACGAAAATATAATAAAAAATGATTTTTTTTTATCTTAGATGAAAATGTTAATTTAATGTAATACTATATAAAAGGCCTTAATTCAGTGCTTTTCAAGCTTTCAATATTTGTGACACAATTTTCAATCATAATTTTCATCACCCCCTCTCCTTCCATACAATATAACAATGTATTGAATACAATAATAATATACTTTGACACGAAAAGCTACAATACGACTTTAATTATAAACCGTAAAAATTATCAAGATAAGTATTATATATATATAAATTTTGTATATAATTTTAAGACACACCCACGAGGTCACTGGTAATTATTAAACTTGTTCTTAATTCACAAATTATTATTACATTGATTATCAAATAAATTGTGCAGTGCTGATACGTTATAAAAATATATTGTATCATTGTAAATGTGTATTTTATTTTTATTATGTAGAATGGTTTTTTTTTTCTTCCTTTCGTAAATCAATAATTTTTTAAAATAACCTTTTGATTTTGACTTTTCCATATACTCGCACCGTAGGGTTAACACGTCCCCCAAAGCAGAGGCACGCCTCATAGTTTGAGAAACGCTGCATTAATTAATTAAAACGATCCATTACAACTTATAAAGAATCAAAACTGGCATTTAGCGTATGTAATTAATCACAATACATTGTTTATATGTCATTCAAAAGACGAATTTTTTTCATAAGAAAATTAAAAATTAAATACTTTTCAAATTTTTCTAATCACTAACTTTTAAAAACGATCGATTCATTATTCTCTTTCACGCCCTATCTTTGGAAAGGAATATTTAAAATGTTCCATTGTAGCAATTTGTCACCGCATATCACTTTAAATGCATTTTCTCAACCATGATACATCATTAGTCAATTCCTAACCGGATTGCCCTCTTGTAACATCGCACTGCTAATGACTCTGAATAATTATCAGTTGTGTCGTTTCTGCTGATTATTTTTCAAGTTCCAGACGGTATCGATTACCGTTCTCGGAGAAAAAGACCTTTTTAAAAATCTTATTTTTGAGCTCTTTTCTGTTTTAAATATTCTTATGATTATTACACTATTTTTCAAAATAATGCCCGAGTGTCAAACAGCACATTTCAACTTCGCAAATGAAAAGTGTGCATTTTTTTTGTTAAGGCAATTCGTTAAAGCATTTATGAAAGAAGTTGAAATTTTGTTGCTAATTATATGAATGATACTTTATAATGATGTAAGTAGCATGCGGATACCAAACATCTTTAGTTAAAGAGTTTAATATGACGTATAAAATATTACAATTACAAACATTAAAGAACATTTACATTAAGAGCTACAATATAAACAATTACGGAAACTACCATATTTAGCATTATAACAATAAATGGGGTCATAGGTTCTACACGTTGTACTTGGTCCAACAGCAACCCTTCGACTGAAGGCTTTTCGATTGTCCGCTAGAGTTCACTGTCCACATATTGGTTTGATACAACTTTTGTTTTGGTAGGTGATGATGATGATGTCGTATCCATGAGGGGACAGAATCAGACAGTCTCAGATGACTGTTTTGGACTCAATATTATCCATATAGAGGTTTGTTGATGAAAACAGGACCCCTATTTCTTGTAGAGCAGCAAGAAAAGCTAGGCAGTCTAAAATATGAGCAGGTGTTATCTCTGAACAGTTATCACGATTCCTATAAGCTCTTCTACCATCCCTTTCGATCTTCATTCCTCTATAATGACCTGTTCTTAGCATAACAATGGTCTTTGTTATCAAATGGTCTCCACTTTTATTACAGAGTAGATACTTTACAGGAATTGTGTGACTTATTTGTCAATTTGAAATTTGCCATGGCATTTGTGTCTAATAAGGTAACATTGACAACGTTGTCATTATTCAGATTTTTAGCTTCTTTCGCTAGCTTATCCTCATTTTCATTGCCTTTAATGTAAACATATGCAGTCAACCATTGGAGAAAGCATATTTTAATTATGTGATCTTAACAGGCGAGAGAAAATCTCTTCATGAAATCATAAACCACTATTTAAAATTGCCTGGGGGGGGGCTACTTTTGAGTCACAAAGAATGACGAGACCTTTAACCTGTTCTATAATATGGAGAGACTCATATAAATCAAGATTCTCAATTATTGCTCGAAGTTTACAAATGAAGCAAGATGCAATGTCACCGGCACCGATAAAAGTTGTGGTACGTTGCATCACTTGGAGTGGCCATAAATGGTGAATTATAATAAAAAATTGCTTCCTTAAAAGCATTCAATGCATCCAATTAAATGTATTGACTTTTTATTTTCAATACTCCTGTAAAATTACTTAAAGAAAAAAAATTTTATTCAGCATTTCTGTGCCATCATTTTTTTTGCGATGCACTAACACGATTCCATATAAGTTTATGTCTCCAGTTCCACATTTAAGATGATTTTGTCTTTAATAATTGTTTTATAAAACTAATTTTCGTTTGGGACAAAATTCTTCCACATCCGCAAAGTATCTGTCATTACTTATTTGTGTATAAGGAATATTTTCTTAAGCTTAACTTTTCGCTATATCGTAACATTTTTGAAGAGTTTTTGAAAACATGAAACCAGCAAAAAATATATATATGAAATTGTTTTTTTCTAACAATAACATATATATGTGTATGTGTGTGTTTCAGCTTTTCTATAAGGCTTATCAGTGTTGAAAATTACGAGGTATTTTTAATTGAGAACATTTATAAACCCGGTGCACCCCACTATGTATTACACAGAGCCTTAAAACACAAAGGAAAGAAGGAAGGTTTACAATACAAACACCCATGTCTTCTCTGGGATTCGAACCCAGTTTCTACGGCACTGCAGTCAGCGTCACTAACCACTATACCGGATGGATGGCAATTACGAAGTTTGTCACCAAAAATTTCTCGCTTTGCTCCCGAGCAATTGTGGTCACTGTAGTCTAATAGTCATGGCTACGGACTTGTGCCTGGCGTGTTATGAGTTCAAGCTGAGTGTCAAGACCCATCATGTTAAAGGATTAATACATGTTAAATCTGTCGAGGCTCAAAGTCCTTCCGTTGGTGTGGTGTAGAAGACGGGGTGCCAGCTCAGGTATCATCCTCTTCGCTTGACCATGGCTCAAAATTGCGAGATTTGTCGCCACTGGCTCTCGTGTTGTTTTATATTGCGATGCTAATAAAGTCACAAGCTCCAGCGTAATTAAACAAACCACACAATTATTAAAAATTAAGCATATAGTTGATTATTGATTTTCTAGACTTTAAAGGAATGTTCATGTGGTTAAGATAACTTGTGTTAATACATGTGTAAAAGGTTCTCTACTTCAAGATTTTGTGCCGAAAAAATTATTTCTTTTATTAATGTGAATTGCAAAAAATAATTTATTTCAGCAAGTTTTATTTGTGTACCCCATATTAATCACCAAACTCAACATTAAATATTTCGTCAATATGCTTAAACAAATATTTTTGAATGCGAAAAAGATTTACATAGTATGTATAAATTAATTTAAGATTTCTGTACTCCTACTAAACTTTTTTAATCGAAGTTTAATACATGACATTCACCATTGCATTTATTGCTCTCACAAATCCGTAAAACAAATATTGCTTATTTCAGTCCACGATATTTTTATAAAATTTTAAAATAAAAGTACAAGAAAAGAAAGCATCATATTTCTTCACAGCTTGAAATATTTTCTTTTCTAACCGCAGTTGCCAAAATGTCTTTTAGTATGTTGTACACCAGAAGCTTCCATTCTTTTCTAACTTAACAACAAGCATCTTAAAAGTGTATCAACTAGAATAATCAATCATTGCTTGGTTCAAAACAACGTCGCATTTTTTTTTATTATTTGTATAAAGCTCTTTTCTTAAAATTGCTTTTGCGCTACGCTTTCGCTATCGCAATGGCCGCTAATCGTGAGTAAAAACATCGTTCGCTGTAAAAGCTTTTGTCTTGTTTCTTTGAAGCCATCTTCATTGAATTCCGCGAAAAGTTAACAAAAGCGAGGACAAAATGGCGCTAAGAATTCTGCGAAGTTCATTTCTTGAAAGAAACTGAGATGAAATGAGCAAAATTTGTTGATTTCTAATGGAATTCTCTTTTCATGGTTGTTGACAAACTTTTTTTATCGGGGGAACTTAATGCATTTTCAGAAATAAAAAACATATCTTTTTCATTTATTGTATGCGAGATGAAGATGCAAAGAGATGTATTTTTCTTCTCTTATCACAATACAAAAAAAACCATCTATTAGAAAATTTCAAATATTGTACGTAAATAAAGACCTTTAATAGAATCATGAACATCTACATATTTAAATGCATATGTTATATAAAAGATGTTAAATGTCATAAAAAATAGGTGAAAAAAACTTCTTTATTAATACTGCGGTATTCGGGTGGTTATATTAATATCGCACTATTATGAAACTATTGGCGAAAGACCTCGTAATTTTGAATCTTGGTCAAATAATGACGATGACACCTGAACTGACATCTCCCCTCTCCAGTTTACCACATCATGCCAATGGGAGAACTTTGAGCTTTCCAGATTTGAAGTGCATCAGCCCCTCTTCACAAGCTACTGACTATAACCGGGGTGGGCATTAAGTCGATCGCGATCGACCGGTGGACCGCCAAGACATTTTGGGGTGACCGCCTTCACATAAGATCTTAGACGTGTATATTAAAAGAAACACAGGTGGTTATCAAAATACAGGGAAATACCCGTGAATAAAAGTAACGTATTTTTTAATGCACTTCGTAAGCATTAAAGTAAAATAATAGCTACCAGATTTTTTTTATAAATAGAAATGTATATATTCTGGTAGTATTCGGTAGCTTTATCGAAGTTCTGTAAGTCTTAGATTTTTTTTCAAAATCGTAAAATGTTGGATCGCTCAGATTTTCAGAGGTCTAATTGTGGGAGCCCGTCTAGGTGGAGCAAGTGTGACCGAAAAATCCCAGTTTTTAGAGGTTTCTAGAGGTACAATGTCTAAAGTCGTGACTGTTTACACACAGACAAGCTCGGCAGAACAATATAGCGGGAAAAGAAATGTTCTC
Source organism: Trichonephila clavata (assembly GCA_019973975.1). Lineage (NCBI taxonomy): Eukaryota > Metazoa > Arthropoda > Arachnida > Araneae > Nephilidae > Trichonephila > Trichonephila clavata. The sequence goes on along the minus strand of BMAO01036394.1, from coordinate 77,465 downwards.
TTTATCTCTCTTGAAACACAAAATTTTTCTCCTTCAAAAGGACGTAATTTTAAAAGAATTACTTTTGGAATCTAATAGACGAAGTAAAGTATCCTAATATATAAAAAAGCTGCAATTCATTTTACATTATTCTTTCGCTATACCTGCCTGTGTAAATCTACATTTTCAACGATGGATATAATTAAAACAACACATCATGCCCATTTCACAGACGATCGCTTAGAATGCATTGCAAGATTAACAGTTAGTAATTATATACTCAGATATTCAAGATTGGTACGGATAGTATGCAGACTAAGTCTAGCCGAGATTTTAACTACGAGAACTAACTTTAAATGAAAATGATTTTTTTTTATGTACTTTGAATTGTTTGATAATAAATGCATCATTTGATCATATTAAATTTGTGGGTATAGTTATTATCTTTGTGTTTTGCGTTTTATTTAAAACACAGTTTTAAAAGTGTTAAGTTTTTTTATTGTAGTTATGTAGGTAAGTACATATTCTATACTTATTTTTGTTATAAAAAAATATTGTTGAGTTTTTTTTTTTTGCTTATCACACCTACGCCACAGAGTGGACCGCAACACCTTGAAAAAATTATAAGTAGACCGTGTCATGTAAAAGTCTGCCCACCCCTGGACTATAATCACAAGGCTCTTTTTGGCAACCACAAGAGCCTGCCGAAGCGTAACGTTTGGAAAGTTCTTGCTGATTTTCTGTTGGTGGCGTAAAGAGAGGTCTGATTGTATTAAAATTATTGAAAACAAATGACACGCATATATATATTCTAAGAGATGGTACTTCAGGCACATGGGGGGGGGAGAGTTAAGTTTTGATATGTTTATTGTCCTTGTTCTACACCTTGAGCATGAAAAAAATCGCATTTCAGGTAGTGAATGATTTTCTTTTAACGGAAAGGCAAAAAAGCCATACAAGTTACAAAGAAGATATTTTCTGTTAATGGCAAAGGTGCTGGTTTACTACGTTTTAAGTTGGCGATTTCAAACTTGACGATCAAGAACGCATGAGTAAGTCCTCCACGACAGATGATTAAAGTTAAATCGAGTTAATCTCTGATCGAGATTAAAGTTAAAACTACCATTCGCATAACGTGGCATTTCATTTTGATACATGGGTTCAACACGAAAAGCGTAAAAGGTTTTGGAGAAAATGGAAAGAATCACCTTTAGTTACACCCTGAAAGTCAATCTTCTTTTGAAGAACAGGCTCTGTATTTGATGGGATTTGAAAGGAACTCTGCATTTGGGGCTTTTGCCAAACAACGAGATGGTAAGCTCAGAAAAATATGACTCCCAATTAGACGAATAAAAAAAAGAACAGAAAAGGTCCAGAAAAAGTGAATCGGAAGGGTTTTTCAGCAATAATGTTTCAGTAATAATGGGTGGCCTTTATGTGCCTTGACAACTCGAGAAATGCTTTTAGATTTCACTTGAAATATTTAGCCTCGCCACCACATTCAATTTACCTCTTGCCTTTAGATTTCCGCCTGCTTCGATCATTACTTATCCTGAATTATATTTAAATTATTTTACATTACTTTCGATCCTACTGGAAAAGCTTCAACTCTTTATCCAAGATTTAAGAAAATCATTCAGAAAAGTGTTTCTTTAAAAAACCCTGAGACGATCTGAATAGCCAAAATTTTGAAATTGCCTATAAGATGGCGGAAGGCTTGTCGCGGTACCTCCTGTTTGTGTTGGATAAGGTGAAGGCCACGCTCACTCGGAGGGATCCGAACACAGCAAGGATTGAGAAGCCATTAAATCCGACACGCAATCCGACATCCGATTGCAAACAAATATTAATAACGGATACTCTTTTCTTAAAAGAGATGCAGCCTCTGAAACACACCAAATAGAAAGCCTCCGATATCTTCTAATAGCCAAGCGACTATAATTCAGGAACTCACTAGTGTGTCTATATTGACTCAAATACATGTAATTCTTATTCTCTATCTCACTGACTATCTATATAATATTTAGTAGTGACGCCTAGTTACGGAGTTGAGTTGCTCAAGCTCAAAAGTGCCAATTTGGCTGTACAGGGAAAAACCCGATTTAGAAAGGATGGATCTGACGGATAGCCCGTTGTTATGGGCTGTGAAAAAAATGGAACCCAGATAATTTAATGATTGTATACCAAAATCTAAAACTAATGTATTTCAATTTTCCTTCAGAATCGGATCGAGAACTTTGTGGACAACCTAATATAAAATAAAACAGAGAGGTTTTATTCAACTTAACAGAAGCAACGAACTCTCAAAGTACATCATTAACATCGCTTCAAATGGAAAAAAAGTTGTAAAGAAAACACCTTGAAATTACAGAAAAAAGAAAAAGCCCGTAGAAATCGAGTGAAATAAAAATCCAGGAATATTCTCATCTATAAGAGAACGGTAACTATACATTGAGTTTATTTTACAAATCGTAAATATGCATAAGAATTTGGGAAAGCAGATTTAAAAAACTATGCAATTTAAATTTCAGATCTGAAAATCTCTCCCTCTCTTCAATTCTCATATTTCTGCTCAATTATAATTGAATAAATACCATATCTTGAGTAAAATTATAAATTAAAAGAACTCTTCATTTTTTCTGTCCATGAAAAGTTAAATCTTTTTTTAGTTTATTTAAATAAAATAGGCTTAATTACAAAATAGTTAAACAGGGTAGTTCTCTTCCAGACTGACAAACTTACAAATTTTGTAGAGAAAGAGGGGGATACAGAGATGACTCAGAATCGCATGCGAGTGCTGGGTCGCAAATGCCGTAGTTGAGAGATATAGTGAAAAGAAGCAGAGAAAAACAACAGAAACATCAACACATTACTGGGACACAAAACATTTCATTGAAAGGTTGTACAACAACTGATGCTTGAAATTACAACCAGGAGTCATCTGGCTGGTCTGACAGCGGAGCTGCATGGAGATCGTTACGTTCAAGAAGAGCCCTGGCATGTCACGTATCCTCCCAGCAGCTATAGCTATTCGTGCGATGTCTTCAACTGAAGAAACGGACGTCTCGTACACCAAAGAGAACCAATTTGTAATGCGTGTCGACTCCTGCTTCCCTCTAATCCCCCTTGTCTACTCTCGGACCGGACTAGATGTGTGGGAAGAACTGAAAAATCAGTCGACATGATTCACTCTAATTATTTTATTGTCACAAAATATCAATCAAGCACAATAATAATCCAATTAAGAATGCTGATCAGTATGCAGAGCACGAAGGTGAGACCCGTTAACCTGGGGACCCTCAATTAATTCCACGATAACCTATACAAGCTCAATTTCAACTCCACCGCGTTCTAATAATTTATTCTCTAACTTCTAATTAAATAAGGCTCACGATACCTGTACTCTTGTGAAGTTGAAGTCCTACGGTTGGCCTTGAACATTAATCTTTAACTGGATTCGATCACCTCCAAGTGATCCTCTCTTGGAATTCTTCAATTGATACTTTTATAAACTTAGATTTGCACTCAATAAACTCACGATCCTCCACTCACCAACTAACTCTCAAAACTCACGAATACAGAATTTATACAATATGCTTAATTTGCATAATCACGTTTGGTAAAAGTTGGTTGGTAAAAATGTTTCCTCAGAAGAGTCCCCAAGGGGTTAGTAATAGATGCGTTTAGATCCATCACAAATTAACTAGTTAAAGAACCTGTCTCATGTAATCTTCTGTTCACACTTGCGAAGTTCATGCTATGTGGAGCACGTCTGTTCAGGAAACGTTCCTGGTACATCCACCGAGTGGCATGCCCGTTACAATCCACATCTCCATACACTATCAGCGTGTCGACTAGTACCTCGTTTAAATACGAGTTCATTCTACTACCTCAGGAAACGGATCGGAAATGACGACTTCCAGCAGGTTCGGTGTTCCTGAAACCTTCTGTTCAATGCCATCTACCGTAAGACTGTGTGTGACGGATCCATACGCGTCTATAACTAACCCCTTGGGGACTTTTCTGGGGCAATAATTTTACCAACCAACTTTCACCGAAGAAAGGAAACGTGATTATGCAAATTAAGTATATTATATAAATTCTGTATTCGCAAGCTGGTGAGTGGCTGATCGTGAATTTATTAAGTGCAATTCTGAGTTTATCAATTGAAGAATTCTAACAGAGGATCACTCGACGGTGATTAAATCCGGATAAGGATTGCATTCATGTTCTCAACTGGAAGACTCAACTTCATAAAAGTACAGGTATAGTGATCCTTGTTTAAATAGAACTTTAGCTTATTAGTGCGCGATGTAGTTTATATTGAGCTGGTTTAGGTTATCGTGGCATCAGTTGAGGGTCCGTATTATTATCCCCAGGCTAACGGGTCTCCCCTCCGCACTCTGCTATCTGATCATTTATCTTAATTAGATTATTATTGTGCTTGCTTGATATTTTGGTGACAATAAAATAATTAGAGTGAATCATGTCTATTGATTATTCAGTTCCTCTCACACATCTAGCCGGGTCCTAGAGTAGACAAGGGGAATTAGGGGAAGCAGGAACCGACAAGCATTACAAGACTGTCTGAAGGAATCTTCCAGAATGTCAGGAAATCCATGCAGCGTTACTGTCAGACTTGACAGACTACTTCTGTTTGGAATTTTAAACACTTGTTTTAGAACTACCGTTTAATAAAATGCTTTCTGTCTCATAAATGTGCCACTGTTCCTGTTTCTTTCTCTTTTTCTTTGCACCATGGCTCGCAACTTCGGCATTTGTGATCCTCCATTCCTTTGTAATTTCGAGTCGTCTTTGCAACTTCTACACACCTTGCAAGTTTGCCGGTCTGGTAGAGGATCACCCTGTATATAAATAAAATCAATTGAAAGATTTTTCTTGAAAACACCAATTGTGTTGAAATTGCTCATTCGGATTCTTTATTACAACAAACATGTGATTTAAATTTAAACTGAAAATGCAAATTAAAAATTTTAGTGTATATTTTATGAATTAATGAAACTTTTGAGTTTGAATATTGAGCACAGATAACATTTTAAAGTTAAGTATTATTTGTTTAACACGTACTACGGAATCATTTCTTATGGTAACTCAATGAAAACTTTAAGATTATGAGTTCTTTACGATTATTCAAAAATTTCTTGTTTCCTACTTGTTAAAAAAATTTTTAAGCACTTCGCTATTGTATAAAATAATAACTTCTAAATTTGAGATCATATTTAATTTAATAATAATGATGAAATACAACATTTAATTGCTCATTGGTATTTTTTTATTGATCATATTAAACCAGTTGTTGTAATTGTGTACTTCGTAAAAGGTGATATTCAAGGCGAGCGACGAGTTCAAATCTGGGATCTAACACCTGGTATAGTAAGTTTTGTTTCGGAACTTCAAAATTTTCCAATAGTAAGTGGATTAATTAGTAGATTGTTCATTAAAGTCGTGCTTTAAAGCAACACGAGGTCAACATACTTCGTACTATTGGTAACATACTTTGTAAATCTTAGGCTCGGCCAAGTAAGGATTATGATAGCTGAATTGACACAATGTCAACATGAGAAATTTCAGTCTCGATAAATTTAAACTCTTAACTGCCGCCGGCGTCAATATGCGCCTCGATCAGACGGTGCGTTAACTGCCCATGCCGTGTAAATACGCCTTTCCAAAATACGAATCATTTCAATGCGCTGCCATCAATAAAGCTATATCGAAGACCTTAGAATGCAATAAAACGACCTTGACAGTGTGTTTACAAAGATTTACTTGCTTCAGAGAAAAATTTCCTTATTCACACCATTTCCATTCTATTCCAGCTTTCTCAATCCAAAGTTATTTTTTTACTGAGAGACCTTTTTTTCATCCCATCGATACAACTCAAATAATTTCTCTTCATGCTTTTATTTAATACAGAGATGACAATTCTTTTTACAGAGTAAAAATAAATCCCTAATTGGTTCCCGTAATCTCGTATCACCCAGAATCAAATCAAGCTCAAAGGAAAACACACGATGTCTAAACAGAAATAGAACAGAGCTTTGATGATAAAAAAAAAGTATATACCATTGCCGACACAGAGCCTGACAATTCACATAGCACGTGGCATTTATTCCAAGAAGGTTGCCTTAAATGACTCCAATAGGGAAACGGGAGACGTTATTTGGAGAAAAGATTTCTTCATATTGATCGGGGTTTACCACTGAATGCTATGGGGGTAGACCCTATTCCCCTGTTTATTATCATTCGAGTGGTAAAAATATATTTGCTCAGAGAAAACTTCTAAAAAAGTTTATTTTTCAAGTTACGTATAAGACCCAGTCGCTTTTCTCGATGAGAAGAAGTTTGATTTTTTTTCCACTGGCGACTGGAAGGAGTGAGGATAAAAAGAAAATTGGGATAAAATGTTTGATGACTGCTTATATTGTTAACACTGTATACTAGAATTTATATAAAACTATAAGGGTATAATAAAATTTTATATAAAAACTATATATAAAGGTAATAAAGTTTTATATAAAAACTTTATTACCTTTAAGTAAAAATTTAAATATTTTGTGTTCAGAATCTCAATTTTTGATGCGAATAAAATGTAGACTTTCTGAATTTATTTTCATTAATGGGATTTGTCATAAAAATTATTTTATATATCAGTAATATTTTTTTCTAGTTGTGGGGGGACAAATTTTTTATTTTTGTTTTTAAAAATTATATTTTAGCGTTTCAATATAATGCTTCTATTTAAGAAAATGATGCGAGATGAAATTTTCACATAATATTTACACAATTTTAAAAATATAAATTTTTTTTTAAAAATTTCAAGGAAATTCTTTTTTTTTTTTTTGTATTTATAAACTTTTTGCCCTGAAATTGTTTGTAATATTCTTAAAAATGTTTTAAGAAACTTTAAAAAGTCCAATTTTACAATAACTTAATTAGTTTTGGAGTAAAAAATAAAATGTTGATTTTTGTATGCTAAAATTCAACGAAAAAGCCAATATCTCCTACACTTTAATTTTAAAAAAAATATACTCAGTTTCCAGCAAAGTGAATCCCTAATTTTGTTACATGTTTGATGTTTAGCATATAGATAAAAATGGAAGTGATTCGTAAATAATTGTTGAAGGGATGGCTTTTTCAATGCACTAATGTATTGAAAAAGAGGAACTGAGAAAATCCTTTTTAAAGTCTATACTTCTGAAAAAATAATTCTTATAAGCTTAAATAAACTAAAAATGCTCCTTTAAGATATTATCTATATAAGATAATACCATTTTCTTATTATTTCAACCCATATTTTTTTTTTTCAAATGATCCCTTTTTATAGAGTAAATTGCACAAAAAATGAAGAAAAATGTTACAAAAAAATTTCTGTTTTGCAGAAATTTTAAAATTGTTTGCTTCACATATCGAAATTTTTTATTTATGTGAAAAACATATCATGAATAAGAACTAAAATTATGAAATTATTAATATAAAGTGCCATAATTAAAAAATTCTGCATGCATTTATTTCACAAAGAAAAAAAATTACATTATTGTAATGCCTCAAATATATCCTGCTTTATATGTAAAACTTTCTTTTTTTTGTCTATATTTCTTATTTTAATAATTATGTTAAAAATACTTAACATATGCCCAGTTTAAATTTTTTTTTGTTTAAAAATTAATGTTTTATATATATATATATATATATACTGTTTATTTTTTTACGTTAAGAAATATCTTCAAAGGATGCAAAATTGATAAATAATAGAAATGTAAATCTTTTTTTAACCTGTACTCTGTAACTCTGCATTCATTATCGAGAGAGTCGAAATGTTTCAAACATGTTCTACTGTGTGGCACGCTGAATCATTTTGGTAGATTGTTTTGGCATACCAGAGCTAAAAGGTTGCCGACCTTTGGTATAGAAATTAGAAGAAAAATTTTAAAAAAAAGAAATTCAAAATTTAATATTGTCACAATAGGGCTGAATTTTTTTTTGGGGGGGGGGGGGAATGAGAAATGATTTAAAATTTTGGTTAGATGATTTAAGGCTCACAAAAACTTATTTTTCTATAATATAAATAATCATAGGAAATTATTACTGATTGGAGAGCACCGAATAGTGAAGAGTACAAATAACATTGTAGCATTTCATCACCCAGCTCTCTTTCCCAGCACAGTCGATCCCCGTAATCCGATCCAAGATTTTTTTTTTTCGTTTTCCGCTTTATCGTGCCTTGGAATTTCGACAGTAGGCTTTTATTTCTTCTATATTTAATACTAAAGAAGCTTTTAAATGCACCTGTATGTGTCCTCTCATAGTAAAAAACATTAAAAAGTACTAAAATGCTATTTAACTTCGACAAAAACTACTTTGATTTCATATCATCAAAACAGTCAAATGCCAACATCATTCCTCTTGTGGTAGTACTTAACATAAAAATTAATTTTTTTTTTATTTTCTCTTTTTTTAACTTAATTCCACAGAACATCTTTTCTGCATAAGTAGATCTCGAAATTCCGAAAAATAAATTTAAATTCACCCTAATATGCAGGCTGTTTTACTAAAGACTTCATATACGTTATATTCCAAACATTTTTTTTTACATATGAGATTTCAAAAAATAAATATCTCTGTAATACTATATTAATATTTTATATTTAAAAAATTATGGAATACTAAAAATTTCGTACATAATGTATTTTAAAGATTTGTTTCTTTTTCTAAGAACCTAAATATTTGGTTATTATTTGCTTTCATTGAAAAACTTATACGGTAACTAACACGAAGAGGTAGGTTTCTAGAATCCGGCGTGGCTTAAAATGGCTGCTAAGAACTTGGGTTTCCAGATTACAAAAGCAATCAGGAGAAACCAGCGTAGAGTGCATTTGGTCGTTAAGAGTTAGAATACTCTGCACAAATAGGAAGTTTTAATAATCTTTTGCGAAGACTACAAAAGAAACGTTGGGGTAAAATATTTAGATTATTATACTCCTCTTATGTTTGGTTCTTCCAAGCTGTCTTCAACTACATTCTCAAAAAGTGTGATAAAGAACTCAAGCTGAAACGATGTAATGTACCATTGTGTAAGGTTTTAACATGTATTTGATGACGAATAAAGAAGCAGCTGAAAAATGGTGCAAGATTTTTTTCCCCTGGGTGTGAAAAAGGGGATTCAACATAAAAGATAAACCGTACTTCAAGTAATAGTGAATAATACAGTAGATTACATTCTTAAAATTGAAAGTAAAGTTGAATTTTAAAGATCTTATTTTATTATTCAATTGGAGATTAATGTTTATTGATTTTCACTCTATTAAGTTATTTCTTAATTATTAAGTTAACTATTAAGTTATCTCTTAATAGTTAATTCAGTTTTAGTACTATCCATGAAAACTTTAATTTCAAATTTAAAGTAATCTATTAAAGTTGACCAATTACGCTGGGACACGTGATTTTGAAAAGAGAGTATAAAAGATATTTTTTTTATATTTTAGTATCAGTTGAATTAGAATATACATATTAAATTGCTTTAAGAATATTATCACAATAATAAATTATTTAAATATAGTTTTTGTCAAAAAATGAAGATAAAACGGTTATATTTTCAAAACATTCTTCTTTTATGAAATATGCTTACATTATAATAATATTTTGTCTATATAGGTAGGACTCTTTTACTGGAGCTGAACTAGGAATTTTGAAATATATAATTTAGAAACGAATTTATTCATATTCTTTTACATGAGAGTAGAGAAATTTTAATAAAGGAATCAGATACCGTTTCAATTGGTCGTAACTCTCTGAAAATAAAGTAAATTTTTCAGAATTCCTACTTCAGCCCAGTATAGAAGTACTGGCTGTATATACAGGAAAAATATTTTTATAGAAGCATTTTTATAAAGAGAGAATGTTTGAAAAATGTGTCATTCTTTCCTCATTTTTTTACCAAAAAAATTGCATTTAAATAATTTTTGTCTTGTAATATTATTCTTAAAACAATTTTATACGGATAACTTTAATCAAATGACACTAAATGACAAGAAATTGTTCATTTACATGCATTTTCAAAATCACAGTTCCAAACGTAGTTTACTTAAACCTTAAATTACACCTTAAATTTTTGTTTTATTATTTGTTCATATGTTTATCTACGTCTTCTGATTCAATTTATCTCAATTGTAATAAACGCTTGTATGCAGGATAATTCTGTATAATTGAACGGGAACTCACAACTGTATGATGTTATACAGAATTATCTACAAAGAAAAAAATATGTCAGGGCTGGCAATAATTTCGCTTTTTTTTAAGTCAGGACTCTGCTATATTCACCTTAATAGCATTTAAATTTCGCTTCTTCAATTTAACTTGAAGTGTCTCTGATTATAAATCTTTTAGAATGGCTGAGAGAGACAATGTTATCCTGTTACAATGGAATTCTTTAATAAAAGTAGCTATTAATCTCTCTTGCAAAGTTTTAGTGACTCCTCGTATGAGGAGTCACTAAAACTTTCTTATGAATTGAATGGGATTTTGTTTTCATTTGAAAATATAAAAATTGCGAGTCTCTTTAATTTTTTTGAATATGAAAGGGAAAGTATAAAACGCTTCAGGGGACAAATTGGGAGAGGAGGGTCAAAACTTTTCTCAACCATATATAATTTTCTGTTTCTTTCAATGTGTCAAGTATTGAAGGGAAATTCCAATTGAATTATTCCATAACAAGAAATATAAGGAATCTATGAGTATTATTACAAGAAAATATTTTTAATTAGAATGGAATAATTATATATATTTTATATTTAATTATTATTAACTAGTAAAAAATATTTTAATTAATTTGTCAGTAATGCTATATTTCTTGCTTATTAATGCTGAGTTTGAAAATAATATGAAGACTGTGTGCAACGAACTGTGGTAAATTTTTAATCAGATTAAGTGATAAGGGTGAACTGGCATCTTTCTCCCCTAACACTACACCAACGTGAGGACTTTAAGCTCAAGAGATTTAATGGGTCTCAGCCCAATTGCTTGGCATGTCTTAAATAAATATGAACTGGAGAACATGATATGGCTGAAACAATCCCAGTAACGAATTCGTAGCCATTACCAATAATACTGTAACCAACTGCTGCAAAACGAAGAAAAATTTCGTTATAGAAAACTTATAAACAGTGTACTTGAGAATATTTAAAACGAATATTTTGAAAAGAATTATCAAATTTATCACTTTCATATAAAGCAAAAATTGTTAGAATTGCGTTGAAATTATAAAATACGCATTATTTATTAAAATGATAACAAATTTTAATGATTGGGCAACTTATATTTTTAGAAATAGATCGTGCTTAATATTCAAGAACGCTTCATAAGTTGCATTTTGATTTAAGCTGATACGACAACAAAAACAACAGATATCATTGATTTCAGTCTTGTATAAATTTTCTTATTATTACAGGCTTGTTTTTCTACGTCTGAGAAATCTTATTCTTTTATTTTCTTAGTGTTTGAATGATAAAAAAAAACTGCAGAGCTAATGAGAAAGGGAACGTAAACAAAATTTCAACTTCGAGCGTAGTACATTTTGCAAATGCTGCTTTAATGAAAATTTTTAAACATTGTGAACATCTTTTACTTTCGTATCCTGTTGCTTTTGGTTAGTTTGGTAATAAGGGAAGATAGTAAATTTAGATTTTTAAAACTTGTATATTTAGACATATTTTTTCCAATTTCACATAAGCTATGAAATTTTCTCATATAATTTTAAACTTTTTTAGGGTTTGTACAATAAAGGGAAAAGTTTAAAATATGAAAACAATTTTCGCTAAAACAATAACGTATTTTTAAATAGCATAAAATAAAATTTTAAAAAATCGAAAATATTTTTTTTTAATTTCTTATTTTTTGTTTTTTATAAGATATAATTTGAAAGTTATAAGCAAAACCTACATTCTTATTTGAAAAATTTTTAAAATTAAAAAATTCTAAAAGTTTAAAGTTATTAGCTTTTTTCCATTTAGCACGCTACAGAATAAAATCCCATTCGCAAAACTGAGGTAACACGGAATAAAAATCTACAAGTATACAAAACACATATAAAATATCATATATAAATCTGTAACCAAAGCATTTTTGATTCTGAGAATGAGTGTGAAAATGTTATAAAACTTTAAATATTGAATTTTAATTTCTTACAATAAAATACCTTATCTTTATGCTTAACATATACCTTTCTTAATTTTTAGGACTTATATCTCTATAAAATACTCGTTCATGGCTTTTTTTTGTGTGTTCTCAGACTTCTACGTACCTCTTGCGTTGAAGATCTAAATTTAATATTTACTCCCTTTATACACACATTATCCGCCTGGGAAGCAGAAATTATAGAAAAATGCGTTAATTTAAAACCGAAACGTTCCTTAATATCTAGGCAATCATCTGTTCTACCATTATACATCATTGGGCTGCCTCATTTATACAATAGAAATTGTTGTTTTGGAAGAACTTAATGCAGTGCTCCTCAAAATTTTCATCGACCCCAAACAATAACAATGTATTGAATTCAATAATAATATACTTTGAAGCTAAAGCTACAATACAACTTGTATCTCTTACGTACCACCGGCGTATATAAACGTCTCACTCAGCCAAAGAGCTAATTGCCCCAGGCGTATAAAATCGTTTTTTAGAAATACAATGTTGTCTGTGCACTGCTATCCATAAAATTATTTCGAAGGGCTTAGAATGCCATAAAAGGACCTTGACAGAGTTTACGACTGATTTGCTTTTTTCAGAGTATTTGCTTATTTATTCCTTTTCTACGCCAGCCCTCTAATTAACCACATACGCTAACCTACGTGCTAAACAAGTAAAACTTATAAAAGCGGGTTATAAAAATGGCGTAATTTGGGATCGGATTGTGTAAATTTTAATCGGCATATGAGGGATTAACTATAAACCGTACAAATTATCAAGATAAGTGTTAATTTCTGTATGTAATCTATATATATAAAGGAGAAAAGCGACTGACTGACTGACTAATCACGATATCTCTGGAACTATTCAACCTACAGACTTGAAAGTTGGTAGACATGTTCCTTTCATAGAGTAGACATCAGCTAAGAACGGATTTCCGAAATTCGAAACGTAAGGGCGTTACGGGGAGTTAAGGGGCGTTATAAATAATTGTTTCCATGTTTAAACTACTCAATGTACAATTTTGAAATTGTGTTCGCAGATTCCTTTCATACAGTAGAGATCCACTACAAAATGAGTTTGGTGAAAATCGACCCCCAAGTGGCGTTGCAGGGGCTTAGGGGCGTTATAGATAATTATTTCCATTTTTAAACTATTTGACGCACTGTCTTTAAATTTGATAAATAGATTCCTTTCGTAGAATAATGATCAGTTACAAAACGGGTTTTGTGAAAACAGACTTCTAAGTGGCGTTGCGGGGGATTAAGGGGCATAATAGATAAATATATCCGTTTTTAAACTACTTCACCTACCTGCTTGAAAATTGGTAGGTAAGTTTCTTTCATGGAGTAAATATCCGCTACAAAATGGGTTTTGAAAAAATTGACCCCCCAGGGGTGTTGCGTTGGTGGGGGATTTAAGGGCCGTTATAAATTCCGATTTTTTAACTATTAGACGTACAGTCTTGAAACTTAGTAAGCAGATTCCTCTAATAGGGTAGAGATACACTACAAAACAGGTTTCGTGAAAATTGCCTCCAAGTGGCGTTGCGGGACTTAAGGGGCGTTATAGATAATTATTTCCATTTTTAAACTATTAGACGCACAGTCTTTATATTTGATAAATAGATTTCTTTCATAGAGTAGAGATCAGCTATAAGAAGGTTCTGTGTGAAAACCGACCTCTAAGTGGCGTTGCGGGGATTAAGTGGCGTAATAGATACATATTTTCGTTTTTAAGCTACTTGATCTACCTGCTTGAAAATTGGTAGGAATGTTTCTTTCATGGAGTACATATCCGTTACAAAACGGGTTTGGGGAAAATTGACACCCAAGAGGTATTGCGGGGGGGGGGTTAAGGGCAGATATAAATAATTATTTCTATTTTTAAACTATTAGACGCACAGTCTTGAAATTTGGTGAGCAGATTCCTCTCATAGGATAGAGATACACTACAAAATATGTTTTGTGAAAATGGACCCCTAGGTGGCGTTGTGGGGTTTCAAGGGGCGTTATTGATAATTTTTTTTGTATTTTTAATTTATTGGACGCACAAATTTTGCTAAGCAGATTCCTTTCATAGAGTGCAATTCCCCTACAAAATGGGTTTTGTGAAAACAGACCCCAAAGTGGTGTTGCGGGGGCTCAAGTGGCGTTATAGATAATAATCCCCATTTTTAAACTATTCGACGTACAGTCTTGAAATTTGATAAGCAGATTCCTTTCGTAGAGAACCGCTACAAAATGGGTTTTGCGAATATCAACTACTAAGTTTAATTTCGGGAGATTAAGAGGCGTAATCGATAAATATTTCCATTTTTAAACTATTTGATCATCCTGCTTGAAAATTGGTAGGCATGTTCCTTTCATGGAATAAAGTTCCTCTAACAAAGAGTCAAACGAAAATTGACCCCCAAGGATGGTTGCGAGAGGTCAAGAGGAGTTACAGAAAAAAATTCCTGTTTTTAATTGTCAGACCCAAATACTTGAAATTTGTTAAGCATGTTTCTTTTTTTGAATAGGGATCCACTAAGAATGTATTTTAAGTAAATTAAGTTCTGCGGAGGGGTGCAGGGGTTACTGGTACGTATTGACACAAAAAAAATTCCTTTTTTCGAGCTACAAGGACTATAATAATGAAATATGGTTTACATTCTTCTTTTGTTGAATTGAAATCCGCTAAGAGCGGTTATTTTGGAAAACGGCTCTCAACGGGATTACGGGGATATTGATAGTAAAACTTTTGCTTTTTTCTGTTAGATTTAGACTTGAAATTTGGCTTGCATGTTCAATTTACGGAGTAGAGATCCACCGAAAATTGGTTTAGCGGGAATCCACTTGGTTTTTGGGTTAAGAAAGAGCAAACATCATTTTATACTTCAATTTTAGAGATTTTTAGAAAATACAAATTAGATGAGTTCTGCCCTTTTTTTTTTTATCAACAGGTGACAGTTACAGGTCTAAGTATATTTTTCAATACAATCGAATTCTTAATGCAGGACTTAGATATCAATAATTTATACATATATATAAGCAGTAAAAATTTATAAAACATCATGAAATACCCAGCGAAGCGGGCGGGTAACGGCTAGTTTTGTATATGACAAGCCCATGGAGTCATGGTAATTATTAAACTTGTTCTTAACTTAGTAGTTAACTTTTAGTGTTCTTAAATTAATTATAAAATACATTGCACAGAACTGATATATTTATAAAGGTATTATATCAGTGTAAATGTGTATTTTATTTTTTTATTATGTCAAAATATATTTTATTTGTTTATTTTGAGTAAATTAAATTTTTTTTAAACAATTTTTTTTTTGACTTCCCAATATGCTCGCACCCCCTCGTAGGGTTATCATGCTCCACAGTTTGAGAAACAGTGACTTAATGATTTGATTATTATTTCCAAACTATAGAATATAAAATCTTATTTGTGTTCGGATTGTTTTTACTCAAATACTTCTTTTAATAGTTTTGGATAAAGATAATCGTTTTACTTTTAAAAAAAACAGTATTCATTTTTTATATGAAAAAGCACACAATACTTCTGCATTTCTTTGAAGAATTTTTTTTTTTTGTATAATTTGGTAAAGCCATCATGAGGTAGCACCAGTTGAGCAGAAGTAGTACGTCGACTCAACATTTGTTGAATGATAATGGCATAAGACCCCCACATGGTATTAAAAATATCTAATACTACATTCTGAATCCGAACACAATTTGAAGAGTGGGATGATAGCTTAACCATGTTGTCTTTGCCACTTAACCATGTCTTAATGCACGAGGTATGTCACCAGTAACCCTTACGTTGCTTCAGCGGGTAATGTTAATCAAACAACTAATCAGTCAAAAATTAATGGAAGTTCTGTTTGATTACATTGTTTTTATAAAGTATGTCTTCTTTCAGCATTTTACGGTTTTTATTGTGCAGAGAGTAATTATATACACTGTGAGGGCTCAACGGGTTTGCTTTAAAACCTTTCTCACATTCTAAGCCATTTTTTTAAATGTCTTCGAAAAAATGATTTATAGAAAGTTCAAGAGAATTATCTCTCCGTACTTAGATTCAGATCTTTTATGCGCAGTGAATTTCATTAGATTAGAATTTATAGTTAAATTTTTTTAAAGAAAAATACTTTACTTGATTGATTTGGCTTTAATTTACGTTGTACTCAGAAGCAACACCAGGGCTAATAGAAAACACTTAGCTACTTGTTAATATAACAAAAGTAAATTAAGAAATGCGACATCATTTTACATTGTTTTCTCGTTGCATTTATTACAATTTAATAAAATACCTGCATATTGTAATATATGTATATATATTTGTATGTATATATATATATATATATAATCCCAGTAATCCCATATATATATATAATTATTCCGTAGGAATTAGTACAATAAAAGTAATCCAAAACCAAAAATTCAAGATTTTAAGGCATTACTTTTATACACTTGCATATTGAAAGATAATATATAAAGCATTTGATTTGATTAATGGCACATGAGTGATTCCATTATCCTTTGTCAAAATAATATCATCTCTTCAAAATTTTATCTCATTTTTTCTTTCAATATTGATAGCCACCGGTTTGTCAAACTCAAATGTGAAATATTCAGATCGGGAGGCATATCTTTGATATACGAGCTTGAAGTTGTGTGTGTCGTTAAACCTCTGTAATAAATTTCATCTTGAAACATTGCCCCTTGTGGCTGCAGTCAGCTTAGAAGCCCGACGACGCAGTATCATTTGCCTTTTTCGTCATTCATCGCGAACTGAGATATGACTTAATTCTGTCAACTGTAACTTATGATCATTTTTGCTTTGATTAATGGATGGTAATGAACACATTTCAGAACTTTTTAGCAACTTTCTTGAATATTTTATCACCTCGAAAATATGATTTACTTTTTTTTATCTCTTTATCCTTTAACTTAAGGTATTTCTAATCAATGAATAACTTTTTATCGGGTAGATTCGGGCAGGTTAAAGGATTTGCAACCGATAGTTGTTAAGTTCAACTATTTTAACTCCATGCAAGAATCATCGTACAGCGACGTTGAATCTATTGAGAGTCAAAGTTGACACTTTGATGTATAATTGATGCGGGATATCAGCTCTCAAATGTCTACTTCGGTGCTTCGCAAGCTTTAAATATTTGCTACCCAATTTTCAACTATAATTTTCCCTCCCATACAATAACAATATATTAGATTTAATAATACTGTTACGAATTATGTATAAAATAATGTAAATAATTTGGATTTGGATGTGCAATGCCTTTATATTACTCTATATTTATTTTATGTTAAGATTGTAATATTCACAAGCAAGCCATCCCTTACGTTATAATGGCAATTCAATGGGAACTTGGCGAAATATTGGCGATAGAGCCAAGTTGGCGACCAAGTTGGCGACCAATTTGGCGAGTTCGGGACCCTCTGGATTCTTCTAGAAATGAGTAGAAAAATCCACTAATTTCACGATCTGTGGCGCGAGCGCATCTTTCCAGAAATTTAGGCCTCTGCTATAAATAGAGAGAGACACGCCGCAACACAGTCAGTCTGATTTTAACCAGCGAGTAGTGAGCACTGTTTTGATTAGCGATTAGAAGACTTGCCTTGAATTTGATAAGCTCGGCTGTGCTTGTGAATAGTCATTTACATACGTGAATTTTAGACACTGCTTATTGTGTCTGAGTGCTGTTGAAGGTGTGAAATCCTTCTGTTAATTATTATGCGAATTTTGCTGTTGAAGCCTGTATTTTCAGGGATTGATTTACGCCAATAAATACTCATCGCTCTTAAGGAATTGCCTTGTTATTTACGACTGATTTTGCATAAAATCCTCGAACCCCGATCTACGTAACAATACTATCACTTTGAGGCTAAGGCTACAATACGACTTTAACCTCTTAAGTGCC
The DNA here is from genome assembly GCA_019973975.1 of Trichonephila clavata. Lineage (NCBI taxonomy): Eukaryota > Metazoa > Arthropoda > Arachnida > Araneae > Nephilidae > Trichonephila > Trichonephila clavata. Next base: position 59,356 of record BMAO01036394.1, on the reverse strand, counting down.
ACCGGCTTATTATAAACTTCCCACTCAGCCAGAGTTAATTGCCTCGGACGTATATAAATGTTTCGCTTAGCCAAAGAGCTAACTGCCCCAGGCGTATAAAAACGTTTTTTAAAAATACAATCTTCTCTGTGAACTGCTATCCAGAAAATTATTCTGAAGGCTTTGGAATGCAATAAAAGAACCTTGACAGTGTTTGCGAAGGACTTATTTCAGAGAAGGTTTTATTTATTTATTCCTTTTCATACCCCCCCCCCCCAAATACATCACATATTCACGCCTACGTGAAAAACAGTGACATTGTGATGCGAATCGTGTAACTTTTAATTGGCAAGGGATTAATTATAAACCGTACAATTGATCAAGATAATTTTTGTAATAATTTTATATATAACAAGCCCATGGGATTAATGGTAATTATTAAACTTGTTTTTAACTTAGTATTGTTGTATTGATAATAAAATATATTGTGCAGTACTGATACATTTATATTAGTTCAAACGTGTATTTTATATTTTATTATGCCAGAATGTATTCTGTTTGTATACTTTCTGTAAATTAATAACTTTTTTTAAATAATCTCTTGTTTTTGACTTTTTATATACTTGCGCCTCTTTCGAAGTATTATCACGTGTCCCTAAGGGGACCACACCCCACAGTTTGAGAAACGCTGGTCTACTTATTTAACTGTGATTCGTAATTAAGAGGCATATTCGAGGTGTTTTGTGAACCTTTAAATCAGGGGAACGCACTTCTCTCTTAAAATTTATCTTTCAGCATCATAAAATTGAATTTCGCTTTGTAATATCCATGGAAATATTTGTCATTCGTGGAATAACAATAGATAGCTAATGTAAAAAATTTCTAATTTAGGCGAAAATTTATGATTGAAATAAAAAGTAAATTATTTTTGTTCATGTTAAATTTTAAATTTACGCCCTCTTATTAAAATATTATAATTGTAAGACTTAAATAACCATGTGTAAAATTATTTATTCAGTTCGAAACAAAAATTACAGAAGAGGGTATATTTTCTAAGGTAAAAAGTAAATTTAATTTGAGCCTCGAATTTAATTGCTAGATGATTTTTGGGTACTAATTTTAAAATTATTTTGTTATAGTCAATCATAAGTGATAAATATAGAAGTTGTGCACACATTAATAGCATTTGAGCAAAAAAATAAGTCTAAAATGTTTAATATATAAATATTAATAAAGAATATTAACTACGACTGATTTGTATGTAAAATTGTTTCATTGACTTCAAAAATAACAGAAATACAGCAACGGAAATAAAAAGATATATTTGTTAAATCCTTTAAGTATATTTAAGACCAAAAACTTTGATTTATTCTCCTCTGTTATAAGTAACTCAATCTGAAGTAATAAGTTTATAAGTAATGGGTTAAATGCCTGTGACGTTACAGTCACATGATAACTAGAATCCCGTGTTTCCAGCAAATCAGTTCCTAAATTCATGTGACATCATAATCACGTGATAAAAGCAATCATGTGTTTCCAGCTAATCAGTACATGCGCTTCGCTATTGGCAAATTCGGCTTTTTGCAGAAACTTCCTTTTAAAAACTTTTAAGAAATTTTTTTTTTAATTTTTAAAAATTTCTTAAAAAGAAATTTTTTTGCAGACTTTTTTTAAAAGCTTTAATAATGAACATAAGCAGGCAAAATATTCTTGATTTAAAAGTACACGTATAAAATACCTGTCTCAGGCACTGGCAACTTTCTTTTCCTTCACTACAAGAAGGACAAGACAACAACATATAAAGTTAGATTTTTTTTTCTTAATTTAAAATCCTTTTGAGGAATTTTTTCCATAATTTTAACAAATTATAAAATTTGAAATTTTATTTAAATTTCACAATGAAAACAACAAGTACAAATTAGTTTAATGTCAGTTTGGAATTTATTGGAGAACACGAGATTGTCTTTATTTTGTGACCATATCATGAAATTATTCCATTGTATTTATATAATCATACCCTTATTCCCATCTGTCAAAAATATAACTCTCTTTTTTTTTTCTTTTTTCTTTATTTCAATAGAGTGTGCACCAGTACTATCTAAGTCTTGATCCGAGTGCTAAGGAGCTAGCTCATGCTACCGGCCTATTCCTTTCCTACAACAGCTGGTCTCAAGCAATCGTTATTCGAGACAGTTCCACGTTTTATTCAAGTTTCGCTGCCCATCTGTACCATCATTACATCCAAGGCAACAAACTTCAAGTCAACGTGGATGATCATCTAAGTGATCTCCAGCTGTTCGAGATGGTGGCTGAAGTCTTGCACAGTGAAGTTCGAGTAATCGTGGTGGCCTGTGGTCAGCTTTTGGCTGAAAGGATATTTCGTCAGGCTCGAAAAGCTGGACTCCTCAACGGAAGATGGATATGGATTCTGGTAAGATATTTCTATTAAGAACTATTTTAAAATTTATTATCATAAACATATTTTACACCTTTTTGATTCAATTCCATGTGATATTCAAGTACACTCATGTCCATAAATTAAGGATAATTCAGAATCACACAGAAATTGAACTCTAAAATAAAAATTTCACCTGTAGAATTATCACACACATCTTGAAGAAGAATATGCAAATTACAGGAAACCACCAGATGGCGCGGATAGTACGTCACAATGACGAGAGTGTAAGAGAGGGGTATATAAGGAATGGTGGCAAAGAAGTAAAATTGTTCACAAGCGCTTTAAAATCCTTTCAGTGCAATAACCACATAGTTATGGCCCAAAGGAAGCATTTGGATGATTTTTTACTTGGTAAAATTATCGGACGACTGGAATGTGGACGCACCCAACTGGAAGTATCCGAGGAACTTGGAATCGCCCAGAGTGTCATCTCCAGGCTTTGGAAACGATTCCAAGATGATGGTAATGTGAGTAGATGTTACAACACAGGTCGCCCCCAAGTTACAACGCCGAATGAGGACCGGTATTTGGCAGATACTGCCAAAAGAAACAGACGGGCACAGCATCCGACATTTCTCGTCAGCTCTCTTCAGCTACCGGTACGACAGTTTCAAGTACGACAGACGCTTAGGGCACAATGGGCTATATGCTCGTAGGCCTGTCAGATGTGTTCCCCTTACCGCAACTCAGTGTCGCCTGCGTTAACCTAGAGTAGAGAGCATGCATTGTGGACACCGCAACAGTGGTCTTGTGTGATGTTTTCCGACGAGTCCAGATTTAGTTTGCGGTCTGATTCTCGCCGGACTTTCATATGGAGAGCGCCAGGTACCCGTTACCACCATTTAACGACACCGTTACGGTGGTGCAGGATGGCTCGTTTGGGGAGGAATTATTCTTGGTCCAGAACTGACCTGCATGATCAGAGTGTAACGATGACAGGCCACATCTATCGGGATGTCATTCTGGAACAACATGTACGTTTGTTTCGGGGCACCATGGGTGCTGAATTTCTGTTTATAGATGACAGCGCCCGTCCTCACCGTGCAAACATTGTAAAAGAATGCCTTCAATCGGAGGATATCACCCGTATGGTTTGGCCAACATACTCACCGGACTTGAATCCAATAGATCATATGTGGGATATGCTTGGTAGACGAATTGCAGCCCGTCAACCCCCTCCCACCTGTCTACCGGAACTTCGGAGGGCATTGCTTGATGAGTGGTGTAATATTCCCCAAGATCAGATTGATAATTTGATACTCAGCATGCGTAGGCGTTGTAAGGCCTGCATTGCATCGTCCGGGAGACATACTCCGTATTAACCATCATACTAACCATGTTATACTGTTTTTTGTAAAAGGTTCTTTTTTTGAAATTTGCTCCAGGGAGTAAAAATCGCAATTTTTATTAATTATGCCAAACATATAGCATCTTTTTTGCTCTTTACCTTTTGTTTAATAAATAGACTTTACAAATAAGTCAAATTTGTTTTGCTTCTGTCTCTTTCTTTGCCTGAACTTCATTATCCTTAATTTATGGACATGAGGGTATATGAGAGGTGTTCAAAAAAATATCCGAACTTGTTTCTTATGAACTATTTGTATTCAGATTCAATATTTTTATGTAAATGATTTTCAAAGTAATCCCCTTATTTTTCCACACACTTCCGCAACAATTCTGACACTTTCGTAAACAGTGTTACGGCATCCTTTTTGAGAAAGACTTTCCGATTTATATCTTATTTGAGCTAAAGTCTGCTCTCTTTTCTGATTTTTTCTACATATTTCTTTGCTCTTCGGGTTCACTAAGTTTTACAAAAAAAAATTAATACAATGATTGTTTAAATTTTGCTTCTACTTTGTCAAAAGCAAAAATTCGACTCCACTTACATTAAACTTCCTCACTCATGGGCTGTCTTTCAACGATGGGAAATCTTCTGCAGGTAGAAAAAATTTGCACATGAGTTTTTGAATTGTCTAAGTATATGTTTCAAACTACGATTTTGTAGCTTTATTTTTTCCTCAACAAAAATTATGACTACATGTCTTTTAAATACTCTACGTGTATGATGTGTGCCCTCTCAACCAGCGATCATTGGTGAAAAAAATGAAAAATGTGATAGAATTATATGAAATTCACTTATTCTTAATTATATTAACTAAACAGAAGTAATAACTATATGTATTTTAGTTTAAAATAATCACAAGATTTTGCATTGCAATAACCCAGACGTGAAAGCTCCCTCAAGCAAATATGATAGGGAAATAGCTACCGTAAAAGCCGCACAGCGTAACTAAATTAAATCAACCCAACAAGCTATACAGTATTCCTGATACATTCACAAACGGCAACACAGAACCACTCTAGCAACCAATACAGAAGAGCAATTAAGTGCAGAAAAACACGAGAACACCTTGGAAAACAAGGATGCAATCTAAGAATATCTCTAGTCACATTAGAATGAACAAAAAAGCAGACACCTTAGCCAAATTGGGCACAACCTTCACCCACTTCAGATGTTCATTTTCTCTATGGTCCTCAAAAACCAAAATTAGCATAGTCACTTCCAGGTTGCGCAAACAGCGTTACATAGAACTACCCAATGAGGAAAAATGGAAAGATTTGTCCACGAACCCATCAGCCATAGCCTTTCGTAGACCATAGTTGTCACAACCTGTTGAATGAAAACGAGTCAGAACTATCTCTCCGCACGCATCCATCGTACTTCATGTCCCCGAAATGCCCTCTGTACGGACAGGAGAGGATGGAAGCAGACCATTTCATGAATGCACAGCCACAGACCATCAAGATATCTATGAGAACACACTTTTTGTCCTCGCAGGAGTTCATTTTAAATGATCATTGCATCACCTAATGACCCAATAGCTTAAAGTGGAAAAGAACTCCTTTGATGTCCTAGTCACATAACTACAATCACGTGCTTCAAAACCAGTCAACTCGTAAAATCATATGACGTCATCATCCTATAATAAATGCAATCACATGTCTCCAGACAATCAGTTCTTGTGCTTCGCTGTTACTACCTTTTACATTTTACAGAGACTATACAGCAATAATACAAACGCAGCAAAATACACTTGATTTAGAGGTGCTTGTGTAATATAAGATTCTTTCTATACCTTTATTTTAAATAACCCTTTGAGAAATCTTGATATACTTGTGAACCATTTTTACTCATCAAATTTGAAATTTTATAAGTATACATCAAGTACTAAAGAAAGTACCAAGAAAAGTGTGAACGGTTTAAAAACTAAAACTAAACTACTCAGTAGCGCAACACCCCATGAGGGCCAAATCCTACTGTGCCCATCTCAATTTCCATGACCTTGGGTAATAAGGTTCATGAATAGATGTTCTGGTGAGGTCAGTCTGACGTAAATTTCCCAGTGGTTAGTTCCCAAGCACAAGCTTGGTACAATTTTATCGACCCGTTGAAGGGATGAAAGACTGTGTCAACCGTCCCAATCCGGGGCTTGAGCCCCAGAACTATAGCGTGGAAGCGCGTTACGCTACCACTCAGCCACTGGATTACGTCAATATTTTACTCTTTAATAATATGGTTTTACTAGTTTACTGCTTTTATTTTTAAGTGTTCTTTATCGTTTGGCAATATTTCAAATTTCGCATATTATTTTTTTACCTGACAGAAATTTTCCTTGTATGGTGGACTTACCAGTGTTATAAGTTGTTTTTACGTTTACTTAAAACAGGTATTGCTCGCTAAGGAACAGCTGAACAGCTTAAAATATATTAATCCATATTAAAAAATTTTAAAATTTAATTATAGCGACATGATTCAAACTTTATACTTAAAAATCTTTTGATGAAAGAAAATTTCCAAATATATTGACAAGTAATGAAAGGATTGGAAAATATGTTTTTAATTGCCTAAAAAATTATTAGGTTTTGTTCAAATGAACTAACCAATGGGGAGAAATAGTTGATTTTTAATGAAAAGTGTGTGTGTGTATGTGTGTGTGTGTGTGTGGTGTGTGTGTGTGTGTGTGTGTGTGTGTGTGTGTGTGTGTGTGTGTGTGTGTGTGGTGTGTGTGTGTGTGTGTGGTGTGTGTGTGTGTGTGTGTGTGTGTGTGTGTGTGTGTGTGTGTGTGTGTGTGTGAAACGTGCTGTAACCTTTGAAAATGCTAATACACTTTGTGCACTACCTAATCAAAATTTCCTGTAAAAGTTTTTAATAAAAGTTTCTATTTTGTTCCTTCCAAAATCTTACCTTCTTAATTTATTCTTTTGATTTTTCCCCCAAATTGAACATTTAAACCATATTTTAGTTATTATAGCTGTTAAACCACAGAATAAGACAAATATGAGTTACAAGGGGAAAATTTAAATAAGAAAAATTTCTTGCTAATGCTAGTACTGTAATTAATTCCATCCCTAACAGCCTTATCTAATAAATCAATTCCTAATTAGTTGTCTGGGCTAATTAATTAACGAAATTCTTAATTAGAAACCTTGATTAACTATGCTGGAATTATTTACTGTATCTGACAAAGAAATTAACTGAAATTTTTAAAGTTAATAAATCGAAATTACAGAAAATGTATATGTTGGTAGCATTATATCAGAGTGTTACGAAATTATATTTTTTGAATATCAATTATGCGATATGAAAAGAATTACAAAACCTGAAATATTCTACTTTTAAACGGCTTCCAGTGTGTGGATGGAAACATACTTCCCCCAAAAAATGGTAAAAAAGATCAAATTAATTTTAGGTAATAAGCTAAATGATTTTTTTTCACATCAATCATAATACCAAAAATATTTTAACATAACATTGCTAGAAAAAAATTACCCTAAAAGGGGTTAGCAGAGTAAATATTATAAATTTAATATGAAATATATCTATATAAAATATCACACACCAGAGTAGCTATTAATGCTAATTAATATATTGAAAATATCATGTATCGGGTGTTAAATTTATAAGCAAAATTTAAATATGTGTTAAGTAAAATAAATTAAGTACCATTAAATCTTTATTTTGTGCTTCTACTCGTGTGCATTAGGTGTTTCATGTAACTGAATGTATAAAAAATTATAGTTTGAAAAAAACTAAAAAACACGCTTTTATACAGAATCGAACTAAAAAGTAAAAAAATAATTCTTAATAAAGAATAAAATTATTAACAAGAAAATGAATGTCATTGTGGTAAAAGCGTAAGGTGCTTTGTACCACATTTTTACACTAATTCAGCTTTTCGGAATAGAAGTTAAAATTATGACAGAGAGAGAGAATATTACGTCGCACTGATAGCACACGAGGCTTTGGCGACGTCGCTATTTGAACATGTCAATGACGCGGACGACACCTAAAAATAAATCATACATTTATAGAACACCCCACGCTTTTACCCCAATGACATTCATTTTCTTGTTAATAATTTTATTCTTTATTAAGAATTATTTTTTTACTTTTTAGTTCAATTCAGTATAAAAGCGTGTTTTTTAGTTTTTTTCAAACTATAATTTATTTTTCATTTTTTTAGTTCGAACTACAATAAAAGCTTGTTTTTTAGTTTTTTAAACTATCATTTATTTATTGTTAAATTTATCCTTGAGTTTGATATTTGAAGCTGGAATGACGTGGCTGTCTTTCTCTTCAATGGATATTAATTAATGGGTCTGAAGTGTATTTATTCTCTCTGTTTATGAGGCCTTGAATGAGTTCCGTATCGTTATATTAGATTCCGTCTCTTTTGAACAGGTCAAACAAATAAAAGTGTGTAAAGAAGAAAAAGTTCGAATTAAAAAAAAATTTTAATGTACCATGTTTTTATATAACGGACTAAAAATTATAAAATTCCTCCTTTTCGTTTTTGTTTTCTTTTTTAACATTTTCATGCATTGTTATCCACTTCTCATCTATGGTCCAAATTTCAAGTCTCTAGCTCCTCGGGAAGTCACACAGTTTAAAATCAATTATAAAATTCCACCCGGACAGACATTAAAGAAAGCGAGTTAATAAAAGCATGGTAATATGAAGTGTCAATCATTTCTTCGCCTTTTAAACGTGTTCCTTTCATGTTAATTCGTATAATCACTTCTAAACGTATTGCTTTATAAAAATAAAAAATATTTAGCACTTACAACGCAAATTATTTTTTTTCACATGCACGAGCCTTTTTTTTTTATTTTCATTTTCAGAAAAATGTTTATATTATGCTTAGAAATTGCTAACACACACCCACCCTCCAATTTCCCAGATACAAAAAACTTTTTTTTTATTTATTTCTATTAACCGCAAGTGTATTTTATACTTGCATAAAATTAGCTTTAAATTCAAAACAGTTGCTTCAGGGTTACACCTTATTCTTTAGTCGCCAAATCTGGAAATGATGTATGAAATAAGTCGCCATATCTAGAAATGGTACATGGAACAAGTCGCCAAATTTAAAAGTGATATATGCAATAAATTGCCAAATCTGGACGTTTTATCTGGAATTGTCGCCAAATCTGATTATCCTTATTCCTGACGATCCTAAAAAGGACAATGGGACAAAATTATGAAATTATTGTATTGTCATTAGTCCTTGACAAGTGTGCGAAATTTCGAATGAATCCGATCTTTTTAAGCGGGTAAAAATCGAGTTCTAAGATTCCGTTACATGCAAGTGAAACTTATAAAAGCGTGTTAAAAAGATACTAATAACATGTCTTATTTCGTGACTTTTAGTTACACATTCAATTTAATATGCCATCATGGTTGCTTTTTGTAGCTACTTACTTTTTGTAATTCTTATACTCACATTAGTTACTTATCTTTTAAAGCGTAATGATTTTCACTCCCAAACAACGGAAATTCTCATTTCTTAATTAGGTCTTTGTTTAATTGAATTAAACTTTCAAAAGTCAATTAATTTTCAATGTACATTTCAAGTTTTTACGAGAAATTAAAATTGAATTTACAAAAGTGGAGAATATTTTCAAAATTTTAGGTACTATTTCCAAAAATAAATTTGCCTTATACCGAATGGGCAACAAGTCCGTAAAAACTTTAAAAATTTACAAAACCCAGAAAGTTAAACAAAATAAGAAATGGTTAGCAGGTTTAGCATCGATAAGTCAATGGCTTTTTTTAAGATAAGAAAAAGAAAAAAAAATTCAAAAAACACCCGATAGGTGGCACTTCGTACATAAGTGAAAGAAAAGATTCGAAAATGACAGAAGTAGCGATACCAAATCATTTATTACAGCAGAATATGCTCTACATATTCACCACCACAAGGGATGACACATTCCGAGCTTGTCACAAATCCAGCAACGCCAGAGTGCAGAATGTCCGCCTGTATGCATGGCAGCTCTCGGTGGATAGCATCTTTCAATTCCGACAAATTGGATTGACGGGATTAATACACCCGATATTTTTAATATCCCCACACTCACAAGTCTACTGGAGTCAGATCTGGAGACCGAGGAGGTCATGTAAACTTGCAACGTTTGCTAATGATTCTTAGACTTGGTCGTCCCGATCTTACACGATACTCGAGCGATCCGGTTGTAATCGCCTGTTTCATTTGTATACATATTTCCAACTCGGTCGTTTGTATGAGCACCATCTGTTGGCAAATATTTTGTTTTTCTTATTTCAAAAAAAATCCCGTGACTTATCGATGCTAAACCTGCAAACCGTTTTTTATTTTGTTTATTTTTCAAGGTTTTATAAACTTTTAAATTTTATACGGACTTTTTGCCCACGGGTATATATTTATTAGCCGTTAAAATTGTAACAGCAGGAAGGAAAGCAAGCGACAAAACTGTACTTATTGTACGTATAGATCATAGTAAGAAAAATGCATAATTAACTTTAACCTTGTTAAGCATGAAGCTGAACTGGATTTGGATGACATGTAATTCCGTATTGCTTCAAGTTCATGCTACAATTCATCAACCGTTGAAGCTGGAGAGCGGTAGAGGTCCAGTAATAAGTGATGCAGCATGCGGTCTTGCGTTGTGTCGTTGATAGAAAATGCTGCCAAATAAGATTACTGACAACGCATACAAGAGGTATTCATGTCATTTACCCCTGGTTGCACATACCAACACACCAGATGTTTAACAATATCGAATGCAAGAAATTCAAGTAGGTTATTCTCAATGCCTCCAGACACGAATACGCCATGGACGCCTGAAAATACAACGACCTCTGTATCTAGTTTTATAGTTGGGCGTACTAGTGTCATTGAGCATTTATATGCTACAATGTCAAGAAAAGCCACAACGATGGTCGCTGTGCAGACATTCATTCTACTCCAAGCTTCATCGTACTGTCCGTCGGATACTTGTCACGCTGAAAATATGCTCACTTCCTAGCTTTAACTCCGTGATGTAGTTATATGATCCTGTAAGGATGACAGAGAGAGAGACCTGACAATATGTCTGTTTCCTCGGACTTATGCGGTGGAAGGCCGTTGTGATCCTAAATGGCACATTCAGTTTGACCCTTCTAAAATCATCGATTCCATATTCGAATGACATCAGTTGGATTCCGACCAATGCAAGTAGCTATATCACCGATCTTTTAATCACATTCTCAAAAGGCCATGAATTCCAATAACCGTTTCTCTCTCTTAAAAGAAATATAACACAATCTTCTCACAAGCAAACAACTATTTCTGAATGAGAAACCCGTTGGATGATTTTCCTTTTATACAGAGTTTGAAGTGCCATGTCTGCCTCTTGTATCGTTAGATTGTGTTAAAATGCTGACCATTTACCTGTTCAACCATCTTCTTCTATCTATAACATCGCTTCTTTGTGGAGTTGCATATTTAATGGCCAACAATATATATATATAAGAAAATTGTTATTATTCATTAAATCCCTTTTTATTTGCAAACAACTTAAGTTACTTAAATATATGTGTAGTTTATTTCTTTACATATATACATCGTCCATTTTTAACATCAGATACAAAGTACATTTTTCAAAAAGCTTCGTTCCGTTAACGTTAAGCAGATCTTTTTTTTTTAGAATTAAGAGGTAATCTTCTTAAAAATACTTTAAAAATAACTTAAATAAGAGTCACAAATAACAACTTGATAGGCTTCTTGAACTTTAAAAAACAATCACATTTAAAATAAACAATTTAACCTTTTCCATTAGCAAAGAAATGAGAACAAAAATAAGCAAAATTGCATTTCTGCTCAATTTATCAATCAAAAAATTATTCTAATTCACTTCCTTAAAAATACATTATTTCTCAAATGGTTTTATTTTCCAACGTTAGAAAATTCATGAAATTTTCATGAATAATAGCATAACATTTCATTTCTTCTATTACAGCACCCCATTTCAATGATAAAATATCATTACTCTTTCTGAAAATATCAACCCATTACTTCTGCTATTAAGATTTAATTCAATGTTATCTTCATTCATTTTATTAATCTCTATCGTTTTCAAAAGCCATTGCCAGTGCAAGAAAAACATTTCCGCTAGAGCAAATAAAAATGTTAAATGAAATCAGAATGCTTGGGAAACTTATTTGCTTTATTTCGTGTTTGCTTAGAAAAACCTCGTTTTGCTTTGGAAGCTCGCCAACTTAATTCAAACCGCTGGAAGATTGTTTGCGAAATAAAAGCGCATTTAAACAGTACACACACACAATCTTGATAATTTATTTAAAATAGAGGCATTCCTTCGTTCCCTCCCCTTTAAAAGTGACAGCCTCTTTCAGAATTTCTAAATTTAGGTGTTTTATCAATTTGATAATAGCTTCCGTTCTTTTGGAAACTATATATATTATTTTAAATGGGGAATCTATCGAATTCTATTTATAACTGAAAATCAAAGACAAATAATAGTATTCGTTTTGTAGTTGTATCTCTTTTATACCAGGTAGTTTTAGAACGAAGTTTTAAACTTCTTTCGAACAATACTGTATTCATCAGATCTATTTATAATTTACCCCTTTAACGGGTCAATTATTTTTCGAAAAGGTATATTTAAAATACTTTTCGGTTTCAGATTTGTTTTTAAAAAGGGACTAATTTAGCTTATTTGATTTTTAACGCCATTTTTTGTGGTAGGCATACTTACCCCTGCTCATTAGAGGCTGGTTCAAAAATAGGAAACTTAACTCCTTAACTGGTTTGCCCATGCATCGTACAGGCTACCGAAAGTTGATTTCAACTGGCTTGTCCGTGTGCTGTATAGCCACAGATATTTTTTTTAAATTATATTTTAGCTTTGCACGCCTTTCTTAAATTTTTATAATGAGGTTATTATTGATAGTGTTTTCAAGAGCTGGATTTTGTCCTTGGTACTGAAATACTTCTCTTCCGAGATTTTCTTTGTATTGAAGGAGTCAATTTTTTCATTGAAGGCAGGAAGTTAGATTCTTGAACATATTCGATAAGGAACAGGGATTGGCAAGGCAAAGTGCAATTTATTGCTCGAAAAGAAACAAAAATGGAAAGATAATCGAAAAAAACCAATATTATCTCTGTAAGGGATTGCAATACCGGCATTTTGAGCCATTGCACAATTTTGTAATACCGGTATTCACAAGTTTAACCATCGTTTTTTCAGTATTAACTAGAAATGTTTTAAATTGTCTCCACTTATATGTTCATGGATCGCCAATACAGCAAATAGTTTACGTTTTTGTTTTTATGTCTCCCTAACGGACGAAATTAATTATACTGCGAATATAAAGTTGCATCGTACATTCAAAAGAAGATAAAATAAGTAAATTATCCAAGGAGGTGGGCCAAAACTATTATATTACAGCTCAGAGAGATGCTATACACGCGCAGTTTTCGTAATCTAGCATTCGTACTTAAGAAAACAAGGTTGTAGTTGTGTGAAGAAAGTGCTTAATATTTCGATATTATTTAAATTGGGGAGTTTGTTACTCACATCGTGTATTTGCATGTCATACTTATATTTACATATCATGATTTTAAAAATTAAAATGTAAAAGAAGAAAAGAAACTAACCAATTCAAATTGGATCAAGTTTAAAGTAAATTTTCTTAAATTTTTTTATCCCAAAACCTTATTTATATTCAGAAGAATTCGGTACAGTTATAGAAGATGATGACACTACATGTCGATAGTGAAAGGGAATTGCCTCTTGAACAAAAATTAGAATTAGCGACAGCTAAAAAAAACTTCAGCAAACCAAAATATATTACAGAAATCAGCTATATCCAAAACCATCCGACGAGAAATCAATTTATTTGAAAAAAGATGCCAGATTTATAGGTATATATATATATATATACTTGGAAATAGTATATAGCACATTGCTAGCAGTATTACAAACTAGTGTAGATGCCGAAAGAGCGTTTTCGATACCTGGTGATTTCTGCCCAAAATTACGTTCCAGGCTTAATAATAGTACAATTGATGCATTATGTTTTTTAAGAACACATTTCAAAAATTTGCAATAGTACTACAGACTGAATAGTGATTTAAATAAATAAGATGCCCCTTTACTTTTTTTTTGTGATTCTTTATATACTGTTATAATTTATTAGTTACAAATTATTTTTTGTGATATTTACAGTCTAATAAAACTGGCCAAATAAAACAAAAAAAACACCTGTGTTTTCTTTCTTTTTCTAAAATTTCTGCTACCGGTATTAAAACCGGTATCCCGATATTAATATCTAAAATATACCGAATATCAATACTGAACTTTTGGTCCGATATTGCAATCCCTATCTGTACCTAATGCAATATAAGATTTAGTACATCTAGATTTAAGTTGAATGTACATTTATGTATGCACACACACAAAATCCTCAACCGTTTGAAAAGAGGTACGAACATGAAATTTTTTGTAAGTATAGGAGAAATTCTTATAACATACATGAAACATTCTTCATAGCAAGCAGAGTGTACTTATAAAAAGAGAACATTTAGGGGTTTTTGTGTACCACAATTATAAAATTAAAAATAGTGTGGAAACTTTAAAATCTAAATTTCGCATTCTGTTAAGTATTATGCTTAGTTATATACAATGAAAGCGCACTTTTTTTTTTTGGAAAATTTTGGGCAAAAAAATTGACTGCCTTAGGGGTTAATGCTTTTTATTTGCTTTTTATTTATTAATATATTTTGTAAATACTACAAAGTTGAAAAAGTATTATATATACTAGCTTTTTTTTTTATTCATGGATGACAAATTGCAATATAATTTTTCATGAAATTTCAGAAAACACGGAGATACACATAAAGGGACATCTCAATTTGTGCACACTTGCCGTGTTCTCTTTTTAAGCGCCTTTATTGAGCACAAACTACAGTATATGTATGTATTCAATAAAACTGTTTACCCACCTTATACAATCTCATTTCATCTGGACTATATTTTACTGCCAGGAAGCATATAGGTCATCATTTTCATTTCCTACAGGAAAATCCTGAAATCAATCTCGAAGTTGAACAAAGTGATCTTCTCCTCTCATAGTCTCATTATAAATGGCAACAGCAGTTGGGCACGATACCTGACTAATGGACTTATTCCTGTTCTCCCTTGAGACTGTTGTAGTGCATTTTGGGTTGTTTACCGTTGTGAGAAAGATTAAAGGCTTGTTATCCCTGCATTTGATCGTTGCAACATCTTTACATCCCTCTATCCAGCTTCCCAAATACAAGAAAAGTAAATAAAGGAATGAAGGGCAGCCTGCTGGGAAAAATGGCTTCAGGATTTTGACCTCTCTTCTTATCTCTTAATCCTATTATTAAGTGAGAATAGTAACACTGAAAGATTTTTTAATTTTTTTTTAATTTTCTGAACTTATTAATAGATGGCAGCACAAATAAAAAAAAATGCAAAATAGCTTACTATGGATATTTGAAAATTAATGCCATTGGTGGTAAGTTTTCTTGTCACGACCTTATAAAGGGTTAACTTGTAGCTGAAAAATCATTTCAGATTATGAGCGTCGAAATGATACATATATTACTGCGCGTAAGTGAAATCTCGAGTTTGAACCCTCATTCGCCTTTATGGCATTATATATTTTATTGCAGTAAACCTCCAAATCTTTATGTGTATTGTGGAAGTTGAGGAATGAGGTACAAATTCAAAATCACATCATCTTCATTATCTCTAGCCTAATTATCTTCAAAATAATACAACCTACCGCTAACATAGTGGGATTCTACATGCCAGAAGAAATAAATTTGTCAATATTTCTAATTTTTGAAGTGAAAACTTCTGTAGCGGTGTTGGGCACTTTTTGGTAGGGGAAAACCTTATGGGTTCGCGTCACCGTCATGCTCTGACTGGCGCACGCGCAGTGTGCTGTTCGCCTTAAGACACTTTTTGAATGGGTGAAATCTCGTGTGTTCGCGTCACCGACATGTTTATAGCAGTATATCTGTAGCTATACAGCTGACGTATAGTTCTGTGTATATCTTATAAGTGAAATTAAATGGATTTAGTGAAAAGTTCAATGTGTATAAATTGTGCATTGCTCGTTGCGATTGGGAGAATGAGCAATACATATTAATGGCTGCCGTTTATATTTCGCCTGGAAAATCTGTGACAGATACAACACTTTTTATTCGAAAATTTGATGATTTATACAAAAGAAGATTCTGAAATTCTCGAAAAAAGATTTGGCGAAAAATATCCTAATGTACCGATGATTTTAAGTGGAGACTTCAATATTAACTTTGCAGATGATAAAATCCACTACTAATTGAATTTCTAAATGAAGCAATTAATTTAAGTATGTCCAATGATCAAAAACTCAGTACTACAAAATATAAAACGACGATCGATGCGGTTTTTACACACTCAATACTTAGATAAATTTGTATCAAACATTTTTCTTTCTTACTTTAGTTACCATAAATCTATTGTATCATTTTTAGAAGAAAATGAAATAATTGAAAGTACAAAAAGTCTAAGTATTGTTGAAATTAATGATGACAATGACACAAACAATTAAAATAATGTTAAAAATCAAGTACATTGAAATTTAAGTAAATACAAATACTATCCATAAATAATATGATTGTATATTAATTGTTATTTTAATTGAATTGTATTTTTATTTTGTCATGATCTAGTACAGCCCTTAACATATTTGTATAATAAAAAACCATATAAACATGCATTTAGCTGTTGCTCGGAGTGTCAATAGATGTGAAAACCAGATTGATGTTGATAATTTTAATTCAAACATTATGAAATTTCAAATTTTAATACTAAAAGTTCTAAGTTTTCACTTCTATCGGCAGTCTCTACAACTGCCAGTTTTTTTTCTTCTTATATCTAAGAGCTTATTAGACATATTTTTTAAAAAACTACCTTTTCATAGAATGCTAAGAGGCTTTTCATTATTATATTCGAATAAATTTATCAAGTCTAAATTTAATAATTTTGAATATGAATTACATTTGAAAGTTTTAATAACTTAAAAATGTTACATCTGGATGTTTTCTTCCAAAATTACATTTTTATATACATAACTAACTTTTATATATACTATTAATTAAATGTATCATATTATTTTTTACTACATTCTATTAATTGAGCATTATTATTGATGTAAATGCTCATTCCTAAACACCATTCAAAACTTAAGTCTTAGAAAGATATATGAATGTGTGTCTTTAGGAACCAAATCCTTTTTAAAGGCCCTCCAAAAAAGGTACTTCTGCTATTGCTTCTTTATAGTTCTTCGTAAATGGTCTAAGACAATCAGCATTAGTCTGGAAGAGAATTTCAAGCGTTTCTTCAGCTTAATAAAAAAATTAAGCATCAAACAAAGCCGCATTAGTCAGCGTTATGTGAGATTTCATCTTCTATAGTTTGAATCAGATAACCCATCTAGGGTTATTCAGATAACATTTGAGTACTCTAGCTGAGCTTCTATTTCAGAAAGAGAACATATGACCTTCTGAATGAATTCAAATTTTGCGGATAAATTTATTTCACTCTTTTTATGTGTTTTCACTTCCTTTCTTCATCAATCTGTAAATTACTGCTGCCTTTCAGCACCCATAGTCAAACTTTTCATGTGTTTGTAACTAATATTTTAGATGAACAGGTATAATTCTATGTTTATGATATCTACGATATTTGTGAATAATATTTTAGATTTACCGATATGATTCTACATTAATGATATCTCACGATATATCTAAAACGGATTTTAGTTTGCTTACATCATTAATACCTTAAAAATGTAACCATTGTTTTCAACTTATATTTTTTCAAAAAGATTTTCGAAGGTTTTTTTCCGCATTATGGATTTTAAAATTTATTTAAATCACAAAGCTTTTCAAAGAGTGTTCGTAAGAAGATCAAAGAATTTAGCGCACAAAGATATCTGTAGAGCTAAACATAAGGTGTGTGTGTGTGTGTGTGTGTGTGTGTTGTGTGTGTGTGTGTGTGTGTGTGTGTGTGTGTGTGTGTGTGTGTGTGTGTGTGTGTGTGTGTGTGTGGTGGTGCGTGCGTGTGTGTGTGTGTGTTATTGCAGCATATCAGTGTTTCGTTAGAATTATTTCATATGTTAATCACTATTTATGTTTAACTTTATCCCTGTTATGGTAATTTACTGTTTATACAACGCAAATGTATTGATTTCATTAAATAATATATTCTATAGTAGATTGTGTTGTTGATTTTGAAAAAGCGTATAAATGTATAAATTTTTGGATATTTATTGTCAGTTGAATTAAAAAACATACATATAAATTTTTGGGATATTTATTGTCAGTTGAATTAAAAAATATACATATATTTTTTGAAGTATATTATTACAAGAAAAAATTATTTAAATTGGCAAAAAATGAAGAAAGAGAATGAAATATTTTCATTTTCACACACATTTCAATATTATAATTACATAAGCTTTTTTTTAAAAGGATAATGTTTTGAAAATATGTCACTCTTTTTTCATTTTTTGCAAAAAACTGCATTTGAATAGTATTTTTTCAATAATATTCTTAAACCAACGTAATATGTATATTCTAATTCAGCCGACACCAAATTGCACAAGAAATTCTTTATACACTGTTTAAAATCATGGTTCCGAACGTAGTCGTCATAAAGAAATTCGACTTTGGAAAGGAAATATCAGATTTTTATGGACAATAAATTTTTATCTAAAAAATGGACAAAAAAAAGAGTTAGAGTCTAGGGTTTTAATATCTTACATTATAGGTGCCGAGTTTGCCTTATTAGATTATAAGTACTTTATTATGGTGTTTAAGATATTGTCCAAAATTTAATATAGCATTAAAATGTAAAAAAGGCTCTTTGTTGCTTCATTTGTTGAGACCGTGTATAGTAAACATTTTCTTGAACATACTGTTATTTGATTTACCTTGTGCAAGAATATTTTATCCAAGACCTTTTCGTATTCTTATGAAGCATCTGTATTTTTTAGGTCGAGAGTGCCTTCAACAACAAGGATCTTCAGGGCATTGGCGAGCTTCACTTTCCTCCTGGGGTATTAGGGCTGAAGCTAAGAAACCATAGCTTAGACAGGGCAGCTGTTCGTTCGGCTGTCTCGTTTTTCTCCACCGCGATGACCGATTGCAGTGACCTCAGTTCCTGGACATTGGACAAGGACCTCCTCAATTACACTTCTCCGGTTTCTTGCTGGTTCGGACCCGACGAAAGAAGAGAAGCGTTTGCCAGTTTTGTCTACAAGTAAGCATTTCAGATTTAGAATAGGTTTGTTTCCGTGCCGTTTCAATGTTTCATTCATGAAAACTTATGTTTGAATCAAATGACATGCAGTAGTTTAGTAGTAAGGCTATGAGTTTGGTAAACAATTGATCATGAATACGAATTTTTATTCCAAGAGGACAGAAAAAGTGACGTTTTAAAACATTTAGAAGCCTTGGCCCCTATTTAAAAGAAAGCCTCACCTGTAAATTAGACAGTATAGCATATGTTGTCAAATACTAGAAACCCGTAACATATAAATGTGAGTGACTCATAATCTCTTAAGCGCAGAAACAAACCGACTAAACCTAGACGTAAACGCAGATGTCAGTCATGATCAGGCATGTAGCTTGAAATTCCCACAATTTTTTGTTCTTCTTTTTTTTTGCAAAATATATCCTGGAATAACATTTGACGGTTTTGGGGTCATGATCTTGTTGAGGCCGAATCGAGTACGAGGTGAGGGCCCTCTCAAAGTCGAGGCAATGGTCTTGGGCCCAGTTGACCAATGTTTTAAGATGTCCCTGGACCAAAAAGCAGTTTCTTATGCTAAATCAATCTTCAAGTCTTTATGCAGCCAAGTGTGTAATTTAATTCCCGCAATTTGAAATTACGAGGTTCATTCATAATGTGCAATTACAATGCGATGTTAAAAGGAAAAGTTTTTTTTTTTGGACACAGATATCGGATGCCAGATATCGACAGATATCGACTAGGGAGCTACCAAGAAATCAAATATTCAAATATTCTTCATGGATAAGACGAGCAGGATATATCAAAAGTTAACGGTGTATTATTCTATGAAAATAACAAGTTTAAATACCAACTGTAATTCCCAATCAATCAACACCTTAGATAGATATTTTTAAGCCTCTGTAAGCACTGGAATCTTCATGAATATGATTTTAAATGTTGATAAATTGTGTTAATGCATATTGCATTTTATCTTTTTTCGTTACTTTGTTATTGATCACTATACAAATGGCACACGAACTGATTAACAACTATTAATTGTTGCCGAAAAGGAAAATCAGGATTGAATCAGGACCTATAGAGACTTGGTTCATATTCCAATACCAGAAGTAGTTTAAGTTGTTAGTTTTCAGATTATTTTCATGCCATTCAATAAAAAAACTCGTACCTTAACAATAATCACAATACATGAACTTTCAATACATTTCTAGAGATATTAGGGGGGGGGCGTGCTATATTAATGCATACTGCCAAATTGATTGTACCAGTTGAATTTTTTATAATGTATTATTTTTATCAATATAAATTGTCTTTAAATAACTTTCAATAAAATAATTAGTGTGGTAATAATATGAGCTACACTTGAGGATATGGAATTTCAAAAACTGTACATAAAATAGATTGTATTATTGTTACGACTGTGCTTGTGTGAAACTTTATAGAATTTTACTTAAAGGCTATGTAAGGTTCTACGAATACTTGCTTCTTTTATCGAGCGGGATGGGGGATTGTATATAGAGAAAACCTTGATTTTGAAAATACTGGTGAAATATATTCAAATATTTTCTGTTCATTCAGAATAATTACATTACACAAAAAGAAAAAAGGAAATGTTAATTTAATCTCATATTTATATCAAAATTAAAATGCTCATAGTTAAAAAGAAATTTAAAATGAAATTTATAAGACAAAAAAAAATTAAAGCAGAAGGGGTTTTTAAACTTTTTCATCTTATTGAATATTTTTGTAAATACCGTTTGTTGAGTTAAGAATTTTAAACAAAAGAAAAAAAAACAATTACTTTGATTATAACTCCTGAAAATGGAATAATTAATACTATATTCTCTTGATACTTTCTATAATTTGTAACAAATAGAACTACATTGACATTGAAAGGGAATTTTTTTCAAGTATTATAGCTTCTAATAGAAACTCTATGAAAAAATTTAGAATTTAGAAGCTTTACATAAAATGTCAAAGGTATGCCGTAGGGATATTTCTATATCTTTATTTAGATAATAAAAAACTCCCTGTGTTGAATACAGTACCATAAGGTTGCTCCGAATAAGTATTAGTATGTAACAGTTTATTTAGTTTGCTTATAAGTGAAATACTTAAATATAAGAAGAGGAATAAATAAACAATGTGTAGTGGTCTTTTTTGGAATTTTACGCGAATATAATAAAATTGTTCCCATAGAATTATTTGTCCTTATCAGGTATTTATTTTCATTTGTTCAAAAATACTTTATTATTGTACATAATTATACTTATCGAATAGTATAAAACATGTGAGGAGACAAAGTAATTATATTATCATACACCACAAACACTAAAATATGTAATAAGAATACAACCTGCGATGTTTTACAGTTGGGACCTATTGATTTAACAATCTTTTCTTTTTCTCTAAGCGTTCCCTTTTACGTAATTGTGTTTGGCATACATTCTATTTCGACATTCCGCATAAAAATGCATATACGGTTATAATTAAATAAGAAAATCACCCATTTAATTTTAAAATGGGAGAACATGTTTCCCTTAATCGTGAAAGGGTTAAATATTATTTACAAATGCAAAAAATTAATTTTTAAGTACCGTAAAATCCGGCGTATAACGCACACATTTAACACAAAAAAAAGGGATCGAAATTAACGGGGGCGCGTTTTTCACCGGGTATAAAAATGACAGCCTTAAAATTTGAAATAAGACAAGGGTATAGGAAAAAATAGACCTCTACATAGATCGAAATTCTGTTTTTTTTTTAAAGAAATGTCATTTCTTATGAGCTTAAAGGGTTTTAATTCTTGAAGTATACTAGTTTTTTGTAAAGCTTTGAATAATACCTCGGATATATAAATGACTTTAAAAAGTAAGAGCATTGTGCACACACATTTCAGGCTTCTTCGTAAAAAAAAGGAGTTGCGTGTTATACGGCGAATATACCTAAAAATGAAAAATTGCCGCTTGAAAGTATGGGTGTGCGTTATATAGAGGTAGCACTATACTCCGGATTTTATGGTATGTACTTTTGATTTGAACTAAGAAGCAAACGCGCAGCGATGACGTAAAACAGCGATTTTTCATACATTGCCATGGTAATCATAGGATCAAAAATCATGTAGAAAATTTTTGAGCAAATAATTTTTCTTTGACTTACTCAACTTTATTTTTGTTGTTATTTTAAGTCCTGTAAAAAGCATGTTTCTGTTTTTCTTCATTTAAAGATAATTGCACAAATATTTTATCCAATACAAAGCAATATAAATACATTTGACTTTATGTCGACCTTACTAAGTTTTCTTGGACAATATGCTCAGTTGGAACTACCATGCTCTGCCCTTAGTAGAATTTATCATAAAATCAACAATATTTTTACCTTAAATTATCTATTTATATCTGAAGTACTTAACGTGTAACGAAAAACATTATTTCAGATTTTATATCAAGTTTAGTTATGTCAGATTTAAGATCAAATCAAGTTAAAAATATTATATTTTAAGAAGAGTTAACAATTTCTATATATTAATATTTTGCATTTTGTAGTTCATATAAAGATCGTAAGTAAAATTCTGGAATACATTTCTGTATGTTGTGGTACTTAAACTTACATGCATTTTAAATGAATATTTATGCTATGTACTACAAAAGTTTTAAGCAATTTAAAACAGAATATTTCAAAAGCTTTACATATCTTGTTAGCGATTACTCTGAAGCCACCATTCACATAATGTTACTATAAAGCTAAATTCCCGCATTGAGATTCAGTAGCCATCTTTTTATTAATATTTATTCAATTTGTGAGACTTAGCTTGTGTTCTGGTTGCTTTTGGTGATTCCGCGGTTTTCCATGGAATTAAGGTATCCAACTACCCTAAAATTGTAAATTTTGCCAAAAACTAACAATTTTTTTTATAGGTCATTTTATTAACTTTATAAAAATACCAAGTTTATTATTTTCTGTTCACTAGAACAAAAGCTACAAGTATTTTAGTAAAAGCAATGTCATTACTTTAAGCAAGATATGTCATACTTTAAAACACGTTTTACTCAAAATGTGCTTTTTTTTAATATGCTTAAACGGGGACAGTGATGGCTCAAAATGTTTTGAAAATAATTAACTGATATTTTTTGTGTATGTTCTGTATAATATAGCAGAAGTGTTTTAACCTTCAGATTTATCAATCACTTTCTCTCTCTCTATTACACTATTTACAGTCCCTTATGTAAATATAATCACTGTTTTTTAAGCAATTTCATATAATAACTAAGATCAAGTACTCTAGTTTTTGTAAGAATTAAAATATCTCTTATCTTGAAGGTCATTTCAAAAATGAATAACATAGAAACACATCAGAATTGAAAAATTGAAAGTTTGTTCATAAACTTTTGGTACAGAATGGGCCACGTTCATGCTATTTTTTTGTCAATTTTCACCCAATTTTTCCCATTCTAGTAATAATAATTTTTATTTCTCTTCTTAATTTTAGCATATTTTTCTCAAAATGTACTAAACAAATCTAAAAACTGCTAAAAAATCTCCATATCTCCCTTTTTTCTAAAGTAGTCTCGCAAGAGTAGTCGGATACCTTAACTAAGTGTTACCGAACGATAACTATATTTTTTAATTCTGAGTTTCAACAATACACATCATGAGCAATATATAGAACTGAACACTTAAAGATGTCTTGAGAAACAACTATTATTTTTTTGTTTTTGAGGAAATCCTGTAAATGCTTAAGAGTTATCTATTATAAGATATCTAGATTTCTCTTTAACCTAATTGTGATTACTACGCCCAAATTAAGAACACTTTTCGCATAAAAAAAAAACATTTTCAATGTTAATATTAAGTTCTATCTAGCTTCATTAGCGTATAAGGATATCAAATAGTGACAAGATAGAAAGATGGTTATTTTACTTTTAATTAAATAATATAGCTTCCCTATATAATACATTTTATTCTTTATATTTATATATTTTTATAAATTACATCGAATGAAAGTAAGTCAAAGAACTATCATTTATAGATTTCGTAATTTAAACTACAATAAGGTGAAGAGAATACGAATTGGTATCTCACTCGCCAAACTTCCTCACGAGAACTGGTTGCAGTAGCCTAGTGGTCAAAGTAACAGACTATTTAGCAGGCGTATCCTCAGTTCGAGTCGTGGCCGCGGTAGCCTAGTGGTCAAGATCACGGACTCATGCTGGCGTGTCATGAGTTCGAATCTTGTACCACTGAAGATCCACCGTGCAGACGGGACTGATGCACGTAAAATATGGCATGGCTCCAACAGTGGATGTGGTATGGAAGTCAAGAGAGGGGAATCCCAGCTCAGGTATCATCTTCGTTACTTGACCATGGTACAAAATCACGAGATTCGTAGCCCAAAGCCCTAGTGTAGTTGAATATGTGACGGTTATATTCACTCACCCTGAGTGCGAGTCTAATATCGTAAAATCCTGTCACTAGATGGAGCTGCTGCAGGTTAAATCTGTCGAGGTTCAAACATTCCCCGTTGGTGTGGTGTGGAAATTCGGAGAGGAAGGTGCTTACTATGGTATCGTCCTCGTTATTTGACCATGGTTCAAAATTACGAGGTCCGTCGCCAATAACCCTCGTGCAGCGTTATAGTGAGACGTAAATATAACTTTCACTCACTCCACGCGAGAAATTCCCCGTGGGAACTTTAAAATCTGATTAAAATTTACGTACTATGTATCATTAGTAAAATAGAGTGCTTAGTAGAAATTTAGCTCAATTCGAACTGCTGTGGCTTGACATTCGTGCCTTAAGTCACAAGAATGTCTTGGATGCCGATGTCTTTGACGAATAAATAGCAATGGCAACTCAACTTAATGGTAATTCCCCGAATAGTACTTGCTACAATGTTCCAACGTTTTTAGATTGTTTCTGCACTTGAATGCTTAAAAGTTGATTCACCCATAAAAAGTTTGAAGTCGATCGAAATTTTGAAAAAAATAATAAATATACGGTGAAATACAGAGTAAATTTGGCATTGTATGTATGCACACAACTTTGTAAACTCATACATGAACAACTATTTTTTATCTATATCTATTTTTACAAACACAATTAGACGTAGACAGTTTTAATTTCAGAAAACTTTTACAAATACTACAATAAAATATCACGTAAAAAAGAATTCTTTTTTTTTAATCTTTTCTCAACATATTTTAACCATAACTTCAGTCGAGACAAATTCATCTTTAGAGTTCATTAGGAAAACCCAAAAGTAAGTTAACAAGCCTTTTTCATTTTTATTGACTTCCGCAATCCTCGATTTTCCGTTAATGTCTACTTCTCCGGAAAGTTTGGACCAGTAAAGTGTTATCTTTCATAGGTTTACAAAACGTGGAAGGAAGAATAACTGATAACTTCCTTTTATAATTACATTACGAAACGGTTTTTATGGCCTCTTTCGTTCGGGATCATAAAATTACTATTCGCATTTTCTTTTCTCCAAGCTTATTTCTCTGCATATTTTGGTGTTTATTCTGTTTTTGTATACTTCTGAAAGAATGGCGCCATCAAAGTGTCTAAACTTTTAAAAGTTTGTTCTGTGTGGTTAATTTGTTTTGTTGTAACTTTTCAGATTTTCTTGAGGTAGTTTCTTTTTATGAATTCTTTAGTCGTATAGTACAAGTATGACGAGTTGTATTTTCTTCTGAAAGAGTGTGGTACTGAAGTTATTTTTCATAGCAAAACTTTTTTGGCACCAAAGCATTTCTTTAACTTAGAACTTATATTTTAGTAAAGCTATAACACATTTAAGTTTTAAACTAATCTTTAAAGAAGTGCGATGAATATTGTCGTTTTAAGCTTTAGTATTATACGTGTTTTATAAACATGAATTCAATTTTGCTTCAAATTTCTCCCTTAGTTTTCATTGCTTTATTTAATTTAATTTTTTTAAAAACAAAATTTTTTTTTAGAATATCTTGTTATGTTTTAGTATTATTGAGCATGAACATTAAGGAGGGTTCGAAATTTTTTTTCTGAGAATTTCATAAAATCTATCTACTTGGAAAAGATGACCTCTGGTATAATAGATGAAGGTGAAAATAAAATAAAAAAACTAATTTATATGTTAAATGTTACTACAAAAAGAATGACGTTTAGGTACTTGACTTTTGTGTGTTTTATGGGAAAATGTCAAAGTAATTTTTTGTGAAAGAAAAACAAAAATTCAGTACTTTTAACATTTATTGCGATGAGAGGACACCTACTAAGAAGTGGCGTAACTTACACCCTCCCCCCCCCCCCGCATCGCGGGAGGGACTAGGATACTAGAGAGTCTGACTCCAAGTTCGTATTTAACTCATTGGAACCCAAAACCTAACTCTGCAAGGACCCTAAAATTTTCCTTTAAGCCACTTCTATTAAATAGTTACAAGAAAAATATCTTTAGTATCAATTTTTAAAAAATAAAACTACAGTCAAAATTGCAGTACACGATAAAGCTGAAGACGAAAAAAAAGTTGGATCGGACCTATTCGACTGTGTAGAGAGGGAGAGGTAGGGCTATGAAATGTTACAATATACATTGTATTATTCACTACACAGTACTCACTTGTCAATTGTCATCGCTTTGGGTTATTTAAGTTGCAAAAATATAATTTTATTTTGAGTCTAAAATCTTCTAATCTAAATCTTTTACCATTCTTTTGAAAATTCAGCCTCTTCGTAGCAGGACTAAATTTCGAAATTATTTTTTTTAATTATTTTTCTCCTAATCTGCATAACACAGAACATCCTTTCTACATAGGTAGGTTATAATTATTAATAGTTTTTTAACACGATTTTATAAGTTTCACTTGTATGTAACGGAATCTTTGAACTCGATATTTACCCACTTTAAAAGGTCAGATTAATTCGAAACTTTGAACACTTGTCAAGGACCGATGATAATACAACAATTTCATAATTTTGTTCCATTGTCCTTATCAGGATCATCAGGAATAACGATTAACAGATTTGGCGACTTATTGCATATACCATTTTCAGATTTGGCGATTTATTGCATATACCATTTTCAGATTTGGTGACTTATTGCATATACCATTTTCAGATCTGGCGACTAATTCCATATACTTTTCAGATTTGGCGACTAATTCCAGATTTAGTTACTAAAAGATTACGGTGTAACCTAAAAATCGAATACACTTGTGGTTAATGGAAATAAAACAAACAAAAAAGTGTGTGCTCTTTATGTAAGAAAGAGGAGGGTGGGTGCGTAGCAATTTCTTACCATAATATAAACATTTTTCTGAAAATGGAAATAAAAAAAAGACTCGTTTATGTGAAAAGAAAATTTATGTTCCAACTGTTAAATATTTTTTTGTTTTTATAAAGCAATACGTTCAGAAGTGATAATACGATTGACACTTAATATTACAATGTTTTCATTAACTCGCTTTCTTTTATGTCTGTCCGGCTGGAATTTTGTAATTGATTTTAAACTGACTTGCCAATGAGTTAGAGACTGGAAATTTGGACCATAGCTCAGAAGTGGATGACAATCCATAAAAATGTGAAAAAAGATGAAGAAAACGAAAAAGAGGAATTTTATACTTTTTAGTACGCTATAAAAACGTAGTACATCAAATTTTTTTAAATAATTTGAACTTTTTCTACTTAACATACTTTTATTAGTTTGACCTGTATGTATAGAGACGGAATTTTTGAAGTATAACGTTGCGGGACTGTTCCCATTCCGTATCGTTAACGAAAACGGGCCCCGTAAACGAAGAGAATTAATGCCCTTCAGACCCATTAATTAATATCCATTGAAGCACAAGACTATTTCTAGCAGCCTCGTAATTCTGACTCCAAATATCAAATTCAAGGATAAATTAACTCAGCATTTCGGAATAGAAGTAAGAAATTATAACAATTGATGCAGAGCACCCCACACTTTTACCCCCAATGACATTAATTTTCTCGTTAATCATTTTATTCTTATGTTAAGAATTATTTTTTTTACTTTTTAGTTAGATTCAGTATAAAAGCGTGCTTTCTAGATTTTTTTTTTAATTCTAGTTTATTTCCATAGTGATCGATAAACTCTAGAGAACATTTCTTTCATTGATGCTCAATTTATATCTCTGTAGTACAGATAGGGAAAACATGTAACAATCTCTAAAACCATACATGAAGAATATTTTGTCTCGTTCACTCACACACACACGCACAAATATACGACACTATGTGTTGTCAAATCGCCAGATCTATGAAAAGTCGCTTCATAATCCAAATTTTAAAAATTTGAAGCGAATATCAAAAAACTTTTTTGTATTTTTGGAGCACATTATCATTTATAGAACAACTTTTTCACGCATCCCAGCTTTTTTTCCGTTTTTGTGCGATGTCAAACATACATAATCTTCTCTTTTTAATACACATAGCTTTTTTTACAAAACGTTACATTTTGTGTTGTTGTTGTTTATCTTGAAAAAAAGTTCTGTGCCAGCAGAGCATCAATAGTTAATGGATATTTTGAGGGAAAGATAAATGCATATGTGTTTCAGAATATTTTTAATGCTTGCAAAATAGTTTTTTCCTTAAAAAACCATTTTAGAGATATTTTCTATTTAAAAGAGCAGGTTAGATTTTTTAGAACCATTCACCTTCTTGAAACCTTATTTTTTTAAGAGTAAACATGAAGCTTAAGTTATTTTTTCATCAAAGCATAAATTCTTTCCATTATTTTAATATTAGGTAACATGAAAACTATTCAACTTTTTAAAGATGTTGGTATTTTATCAATTTAAAAGACACCACTGTAATGCAATAACACACTAAAGAGATGGATCAAAACGCTAAAAACAAAATATTACTGTACTAATATATTATTTATGTAGTTAAAATTATTAAAAATATGTAACTGAAAATGAATAACTTAAATTTTAAGAAAACTCATTTCAAAAAATAATTTAACACTTACAGAGGAATATTTACTGTTGTTGCACATTGTTAAAAAAATTTACACTTGACTACATATGTTTCGAAAAAATAATTACTATTCTTATATCCAACTCCGCATCAAATCACATTATAAAGTACTACATATTTTGTTTCATACAAAGTGCATATCTCGTGTTTCCTGTGTAAGAAAGTGGCAATTAAAAAGTTTCAATAAAATTTGAAGAAAAAACCCAAGCATCGCGAGATTGCATCTTTCATATTTTTTCAGAATCGTATTTCATATAGAAAACAAACTGCTTGAAAATACTTTTACATCAAATGGATCCCAAATGATAATATATTGCAATACTCGCTGGAAGATATTCAATTATACTTCTTCGAAAACAAAACTAAATTAGCAAGTTTCATAAGTCCGTATTTTGAAATAAACACTTTAATGCAAAATACTTTATTATATATGAATAATCAGGTTAATATGTGATTTCAGAAATTGTATAAAAAACAGTAAATCTTTTGTGACAGATTCATGTTACTCAATTTTTTATACTATCAAACAGGCGATTCTTGCAACTAGAATGTATTTAAACTAAACGAAATGTCTTTCATTCTGATTTGATTGCGCAATATCTTGCTTCCTAAACCTAAACTAAATTGTTTTTTATCTACTCAATAGAAAAATAAACTATGTTTATCTAGATCATAGGTTCTCAACGTGGGCGATAACGCCCCCTTGTGGGCGTTTGAGGCATTCAGGGGGGCAGTAAAAGACCCAGAGAAAATTAGGGGGCGTTGAGATGGCACGGAGGGACTTGGGCAAATTAACCAAATATAATCTAAAAAAGACTAACAAAAAAAAACACGCTTATTATGTACTAACAAAAGTGAACTTTAATACCGTTTACATTATGTTGCCTGTATGTATTTAAATCATTTCTATATCTCATGTACGAAAATTCACATATTTCGGTAGTTCAGGAGGTGGATGAAAAACAAAGATTACACATTACATCCAGACCTACATTAAATTGAATGATATAGTGCATTTTAATTTCTGTAGTGCACATGTTTCATTACGTATATTATCCAATAAACACATAATTAAATATGCTAACCAGGAATTAACGTGGTTCTTCAAAGGCTGAAACAGTCAATTTATATTTATTTTGAAAGCAATAATTTATTATGAATTTCTTCGTATCATCAAAACCCCTGCCTGTCTTTATAACAAGTAAGCTAAAACACACTTTTATTCCATTCTTTTAAATGAAGAAAAAATTCAGTAGCTCTTCAATTCCAACAATATCCTATCTATGACTAATATATATAATGTTACACATTTAAATATATTGTGCAATAGCTATTTCAGATTCGCAAACAAGAAAATTGGGGGTGGGGGCCCTTAGAAAAAAAATTAAATTACAAATACATTCTATTAGGATATTTTTTAAAACTTAACTCCTGCTTTCACCATTTATTATGTACACTCTTATTTCTCTAGATTGGGAGGGGGCCGTATCGAAATATTCACTGGAAAAGGGGAGTGGTATCTAAATGCTTACTAGAAAAGGGGGCCGGTTCAAAAAAGGTTGAGAACCTATGATCTAGATGAAACGGAGATAAACTGGTTTGGAGTTGATTCCAAAATTGCCAAATTATGCGCATCGTTACCTGGAAGTATAACCCTTCGTGAGACACTGCGTTAAGTATACAAATTGAAGGCTTACTAAGACAAATAATCAGGTACCAAAAGGCTATTGTTACCAATAAAATTTCTGAATTGACGTATCTCTGAACTAAAGTTGTGGCGAACCTATATGCGACTCAACTAATCCCTTCATGACTCTTTTAGGAAAATGTTTATTTCAACCAACTTTCCCCGAGTAAGGAAGCGTGATTATGTAAAGGAGAAGTATATTATATAAATTCAGTTTTCACGAGTTTGTGAATTGGCAAATTGGGGTTGGCAAGTAGGAGTTAAGATAGAGTCTGCGCGTTAGCTGTTAGTTGAAGATTAAAAGAGAGTGGAATTAGTTAGTTGTCCAGGAAAAAGATTAGAGCGTGGATCCAACGACATTGATCAAGCCGAGAGAGATCACCTGCAAGTTTCCAGTGTAGGATCTGATGCATAAAATGTACAGGTATTGTGAGATTTATTAAGTAGAAGTTAGCTTATTAGTGTGCGATGTAGTTATATTTGAGTGTATTTAAGCTATCTTAGATCTGTAGTAGCATCCCCGTGTTATAGAATCTCACCTCCGCGCTCAACTGTTTAATCACCTACTTTAAATTGATTGTTATTGTGTCTGATTGATAATTGGAAATAATAAATTGATTCGATTGAAATCATGTCTGTGAATCATTCAGTTTCTGCCACACTCCTAGCCGGGTTTACAGGTAGACAAGGGGGTTTAGAGAGTCAAGCAGGAACCGACCATTATCACAAAGTAGGAGAGTATATGTTAGTATGCTACTCGAAACCCTTTGGGTGAGTTCGATTCTCCCAAGTAAATAAGTAAGTATATGTTAGCATCCGTGTAAGCATTATTTCTGCATGCTGGAACCACTGTTCAATCAACTAGCTATTAAATCAGTCATATTCAAATCCAGTGTACATTTGTATAATTTATAAGTTTTAATTTTAAGAAATAATGCGTACCCGCGTGTAACCAAGGTTTCAGTCATAGTTAACCTGTAAGGTATGTAAGTAAAACTTGCATTGTTTCCGTATTCTTTTAAATGTTCTTTTTGTTGTATTCGTCTTACTTTATTTTAATATAACGCTCTGAAACCCCGGAGGGAATTATGAATAACCCTGTATTCTGTTTCTGCGTTTCTTAACACTAGATTTACGGATGTTGGTTACATACCTATTTTAACTGAAACCAAAATTAAGCCAATTTGACTCATACAAGAAAAAGGAATTTTTTTGCAAAGAAAATAGTTCCATCAATCTAAATAAAAGACCTATTATTAAAAAATTCATTGGAAACATTTTTAACATATAAATTCTGTTTTTGAAATACATTTAACACAAACATTTCTATTACATTTAGCACAAAGGTTTTTACATCTATTTCTATTACATAATTCTTGACCTTGACAATTCTTTTATGCGTCAGTAGTATGAATTTTTGTCATTGGAATGGAAATATTCTCGACTTCTTCTCTATATTTGCTTCTAAGCTCTTCAATCGATTGGGAAATAAAATCTTTTTTTGAAATATTTACTTGAGTAGTCTCTTTATACAGAATCCAAGCAATGATAGCTGCTAAATTTAAAATGTTACAGGAAGCTTGTAGAGGCCATCTGCGTGAGTTTGCTTTAACGCTATATTTTCGGGGCATTTGGTCAAGTACATCCACGCCATACTTGGTGCTATTATAATAGGTTACTGTTTCTGGAATAAGTTTTTTATTTTTGCAATTGTTATTTTTTTATGTTTTGAACTTAGTAGTAAAACATTTTTTTACCAAGCTTGCTTTTATAAATACTCAGGGTATAATTCTCATATTTATAAAGTTTTGTAGAAAACTGTGTCACACATTTTACCTTTCTTAGGTTTCGCAATTTTAGGTAATTCTTTTCGGTTTGCACGTATAGTGCCAACCGAAGTAGTTTTCTTTACTAATAACATTTTTGCAAGTGAAATACTTGTAAAAAATTATCTGTTGTAATTATTCGTCCATAACGTAAATATGGCTCTGCCAGCTTAGTTACTACAATTTCTCTCAAGGGAATGGTTGATTTTCGGGTTTCATCCTTGCCCAAGTACGGAAAACCGTTTACAAGGTACCTGAAAGGTACAAGATATTTACAAGAAATAAATCATATATTATTTCACTAAAAATGCACTGCTACAAGTGATGTATAAATCGAAATGATAACAAAAGTGGGTAATACTGCAGCGGAGTTGCCAAAAAATTTTGTGTGTAAGTGAGACGATGGTTCTCATACACACAAATATTGTATGTAAGAAATGCAAAATGTGAAGAGGAACAAATCACGTGCAATTTGATTGTTGCCCAGACCTGATATGAGCAATAAATTTCATGTGATATGCGATTAACTGTTAAATCATTCTATTGAGTCAAATTGGGTCACAGCCGTAAAAATAAGTATACCACATTCGATGATGCAAAATGAAGGGGGTCTGCGAGGAGGACGAGAGAATCTACATTTACATATATTTCATTACTTCATTAAAAACCAACGTGTTTTTAAAAAATAATATTAAAGTTTTATATACATATATTATATATAGTAATTATATAAATTTTTAGTGAATCAAATTGGCTCAATTCATAAATCTAGTGTTAAAATACAGATCTATGATACACTAAAAAAGTACGTCGATTCTCTCCTTCCTTGAAATTTTCGCCCCACTTGATTCCTCACATAAAGCGTTACAATATACACTTCCTACTTCAGTTTATTTGTGCCTCTGATGAAGAATTGGGTAAGCAAACGACTTTTACCGGAGCAAATACCGGAGGATTGCGACTTCAGATAAAACGCTGAATATAACTTATTTGGCTAAATAATATAACCCACAGAGAGAATTTGAAGAATCTCTGTTTGTTACAGGGAAATGAATTATAGATTAGAAATAACATCGTTCGATCTAGAGCAGCAGTTCTTAAACTTACTGGGCCCATAGACCCCATTTTATACACACAAAAAATGATCATTAATACCAAGCGAAATTACTCTACTTCAATGCATAGTTAAAAAAATATATATTTAACTTGGATGTCCTGAATGGTAAAAATATTAGCTTAAAAATAGTAATATAAATAAAACATTGCATTATTTGAAGTATTATCTACTCAAATTACAATTTCTGCTGTAAAACACAGAAACGCATTTTTCAGTGAGATGGCTATCTTCGTACAATAAAGGAAAATGATACTTTCTGTTCAAAATTAAGAAACATTAGTTGCATTCACTTCACAC
This sequence comes from Trichonephila clavata, assembly GCA_019973975.1. NCBI lineage: Eukaryota > Metazoa > Arthropoda > Arachnida > Araneae > Nephilidae > Trichonephila > Trichonephila clavata. Next base: position 25,358 of record BMAO01036394.1, on the reverse strand, counting down.
ACATCTTGGGATCGTATACAAAACAAAACTAAACTATTGATGGAATGTACGACTCCCTTATATTGTCATAGTTTGGACAATTTATAGCATGTAGTGGTGAGATTACGTTCCTTTTTAAATCGGCATAGAGGCGACCTCACCCGCAATCGACTCGACTTCCAACGTGTGGCATTTGTCACTACTCATACTTAAAATACCTATCTAAAAATTTTTATTCTAAAATCTTTAATTTTTATATTAATTTTTAGCACGTAAAAATTTTGATTACCGTAAAATCCGGTATATAACGCGCACCTATACCTTCAAGCTGTATTTTTTGGTTTTTAGGTACATTTTCCGTATAACGCGCACCTCCTTTTTTTTTAAGCATACGTGTGCAATACTCTTATGTTATGAAGTAATTTATTCGAAGTATTATTCCAAGCTTCTAGAACTACAACCCTTTAGCTTTATAAGGAATGTCATATGTTTTGAATAAACAATATTTCGATTTACAGTCGACTCTCGATAATGCGAAATTGAAGGCACCAATGAAAAACTTCGAATTATCAAGAGGGTAGTAGAAAACTCCCAAAATACACGAAGAGAAACACATTTATACAAATTTAAAACTATGTAATTAAACAAGAATTGTACATATGAATAAAATTATTTTAAAGTATCTTTTAAAAAGTACTTATTATATGCAGCATAAATATTATACAGAAGTTAAAAGTCCGGTATTAAAAGAATAAATTTATATTTTAAAAACAACTATTAAAAGAATGCACACTGTACATAATTAATTTTTTGATGAAAAAATCTTCGTTTTTTTATGGCATTTAATCGAATTTTGTCAATAGATTTTTCTAGAATAAATGAAACCTGAAAAACGTCCGCATCATAATTTTGAAGGGAAAAGTTGTGTAGTTGTTTACAGACATTTTAGCTTCTTTCAGAGTTATCGGTGTAAACTCCGATGGTCATCAAAGGGGCTACGTAACAACACAAAAGCGGAGAGAATACAACACAAAAGTCACAATGACTCTCAGTGGTCTGTAGAAACAAATTTGGAAACTTATGTACTAGAGCTACACAATAGCTATTTGCGACGGATTCTATGACTTCTAACTATTGAAAATTCCCAAGGATATCTCATATGATATCGTATTCTATGAACTTTCATAAGTTCATCATTTCAATTTAACATGCCTCGTAATTCCGTACGGAAGATCATTATGAAATCCAGACTCAAACCCGAATCAGAATCAATTGAAACATCTCCACTCCCTGTGCTCATGACCACAACTACTTGGCCACCACTGACTGAAAAAAAGCAAAAATTTATGAACAACAAAGATGCAAGTTATGATTTTGAATTGAGCAGAGAATCACAGTCTTCGGGGAAAAAACGAGCAAACAAAAGGAATAATCAACGAGTTTTGAATGGGACATAAACAACTATTGAAGATGAGAAAAATATCAAAGTAATGGATGTATTTATGCGTTTCTCTCCTCATTCAAAATTAGATTTAAGAATAGTGGGAGGAAAAGAGAGCATCTGTGCTCTCAGATAATAATTCAAAAATAGATCGTACAGAATTCTTTGTTGTTTTTGAGTTCATTGAACTTATTTTTCCTCCTCCTTTTTTGCATAGAAAAGTTGAAAATGAAAATTTTATCGTTGGTTTGTATAAGAAATTGTTGATACAAAGAAAACGTCATGATATTAAATTAAATATTTTAGAACTTGAAATATCAGAAATCTTTATAAGTCTTTCCATTTTAAACGTAGTGACTCCTTTTTTTCCTTCTAAAAATTTCACAGATGAAATAGATGGAATGTATATGCAATGCAAATACACTCTTTTTATTTAAATTTAAATACTTTTTTAAAGTATCTGTTTTTTTTATTAAAATGTATTTTTCTTAAAATCATACACTTTTGTGTAATTATAAAAAAAATTTATATGATTGTATTGATATATTTATGCCCTGAATTTTAAAAATCTGTTTTTGAAAGTTTGCTATAGAATAAGTCCATCAAAATTACCCAGACAGCTTCAAAAATTTTGCATATCAAGTAATATACTCAAAATTCTCTGTGTGTTATGTTTATGCTCACACACATATATGCATATTTACACACATATATGCATATTTACACACATATATGCTTATAACGTGCAACTGCAGAATGTCGTTTGCGAGTGAGAGAATATTAACGTCGCACTGATTAGCAACACGAGGGCTTTTGGCGACGGTCCGCGTAATTTTGAACCATGGTCAAGTGACGCGGACGACACCTGAGCTGGCACCCCCTCTCCTAACTACCACATCACACCAACGGGAGGATGTTTGAGCTCTCGAAGATTTAACGTGCATCGCTCCCCTACACGGCGGATCTTTAGTGGTACTGGGATCGAACTCATGACACGCTAGCCATGATCCGATGCCTAGACCACTCGGCCACCGCGGCCGTAGGAATTTCGTTTGCCCTTTGAGGAAAAGAGCAGAAAAAGATGCTATATGTTTGACATAATTAATAAAAATTGCGATTTTTACTCCCTGGAGCAAATTTTAAAAAAGAACCTATTTAGAAAAAACAGTATAACATGGTTAGTATGATGGTTAATACGGAGTATGTCTCCCGGACGAGGCAATACAGGCCTTACAACGCCTACGTGCTGAGTATCAAATTATCAATCTGATCTTGGGGAATATTACACCACTCATCAAGCAATGCCCTCCGAAGTTCCGGTAGACAGGTGGGAGGGGGTTGACGGGCTGCAATTCGTCGGCCAGCATATCCCACACATGCTCTATTGAATTCAAGTCCAGTGAGTATGCTGGCCAATCCATACGGGTGATATCATCTGATTGAAGGCATTCGTCTACAATGTTTGCACGGTGACGACGGGCGTTGTCATCCATTAACAGAAATTCAGCACCCATGGTGCCCCGAAACAAACGTACTTGTTGTTCCAGAATGACATCCCGATAGATGTGGCCTGTCATCGTTATACTCTGAACATCCAGGTCAGTTCTGGAACCAAGAATAATTCCTCCCCAAACGAGCCATCCTGCACCACCGTAACGGTGTCGTTCAATGGTGCTCTCTTGGTGGTAACGGGTACCTGGCGCTATCCATATGAAAGTCCGGCGAGAATCGTACTAAAAACTAAACCTGGACTCTTCGGAAAACATCACACTAGACCACTGTTTTGGTGTTCACAATGTATGCTCTCTACTCCAGGTTAATCGCACGCGACAGTGAGTTGCGGTAAGAAAAACACATCTGACAGGCCCTACGAGCATATAGACCAATGTGCCCTAAGCGTCTGTACACGGTCTGCCTTGAAACTGTCGTACCTGTAGCTGAAAAGAGCTGACGAGATAGGTCTGATGATGTGCTCCGTCTGTTTCTTTTGGTAGTAACTGCCAAATATTGGTCCTCATTCGGCATTGTAACTCGGGGGCGACCTGTGCTGTAACATCTACTCACATTACCATCATCTTGGAATCGTTGCCAAAGCCTGGCGATGACACTCTGGGCGATTCCAAGTTCCTCGGATACTTCCAGCTGGGTAGGTCCACATTCCAGTCGTCCGATAATTCTACCACGTAAAAAATCATCCAAATGCTTCCTTTGTGCCATAACTATGCGGTTATTGCATTATTTAATTAGTTATTATTTAATTAATAATCAAGTGTTTTTAATAATTTTTATTGGCCAAATTAAAATATATTTATAACTTTTTGAAAATAATTGACATTTTAAATTATTCCTAAAAAAAAAAGAAATATCAATACATATGTTAAGTCTTTTAAATTTTAAATGAAAGTCATACAGTTTTAATGAGAACCTTGTGCTTGAATACATTTTGAAAGATCTTCAAACCTCGGTTGAATGCTTGTCAAGGAGCACCTTGTCGTAGTCTCTCACTACCCCTATGATTATTAACTCCCCTTTGCATATTATCTAAATTTGGGTATGTTGGAGTCATGATTAACGACTACTTAATTAATAAATCAATATTATTTATTAAAATCTTCTTAATAGAGAAATACACAAATATTAATCAAACTTTAAGAACAACAAATTACAGTGGAGTGCGATAAGAATTCAATTATGAACGACGGAACACTAACTGAAACCACGGAGAATAACGCATACAATCAAACTGCGCATTTATATCTAATTTATGAAAATAACTTGACCTGATACCTTTTTAAGGCAGGTTTCTCAAATACTGGTTTGTTCTAAGGAGCGGCTTCAATCCTTGATATCTTCAGTTCCGTCCCGAACCGAATTAATGAACTTTTTCAATAGCCTTCCACAGGCGAATATACTTCCACTAGTTAAACTAATCTCTCAGAATCACCTTCTTAATCAACCTCGTAGTTATCCTCTATCTCTTCATTTCATTTCTCCCTTTTATATCTTTTTCGAACTCGCTAAACCCGAAACTATCTTGTTTGCATAAGTCACACCTTTGGCTCTCGGCGGGATTGGTTAAAATAAATACAATCTTTAAGGATTTGAGAGAAAGTTAGTGAAACGCGTAAGCACCCGTCACAACCTTATATCTATTTCGGATTTAACTTGTTCTGGTAGTTGTTTTTGATTACACACAATGCCGAAATACCAGCCTCACACATATATGTTGTTGAAAAGGGCAATAATACTTTTAGGGCTTCTTTAACAATTATTGGCTTTTCGGTTTTTAATTTTAACCAGAAAGCACATAAAGATTCAGTGTTTTGTAGAAATTGTATCGAAGTGCTTGGTCACTTTGTATTTCTATTAATTGTTCTTTAAATTGATTAATATTAACAAATTCCTCATGCAAATCACTTACATCAAAATTAAATGGCATTCGAACCCAATTATATTTGAAAACATCGTCTGCAGGGAAATATCGATCAAAGTCTGGTATTAGTTTTTCTAAATGATTAATAATAATTTTCTGTATTTCAAAATCTGTGATATCAATATTATTGTCTTCAACAAGTAAATTAAGAGTCGGGAATGAAGCAAGTTTCTTTACTTCAACCTTATTTCTCCATAATTTGAGTTTATTTTTAAAACATGTAATTTTTTCAGTTAATTCAATAATATTATGATTACGTCCTTGCTTAGACGTATTTAGATTATTTATTTCAAATAAAATATCTGACAAATAAGCAACTTGAGTAATCCACTTCAACTCGGAGAATTTAGATGCTAATGGGAGTTTCTTTTCTCTCAAAAATAATTCGACTTCTGTCCGTAATGATAATACTCTTTGAAAAACTTTGCCTCGAGACAGCCATCTAACTTCAGAATAATATAATAAATGTTCGTATTCTGCACCAAATTCGAAACACAGTTCGCGGAAAATTCTACAGTTAAGAGCTCTTGATTTGATAAAATTGACTACCGCAACAATTTCATCCAAAACGATACATAATTCGGGTGATAATTTTTTGAAGCAAGATTTTGTCTATGTAACAAACAATGAATCGATATAATTTGTGGATTCATTTGTTTTGCTCTTGTCGAAAATCCCTTTTGAGATGCTGTCATGGCAGCTGCACCGTCGGTGCAAATACTGAAACACTGATTCCAATTCAATCCTTCTTCTTTAAAAAACGAATCGACCATAAGAAAAATATCTTCACCTCTAGTTGTTGTTGACATTGGTTTGCAAAATAAAATGTCCTCCTGTATATCTGTTAAACCTGGATACCGCACGTAAACCATGAGCTGAGCATCTTTACTTTCATCTGTCGTTTCATCCAGTTGAATACTAAATAAATCAGCAATTTTTATAGCAGAAATAAGTTGATTTTTAGTTTCAAAAGACATATCATTAATTCGTAAACGAATTGTATCATTTGATAATGGTATCTTTTGTAATTTCTTTTTTGAACTTTTATCTCCGCACATGATACGTGCCATGTCAATGGCAGCAGGTTTTATAAGTTTTTCAGCAATATTATGGGGTTTCTTTTGTCTTGCAATATGCCAAGCCACATGAAAAGAAGCAAGTGTAGCTTGTTTGGCAGAATTTATAAAACCACTATTACTTGGTGCATCCAAACGCTGTCTTTTTAAATGCGTTTCTTTTCTTTCGAAAAAAGTACGATCTTTTCCCTCAAAGGAAAAATTTTTATGTTTTGCATCAAAATGTATTTTAAGTTTGTTCGGTTTCATCGATTAATTACTTCATATTTCACTGCACAACACGCATTGCGGCTTGTTCACTCCTCGATCATAAATGCAAGTAAAACCTAATTCTAAAAATGCTTCCTTGTATTCACGTTTTGCCATTATTAGGGTGATTACAATTTTACAATACGCACTGCAGCTTGATCACTCCACTATTAATAATAAGACAAAATTTGTTTCTAAAATGCTTGTATTCACGTTTCACTGTTATTACACGTTTCATGTTTCACTGTTATTCACAACACAATACGCAGAAACGAGTTTTTGACAGAGAGCTTACTGAGTCTGCGCGCACGCAAAGCAATGGCGTGCGTATTACCAACACCTCCTAGAAGAGAAAGCCTCAGGACAGGAATTGGACGTCACTTCCGGAAGGCCATTCGCGAAGAGCGGTAAAACCGAAACATTGTATTAGGGAATAACTCTTCTAGGAGGTGTTGGTATTACTTATTATTTGGTGTATTACTAACTTTTTTGGTTCGACTCAGCGCGACCCAAGAAATATGCTTCGCGACCCAATTTTGGGTCGCGACCCATAGGTTAAGAACCGCTGCTTTAAAGTCTCATTCTATGTTTGGACTTTCATACACAACTCTGATCACAGTCGACAGGGAAAACTTATTTCCCTCACACTTGTGTATATATATATGCAGATATATTCACACACACATATATAAATTTGAGCAATAAGCTTTCCATTATATTCAAAAACATTCTTATAGTCATCACTTCTTGATTTTAAATTGACAAGATTTGAATTTTTAAAACGGAAATATATATATCTTTTACGCGTCCACGCCCTTCCTCTCCCTTGGGAGTGGATTTCCGCAAAACCCGTTCTCAATGCATCTCTACTCAACAAAAGAAATATCCTTGTCAAATATTAAATCCGTAGGGGTTTAATAGCTCCAGAGACCTCTGGATGAGTGAGTCTCTTTTCTCCTATAAATACTCGTCGGTAGATAGATAGATCCATTACTATTTCCGCTAACCTAAACTTTATGAAATTTATTTTAATGTTATTCATATTAAATCGAGTATACTGGAAGCAAAAGTGATATAAATCACTTTCTATTGCATACGGATTTTTTCAAACATTCTGGCATGGCGTGTCTTTATGAAATCATATACATTTCAAAGTTACTAAGTAAAAGGCCTGTAAATCAATTATTTCTTTAATAAAGTTGTTAGTTTTTTTTTAAACATTGTATTCCGATTTTATATTTGCTCTGAAAAATGTTTGTAAAGGAGAATTTCAGATAAAAACTCTTTTTAACCTGAGAAGATCCAACTTTCCCAGCAAGAGCTTAGAGCCATACAATTTTTCTATTTATTTATTTACTCGGGAGAATCGTCTCACCCAGAGGGCTTACAGTTGCCAACCTGTCCTCCGAGAGAGAGAGAAAACAAAACATAAAACTGTACATAAACAGTAAAAAAAACATCCGTAAAGGAAATACAATAAAATTCATGACATAAGAAAAAATTCTGCATTAAAAAAAAAGGTGCTTCTCAAAAATGGCAAAGATGAGGAAATAAAATTTGCATCAGTCTGTTACTGATATATTTGGAAACATTGAAACAAGAAACTAATTTAGTGTGAATAATATTATTGTTGTGAATAATATAATTTATTACAGGAAGGATAATACAGAAAAGATTAGCCTTCTCCTGGGTATGTTTTTCAAAATGACATTTGGCAGTATGGAGGCAGTTAAATATGAAATAATCAGCACCCCATGAGAGTTAAAACACATTTAGGAGTGAAAAACCACTTGAAATGACGGCAAACAAAGAAAGACCAAGATTGGCAAGAGAAAAAATAAGGCACTGTTATAGAAATTATGGGGGAGGGGGGAGAAGATTAATACTGGTATCTTTACTAAAAAAAAAAATTCAGCCATCTGTTCGACAGTTATTTCGGTTAATCATTTTACTGGATAGTGTTACAGATAGTTATGTAATTATTTGAGTTAAGCACGGAGAGGAAAATGCTAATTTCCGGAAGCCAATCAGAATTGAAGAGGATGCAATTCGCTGCAAGGTAGATGGAAGTATGCAAATGTGTTAGGTAACAGCTAATCGTGCTTTCATGTCAAAAAATATGCAAAAATGGCAGTCTTATAAGAAGCCAGCTTTATGAAGGGTTACAGAAGTTGATTGTAAGTGCAGATAGAAGATGTTTAAAACGTTCGTACAATTTGTTTTCAAGACATACATGTTTCTATGACTTCCAGAAAACGAATGGAAGATTCTGAGTGCTGTGGGGCGCTATGAAGCAGGACAGCCGATCACAGATGTTGCTCTTTTCTTCGGCGTTCATCATTCTGTAATTTCACGTTTATGGAAACAATTCCAAACCACACAGACAGTTGTCCGAAGGCCCGTAGGCGGTTGCCCAAGGGTTACAACCCCCGCGGAAGATCGATATATTGCTATTGTAGCCAAGCGGAATCGCAGAGTGTCCCCTGGCATCTATGGTTACAGCGTCCATTGGTAAGGCTATATCTGCAGCTACTGTACGCCGAAGATTACATATGAATGGACTGTATGCCCGGGTACCTCGAGTTTGTGTTCCTCTATCCGTCCAATCAAAAGAGGCACGATTAAAGTGGTGCCGGGTACATGGCAATTGGACTATGTCTGACTGGAGTTTACTGATGAGTCAAGATTTGCTCTGGAACCAGATGACAAGCGTATAAGGGTATGGCGTAAACAAGGAACACGCAATCAGCCCCAAAACATCACCGAACATCACGCATTCCGAGGCGGAATCATTATGGTGTGGGCAGGGATTTCATTAGGATACCGCACCGACCTGCACATCTTTAAACGGGGTTCTGTGACGGCTGTCCGGTATCGAGATGAAGTCCTAGAACCCATTGTGAGATTGTACGCTGCAGCAGTTGGCCCTACTTTTGTTTTAATGGACGATAGCGCACGTCCCAATAGAGCTGACATCGTCGATGACTACCTGGAGAGTGAAGGGATTGCGCGTATGGCGTGGCCAGCATATTCGCCCGACCTTAATCCCATTGAAAATCTTTGGGATGCCCTCGGCCGTGCTGTATCTTCACGTTTCCCACCTCCAGCCACTTTTATTGAGCTGGAAACTGCTCTACAAGAAGAATGGCGATTGCTTAATTCTGCGGTGGTGACCACCTAATTGAAAGCATGGTCAGAAGGTGTAAACTTTGCATACAGATGAGGGGGGATCACATACCCTATTATTGTCCTTTTTTTCATTTTATGCTGTTTATTTTCACTTTATACACACACAATTCTGTTGGAGTCTACAGTATAACATTATCTGATAACTTACAAAAATTTAATATTGTTTTCATTTCTGTATATAATTATTTATTTTATTTTATGTATAAGTATATATGCTACTTTACTGCCAAATTTTGTGTCAATCAAAGCAGTGTTTGTTGATTTGTTTGCATTTTACATCTTCGTGCTTAACTTTTGGAAGTGAGTGTATGTAATTAAATTGTAGAATTCAGATACATCTCTTTGTGAACCTTTTTCGAATCAAAAGTTACAGGAAAGGAAACATTTGATGAAGAAAAATTTAATAATACTATCGTCCTTAGATGCTTAGAAAACAAAGATAAATATTCATTTAGTTTCTTGATCTTAATCATTAGATTTCTGAGTTCCTAAAAAATCGCTAAAAACATTTACTTTCAAGTGTTTTTTATGAGGTATTGAGTACTAATAAATGAAGATCCAAATATTTTAATATCATAATAGAATATAAATTATCAGCATTTTGTTTTGAAAATGTTCTAGAATAACGCAATGAATAGCTGAAGACACTTCTGTAACTCATGCGTATATGATGCAAATGATATTTGAGTTTGTGAGTAATTGTCCAAACAGCCATATGTGTGCAAAGAAATTCCATGATTCTAAAACACTGTTTACAAACATTATAAATATGTACAAATTTTTAACAAATAATACACTAATTCTAACAGCTGTATCATAATTTCTTAAAGAAATTTCGGTATTTAACGCATTGTTATACCGTCAACAAATTTCGTCAAATAAAAAGACGTCGCCAAATGCTAAGATATGCAGCCAATAGTGGAAACCATTCACCCGCACATTCGAAGAGAATAATAACAAGGATGATAGAATTTAGCGACATTTTTTGAGTAGGAGATGCCTTTTCGTTTGGTGAAATTGGTCGAAGGTAAAATACGTATCAATCGAAATCTTTTGTTGGTGACGGAAAAACTCCAATTGTATAATTAATTCATTCATAAGTAGTAAAATTGTTGCATGAAAATATAGATTTTATCCATGAGTCAGTTAGTAGTCAAAATATTTTTTTGTTTAATATTTAATTTGTCGAACGATATTTTCTAATTAGATACAGTCGACTCTCGATTATTCGAAGTTGAAGGGACCAATGAAAAACTTCAAATTATCAAGAGATAGGCGCATCTCTGCTTCACAATAGCGGGCCATCCTTTCTGAACACATGTGTAGCAAGGCCACGTATTAAACAAAAGATATGGACGGCTGACAACAGGTGCTGTCGGTGTATCATTCACTTGAAGAAGGAAAGCAATAGAAGTGTCTTTTAGCCTGAGGAACCGAAAAAAACTAAGAAGGGGCAGCAGACATAGGGTCATCAAAGGGACTTCGTTACAGGGAGACACGCAGAGACAATACAATGGAAAACTTGTAAGTTGCAACCTGTTTGCTACAGGACTGTACATGATAATGAGTATTCGAATTGCCGAGATTTTTATAAAATACTTCGAATTACAACATGTTGTAGTTTGGCCAGCCACAGATTTTACTTCGAAATATTGAGTGTATCAAAATGTACTGTTTTAGTTCGAAATATCAAGAGTTTTTCTAGGGACTGCGCATATACTTCGAATTAGCGAGAGGTTCGTATTATCGAAGGTTTGAATTAGAGAGAGTCGACTGTATGTTGTTAAATATGTTATTCATACAACATTAAATAATGATGGTACCGTTATAGACACGAATTTCAATGACACTATTTAATATAATATTGTAGTAAACTTGCGTGGGGGAAAAACAACCTACAAGGACGAAGAGATGACTTCACGAAAATAAATTCGACATATATACGTAAAGAAATATTATAACAAATTATTTACATAGTATAAAACGCACTCGTTATAAACAAGCTTTACAGTTCTACTGGCAGAAACTCAAGATAGATAAAACCTTTCTCTTATCGGAGTCAACGCACAAGCAGATTCTGATTTCGAAATGCTCTCTCCTGACCCTCCCCCTCCGATCTTTATTTCAAGGGTCTTTCACTTTGCCTGATGGTAAGTTGTAAAATAATCGATCCTAGAGCTTATAAATAAATCCTTACCGATATCATATTTTCCCCAATCCTCACCAAGGGGGATAAAGTCACCAATATTGTAGTCCTTGTCATATATTCTAAGGTTGCCATAATCTTATTTTCTATCTCGCGCTGGGAAGCAAATTTTGCCTGTAAAACTCAATTTTCCTTCAAGGCGAATATTACTAACAGGAAAATAACATACGTGTCGTGTTGTAATACATTGTGACAAATTATATATTATATCTACAACAAGAAATCCCAAAGGAAATCGAAAAGAAAAACAGCATCATTGAAATAAATATTTCTTTTGTTGCAACAAAAGTATATAAAGAAATTTTATCAATTATCTCTGGAAGAAAAAACTCAGCATTTCCGAAATTATAATCATCAAAGATTTAAATTTTGGAGGAACCTTGAATGAATCAATATCGAGTAAAGATACTATTGTTTATCACTTTTTAATATGCAATAAATATATAATTTTCTGACACAGGAAGTCTTAAACTAGTGCTTCTCAAACTTTCAATATTGGCGACCCATTATTAAATCATAATTTTCATCGCGCCCCTTTCCTTACAATAACAATACATTGAATTCAATAATACTATACTTTGAAGCTAAACGTACAATACGACTTTAACCACTTAAGTCCCACCGGCGTATATAAACGTCTCGCTCACCCAAAGCGTTAATTGCCCCGGACATATATATATATATATGTCTTTCCAACCTTTTCTGTGCACTGCTATCCATAAAATTATTCCGAAGACTTTGGAATGCATAAAATGACCTTGACAGTGTTTGGGTAGGACTTACTTATTTCAGAGGATTTGATTTTAAATCCTCCCCCCTCCCGAATACATCACATACGCGTGCCTGCGTGGAAAATGGTGGCATTGGGAAGCAAATCGCGTAACTTTTATCTGCAGTTACGGGATTAATTATAAATCATAAAAATTACTAAGATAAATGTTAATTTTTGTACATAATTTTAGATATGACAAGCCCATGGAGTCACTGGTAATTGTTAAACTTGCTCTTATAGTATTGTTAAATTAAATATGAAATACACTGAGCAATACTAATACATTTACAAGTTCATTATTTCAGTGTAAATTTGTATTTTATTTTTTATTATGTCAGGCTGTATTTTGATTGCATACTTTCAGTAAATTAATAATTTTTTTAAATAATTATTTGTGTACGACTTTTCAATATGCCTGCACCCCCCTCGTTGAGTTATCACGCCCCCCAGGGGGGCGAGCCCCACAGTTTGAGAAATGCTGTCTTAAATTATCATAAATAAAAAAATATATTCTTGAATTCTCTATTTGAGAATTTCTTTTTATTTATCAGCAGTTATACAAACTAGACCTACTGATAATGAATATGGTGGTTGTAAAATCTACGAAATAAATTTTATTGGTTAAATTTAAATACACAAAAATATCCTTTTTCACTGTCTTATACCGATTTTTTTATAATTATGGTCGGGTAATAATTAAACTACTGAATAAAAGATTAATGGAAAATAAAACTTAAACTATTAGTAGAAACATAAATCCCAATAGTTTCAAGTCTATATTCGACTTATAAAAATAAAATCTTTTTATAAATATATTATTTTGCAATTAAAGAAATTTTGTTAATACATCCATCGACTTAGACTTCTTTGTATTTTGTACGGAGAGCATTAGTAATGAGGAATTGCAAAAAGGCTTTATTTTTAAAAATATGTAAATTATTTACACGATAGAAAAAATAGATAATTCTTTTCAAATCATATTACAAACTTTAACATTAATGCTTTTTGTGAATAGACTTCTATAGTAACTTTTTTCATCAAACATATACGACACTAATTCAGAGAATATTTCGAAAAATCCCAAGTGAAAGAGAAACCCACTTTTTTATCTGAATAAAACTACTGATTGTTTCTTTATTTAATTAAAATTTTAATGAATGAATTCGAAATTTTTAAAATTCACTACCACTCACATTGGTTATTTCTTTTCTTCGAATTTAGACTGAATGTCTGTCTAAATATATATTATCGTCAAGATATTTATTTTCAGTTTTGTAGTAATGTTTCTTTGACTACTCTTATTTTTCAAAAAAATTTCAATTTCTCCTTCGTATATTTTTCTTTGAAACTTCCAGATTCTCGTTTCAGCATGGGAAAGAAATTAAGTTGAGACGGAATCGATCAATGGAAAGATACTTTCTTATAACTTTTCATAAATTCTCCTAAAGTGTAAATCTTAAATTAATATGACTTAAAGTTTTTATTAATGTCTTTCATTTGTCATTTTAAAATGTAGAGGTTTGATTCAAGTAACTAGAAAGGTTAATTAAAATTGTTTAAAATGCAGAACAAATTTTTTTTCTGATTTTTTTTAAAGTTTTTTTCTATTTTCTATGATTTTATTAGTTCTAAAGTTACTATATCTTTAATGAATGCATTAAATGAAAAAATCACCTACTTTACTAGATCAAAAATTAGCCACTATTTGAAATTATCCATAAATTTTTTGAGCATTAAAAGGAATATGTATGCAAATTCTTTTGCAATTTGTCCATTTCTTGCATAATATGGTAGATCGTCTCAGAATTTAATAAACTACCTATATTGAAAAGATGTTCATGGAAATAAAGATGAAGGGAAAAAGAAAGTAAAAAATAATTCTTATGTTAAGGTATCGTGAAATTGGGAAATTTTATCGAAAATTGACAAATTCTTTTTGAGATTTTATTTTATAGGTCATCTTATTAGCTTTATAAAAATACCAAGTTTATTACTTCCCGTTCAATAGAACAAAAACTACAAGTGTTTAATAAAAGCAGATGCCATTACTTTAAACAAGATGTCATACTTTAAAACGCGTTTTACTCGAAATGTGTTTTTCTTTTAAATGTTCAAAGGGGACAGTGATTGCTAAAAAGGCTGGATAATAATTAACTGAAACTTTTTGTGTGTATTCTGTATAATTGTAGAAGTGTTTTAACCTTCAGATTTATCAATTACTGTTTTATTAAAAAATTTACAGTCCTTTATGGAAATATAATCACTGTCTTTTTAGGCAATTTCATATAATAACTAACATAAAGTGCTCTAGTTTTTGTAAAAATTAAAATATCTCTTATCCTGAAGGTCATTTCAAATCTGAATAACATAGCAATACTTAAGAATTGAACCATTGAATGTTTGTTCATAAACTTTGGTACAGAATGGAGCCCGTTTATGTTATTTTTTTGTAAATTTTTACCAATTTTTTTCCACATTTTTTAGTCGTAATAATTTTTTTTTATCTTCTTGATTTTAGCATATTTTTCTTAAAATGTGCTAAGCAAATCTAAAAAACACAAAAAAATCCCCATATCTCAATTTTTTTAAAAAAATTTGTAGCAAGTAGTCGGATACCTTAAGTACTGCCACAAGGGGAGGGAAGTTTAGGTATTTGAGCTTTTTATTTGGTAAGAAAAAAGTCAAAGTAATTTTGTAAAAGAGAAACAGACAGTTTAGTATTTTTTTACATTTATTGTTAAGAAGGAACACCAACTAAATAGTTACAAGAAAATAGCATCAGCTACATTTATAACAGCAACAGCTTCTTTAGTATTAAATTTTTTTTGGGGGGGGGGGAATACCTACTGTTGAAATGGTCGATATAGCGGAAGATGGAAAATAACTTGGATAGGATTGATGCGACGGTTCTCATAGAGAGCTGTGGTTATATGAAATGCATTGCAGTATACATTATATAACCTCTGAAAATAAAGTTTGGTGAATGAAGTCAGAACGGCTGATCTGGCAACACTAGCGAAACAAAGAAGGAAGTGTTAGCCATGTGCCCCATTGTTCAGTTGCGTGTCGTTTGTGTGCCGTGTAAGACTTGTTTTACAAAGTTCTTGTTTAGTGCTTTAGTTCTTAACTGAGAAAAGGAAAATGAATGTACAAAATATCGATTTAAAACTTTGTTTTAAGCTTGGCAAGACACCGAAAGCAACTTATTCGATGCTGGCACGTGTTTATGAACATCAAGCACTGTCCATGAAGTGTGTGTACGAGTGGTTCGCCCGTTTTCGAGAAGGCCCGGAAAGCGTTTCTGACAACTCCCGTAGTGAAAGACCTGCAACCTACTTCAATGATGGAATTATTGAGAAAGTGAGTAAATTAATCGCAAAATATCGTCGATTAATAGTGCATATGATAGCTGGACGATGAATGCTGCTAGGTTCATTGAAAGTTTGACCAGTTTCATGAAACGTCTACGTGGGGTACGACCACAGTATGAACAACAAGGTTCATGGTTTTTGTTCACTACAATGCTCACCCTCACACATCCAATATCATCAAACAGTTGCTGGCAAAAATGAGGTGGTGCAAATTGAACATCTATCATTTTCTCGCCTTCCTATTCCCACTACTCAAGCTCACTTTAAAAGGAAAGAGATTTGACGATATTTTTGACATCTAACGAAACATGACGAGTCTTTTGAACTCAAAAGAAGACTTCTTGCAAAGTTTCCAGGACATGTATAGCAGATCTCAGTGTGCATAATCATGGGAGGTGATTATTTCGAAGGACAGTTGTTAATATTTCATCTATGTTAATGTTACAGAACTATTCACCGAACTTTATTGTCAGAGGTTGTACTATTTACAATATTCATCATTTTGTGATTTATATTGTAGAAAAACTATTTTATTCTGAGTCTAAAACCAAAATTGAGTCTTTTCTATTTATTCGAAAATCCAACCGCTTTGTGTTAATATTAAACTTTGAAATTATTTTAATATATTAATTTTTCTACTTATCTCCATACCATAGAACTTTTTTACCTCATAAATAGGTTCCATAATTTCCCTCCATATAACCGGAATCCACCCTATTGCGAAATAAGTTTTTAATGTACTATATTTAAATGAATTACTGAAAATGACAAAACTTTATTAAGAGTTTGAAAATTTATGCCTTTAGTCGCATACTTCTTAAATCGTTCGGCTGCTAATTAAACCTATTCAGGTTCAAAAACCATTTTTTTTTGTTAAGTTTAATCATAATCTATTAGTTTTACTGCAGAAGTTTTGAGTCTAGCGTCGTAACTAAAGAGTTTTCTAAAAACTCCTATTTTTATTAATTGGAGCCTACCGATGCAGAAAAGATGTTTTATAGTATGGAAATTATATATAGGAAGAAAATAACTATGAAAATGAGAATTTCAAAATTTAATATTGCCACAAAAGTTCGAAATTTCAGTAAAACGGGGGGAGGGATTAGCTTTGATTAAAGGGTTTAAAACTCGAAATAATTATTTTTCTACAATATAAATAATCAAAAGAGATGATTACTGATTAGTGAGTAATACAGAGTAACATTGCAACAATTCATAACCCAGCTCCCAATCCTAGCTCCAGATCATGAAATCGTGGCTGGCGTGTCATGAGTTCGAGTGTAGTGCCACTGAAGACCCGCCGTGTTGAGGAGGCCGATGCACGTTAAATATGTTGAGGCTCAAACGGCCCCCGCTGGTGTGGTGTGCAAGCTGGGAGAAGACGGTACCAGCTCAGTTGTTGTCCTCGTCACTTGAGCTTGGTTCAAAATTACGAGGTCCGTCGCCAGTAGCCCTCTTGCAGCCTTATAAGTGCGACATTATTATAACTGTCACTCACTCACTTTTTCAGCACCGTCGATTCACGTTGTACAATCCAAGGAATTTTCCGTCTTTCGCTTTATCGTGAGTACAAGGAATCGACAAAAAAATTTCATTTAAAAAAAATTAATACTAAAAAATTTATTAAATGTGCCTTTTTAGAGTTTACACCTTAAAAATCGATTTTCATATAAAGCCCACGGAATGGAAATATTGTGAGGAGTGAAACTTAAAAAAAGCGTTAGTAAAAAGCGGTACGCCAGCTTCTGCGCATGTGCTAAATCTCTGTCCGAAGAAAGAAGAAAGAGTTTCTACTTTTTCTTCATTTTTAAAATTGCGATCGTTTTTTCCCATTCAAAATCAGACAAAAAATAATTACAGAATCAAAAAGATTACTTATTTCGCCACGATAAGGTATATATATATATAAATAATATATATATATATATATAATATATATATATATAGATATATTGTTTTTTTTTTACAAAATAACGAAATTTTGCATTTTTCGAGATTTTTTCTAAATTGAGCCAAAATTGATGCATTTTTTTTAAAAGAGTTTTTCATTCGTTCTGTACGCGAATTTCTTACCATTAAAATGCATCGAAAGTCTGTACTAAAAAAGTTCATACTTCTTCTTTTCGAATTAGTGATTTAAAATAAGATATACAAAAAACTTTTTTTGTGACTTTTCAAAAAATACTCAAAGTTGTAACTAAACATTGAATAACTTCGTTATTTATAAACATAACCATACGAAACGTTTTTTCCAAGTGTCGAATGTTATTACCTATGTTTTGTTCAAAGATTGAAAAAATTTCCTAAAAATTATGGATTTTAAAAAAGTTTATCGTCTAATACACTTTTTATAAAAAATCATTTAAGTAGTTTTTTTCTTATATTTTTGTTTAAAAATTACCGTTTATTTGTTATTTATGAGGGAAATTTGGAGAATATATTTTAAAAATCAAGCCCTCAAAAAAATTTGAAACTTTAAAAAAAATTCGCAAATTACATTTATTTGCGTTTCTTTTAGAGTAATTGGCTTCGAAAACCCGTTTCGGAGCCAAACGACAATTCATGCTTTAACTCTTTTGACAAAGAAGTTGAGTATAACAACTGAAAATCGCCAAATTTGGCGAAATGTATTTAATACTGTTTTGGTGCGTTGAATAGCAAAGTAACGAAGAATGATTATCAAAAACAAACTTTGTTTCAACAACACAACCAATATACTCCGTTAGAATATTCCCTTCGTAGCGGTATCTTCATAAGTCAGTAACAGCCTCCGGACAGAGGTGATTGAGTTTACCAGGCTTTCTACTGTTCATCTTACTACAATTGATCAAATTATCATCAATAAAATGGATGGAGAAGGTATGATTGCCTTTTCTCTCAACTGTCAAAGTCTCCGGGCACATGCAAGGAATCTCCGGGGTAATATTGTGCAAAAAGCACACATTTTGAGGTTATCAGAAACATGGCTTCGCAATGAGGAAATAGTTGAAATTGAAAATTTTAAATACATAACACAGTATAGACGACCAAGTATTAATCGTTGGGATGGAGTTGACATCTATCGAAACGGGCGCGATTCACAACATAAGTTTATTGGCAATCATAATGATTTTGTGAGAAGAAATACCCTGTACGTTAATCAAACTAATTCTAATTTGGGAGATATATTTATCGTGAGATGCACTTTACCTAACGGTAAACCCATTGTTGTCGTCACAGTTTATATTTTTATCAATCAGAATGTTATTGACATTATAGATTATATCCACGAGACATTATTAGCATATACAGAAGGTGGTTCTAGACTACTGGGGAAACAGTATCATGTACTTCCACTTATTCTTGGTGGCGATTTCGATAAAGATGAAGGATTGGGATTAGTCCAATTTTTAAAATCAAAGCTTAATATGGATTTCGTTTCTGGTAGAGCACTGGGGATGACTAGGTATAGTAACAACCATTGATGCGAGATTTTCACGATTCGTAAATTACGTATCTACCGACATTCACATAAACTTTAGTTGCCACAAGCCTCTTGTCACAGTGATTAAGAATGGCGAGAGTATTAATGCAGTTAATGCTCAAAGTGATATTAATAGTGAAGTAAATCAACCTTCTTAACAATGTAGACATGCACTATGAGTAACATATATTTATGTAACATAATTGATGCATATTATTTTATTGACAAATTATTTTAGAATCAACATAAAAAATGCGAATAGAATATACATGCATAGTTTCAGTAATATGAGATGCGTTTATTTACCCAGTAAAACTCCAGTCGTGCGTCGGAGCCGACACACGCAGTTTTTTTTTTTTTCGTACTTCTCCGTTTTGTAGGCGATAAAATCGCTAAAATGATACGACCGACGCCAAACGGTATATTCCCACTGGTTAGCTATTACCACAACATTTTCAAAAAGAAGTCATTGTGTGAATTTTCTATCAGTAAAATCTTTTTTCTAACACACCAAAAATGGATGAAAAACCAATGGGAACAAATATTTATTGATATATTTTGTCTGTAGTGTGTTGCCGCCAATAATGCTAACTTGGCGAGATTTGCGCCGGCGAAACGGAAAAGTACCGTTTTTTGTTGTTACTATTTAGTAGGTGTCCTCTCATCACAATGGATGTTAAAAAGTACTAAAATGACATTTCACTTTGACATAAATTAGTTTTGACTTATTTAAAATTATATTCTGTGATATTTGTGCTTACATATGCTCTAAAAGTATTTCATTTAGCACTTTTGTAAAGGTCTTTCAACATGCTCTTGATATTTACATAAGCTGGTTTATACGAAAGAAACCCTAGCTCGTAGTAGATCTCAAAAGTGTAATGATCCTTTGAAAGAGGATAATAGAACAAAGATTAACGTATATTTACGATATTTTTTATTAAATCATCCCTTCTAAGATCTTTTACATTATTGCCAATTTTCATTTTTAATTTATTCCTGTACTTGAATAGAAAGAGCCATGTAACTTCATTTTTTTACTATAAACGTTGTGAATTTTCCCATAAGATATACAATTATTATATAAAGAAAAGTAAACTATACCTCCTGAATAAAATTATGCCTGCTTCAGAGAACCTCAGAGGTCTTAATTCAATCACGAACAGTTACATTTAGAAAAGGAAGTGTACGCTCAAATTTTTAATTCGTCTGATATTGTTACGAAGGGTCGTCGTCTTTTGATCATAATACAAATTTTGTTATTTAAAGTTAACTGAAACTAATACGAAAAGTTAGAAGCAACTCTAAAAATTTATTTACATTGAAATAAGTTAATGCATTGATGTAGAAACTATCTATGATATGTATGTTATATAAAAATAGATTTTTATATTCGTAACCTTAAAAGTAAAACTTGCATGATGCAAAATGAATGAAATATTTCATCATCCTTTCCCCTCCAGACACTAAACCTTCCCTATAGAAATAATACCTCCTCTGTCTAGAGGCACAGAACCAGTAGAGCCCTGGAAGACCCCATAAATCATGGCTTTTGGAGAATTTGCATGTTCGCTATCTCTTCTGACTTTCCCTATTTAAATATCGTCGTCCCCTTAAGTCGGGGTTCTTTTGCCTGTTAAAAAGCATTGTAACACGTTGTACTAGTGTTCTCCCTATAAAGGAAACCCCGTACCTTCAATAAAGTCTTTGAATTGTCATTACTGGGTCGTTGAAATATTACATATACATATATACTGCGGAATATGGTTTTAATTTATCTTGTAGATATTAATAATGCTTTCATGACTGGAACCAATTAGAGTGCTTTTTCATGGAAACATTTTGTTTTAAAAAATACTAAAAGCTATTAATAAAACAAGCATGGAACAATTGTGTTACAATGAACAAAAATGTTCTTCTCTCTCATTCTCCGTTTATATATTTTTCTCACAAGAACATTCTTATTCATATGATTTCCGAAATTTAACGCGATGATTGATTAGATTCGATGGTTAATGCAATATAGCACATCTCATCAGGAAATCTATCAAAGTGGTACTTTTCTGGAAATAAAGCTTTGGTGTTAAAATTGTGTTTCCCATTAAACGGGTAAGAGAAAAGGATTAAATACCACATGATGTCTTGAAGGACTCAAGATCATAACGAATTAAGGAAAATCGATTGCAAAAAATTTTAAATAGAGATTTATCACAGTTGCACATTACACGGCATCATATTTTTATATTTAGACGTCAGAGGTTTTCTCAACTTTAGATAATCTTTAACATAAATATTTTGCATTTGCGCAATACCGATTGCAAAAATCAGTCTAAAAACTTCCGGATCAAGATATAGTAATTAGGTAATTATTTTTTCACATTTAAACTTTTTTTAAGGTGGAAGTGGTATTATTTAAATAAAAGTCTATCTAATTTAATAGTTCTTATAAATTCTTTGCTTCTAACTTTAAGAACTATTTTTTCCGATTTTTGCTTTTGTATATAGGATATATAAAATATTATAAATATCTGTGTGTGTGTGTGTGTGTGTGTGTGTGTGTGTGTGTGTGTGTGTGTGTGTGTGTGTGTGTGTGTGTGTGTGTGTTGTGTGTGTGGTGTGTGTGTGTGTTGTGTGTGTGTGTGTGTGTGTGTGTGTGTGTGGTGTGTGTGTGTGTGTGTGTGTGTGTGTGTGTGTGTGTGTAAAGAGAGAGAGAGATAAGTCACCCGTTGGTAGATTCCTCAATATTAAATACACTTTTTATGATTGTTGATGTTTTATATTTGTTGATATTGACGAGGCAGTCCTTCGAAATAGTAAATACAGCTTATTGAACATTTAACGTATAGCATTCCAACATAACAAGAAGCGGACACAAAACACATACCAAGATGCAGCCGATTGCATGACAAAAGACAAAGACGAAAGAGAGCGGTCTCCAGAAATTTCATTATTCATAGTAAGTGGGAAGTCGCATGATCACTGTAGGTGGGTGGATAAATGTAGTTAATTCAAAAGGTTGCTGTTAGGCGGCTAACTAGTTTATTAATAAAACGGGGGGCCTGAAGGGATGGACCATAGATAATTAAAAGTTATTAAAGATTAAATTATAGGAAATTATATATATATATCATGTTTTGGAGTAATTCTTAAGATTGACAGAGTTTATCATATTATATTTTATTCCAAGATTCAGCAAAACCGTCTGTACTCCAAGCCATGACAAGACGAGATCTCTTTCAGCGTTGATCAGCAGCGAGTGAGTCCTTAGTACACGTGTCTCCTTTAGTCCGGCGAAAGTAGAAGTCAAAGTTCTTATACGGGAGGTGGGTTGAGTTATCCTGGTATGAAGGTGACCCAACTGACACTTGAAGGGCTGGAGATTCATCACATATATATATGTATATATATATAGTATAAATACCACAAAAATCAAATCATTTGATTTTGTGGTAAACCTGACCATGGGTCCCGAACGGAATATGCAACCCCTTAGAATAGTTTTGAGAATCTGGCCTGGAAGACGTTCAGAGATGTAAACCCACTAAGCCGATGTGTGGCGAGCACCGCAATAAATTAATATAGAATGAGGAATATATGTTATCTTTTCACCATAATTTTTTAATGATGAAATTCAAATTTATAAAAGAATTTTAAAATGCTTTTCTTCTTCAACAATTGAAGAGCACGCGTAAACGTCAAATGGAAAATAAAATTCATAATGTTAATTTAGTTAAATTATGCTCTCTAAATGTGGATTTCGACATTTTATTGCCTCTTTAACAGCAAAAAAGTTGACAATTTAAGATTTACATCATTTCGAAAATACCAATTGTCAGAGTAAGTTAATGTTTACTAACGTCGCACTATAAAATAACTCGAGGGTATCAGCGACGGACCTCATAATTTGGTCATAACCATGGTCAACCATTGGACCATGGTCAAATAACGAGGACGACACCTAAGCTGGCACCCCTCTCTTAACTACCGCAAACGCAAGGACTTTGAGCCGCGATAAAGTTAACAAGCATAATCCCCTCTACACTTTGAGTCTTTCGTGGCACTAAGGTTCGAACTTATGGCACACAGGCTACGAGACTGACCAATTGCTAGAACAATGATTCTCACCCATTCTGCTGGGGCACTTTTGTGTGCCACCAAACTCTTGAAGTGTGCCGCCAAATTTTCTTTAAATTATAAATTATACTCTGAGAAAAAAATAAAATCCGGAACCGAATCATTCGACCGTTTTATAAAAATAACCTAAGGGTATTCCTGGTATATTTAACTTATTCTTTCGTAGATAGATGGATGTAAAGAAATTTCATTGGGTTCGCCTAATCGAGATTGATAACGGATACATATGTATATAAACTAATTTCGCTATGTAATAATCGAGATTTAATTTTAAAACATTCGGAAGAGTCAATTAATTCTTGGAATTAAATTAGAGGCGTTATCTCATAATAGCCAAAAAGGCTTTATAAATATTGTTACAATTTTCTACATCTTATTTGAGTGGATTTGAACTTTAGCATTAACAAATATAAAAATGAAAAAAAGATCGAGAGACTTTTAAATGTAGATGACGAAATGAGAGAGGCATTAACATTTTCCACCAAATTATTAAATTTCGCCTTAAATATATTCTTATAGTTTATATTTAAAAAATAATTATTAATAATAATTGTCACCCATCCGGTTTCGTGGTTAGCGACGCTGATTACTGTGCCATAGAGCCTGTGTACAAATCCCGGAGAAGGCATGAATGTTTGTAAATGTATAGTGCCTCTGCGGCAGGGGGAGGCCGTGGTATCCAAGTGGTCATGGATCATGGCAGGCATGCCAGGAGTTCGAGCCCAGTACCACTAAAAATCCGCCGTGTAGGGGAGCGATGCACGTTAAATCTGTCGAGAGCTGAAACGTCCCCCCGTTGGTGTGATGTGGTAGTTAGGAGAGGGGGTCCAGCTCAGGTGTCATCCGCGTCACTTGACCATGGTTCAAAATTACGAGGTCCGTTTCCAAAAGCCCTTGTGTAGCTAAACAGTGCGACGTTAATATTCACTCACTCACTTGCGGCATGGGGATACCCTGAATAGCCGTCGAGCCGCAAGTTCTCTCGTGATGTCGGTGGAAGAGGAAGAGAGGTGGTAGGCCCTGGCCACCTCTGGGGTATTCTCCCTCAAAATTAGGGTGGAACCGAGCCACATCATACTGTCACCTGTGTGGTGCTCAAAGCTACGACTAACGGCAGGCGTACAACTAGCCCTTGTCACGATGAATTCGTGGGCTTTGATCTGACATCACCAGGCAGGTAGAAAATCAGTAACAACAACAACATAATTTCTCAACAAACATTTTGCTATCTTCGTCGTACCTATTATTTTATTTAACATTGAAAATTATTATCATAAACTATTTGGCTTTATATATTACAGATAAGTAAAATTCTTTTTTAACTTATTTTGTTGTCAGTGTGCCGCCAAATGTTGAAATTGTTAAAAGTGTGCCGCAACAAAAAAAAAACATACAAAAGGAATACTGTGCTAGAATATGAAGTCTTAATTCCTATTTTAAGCAGAGATACTTTTTATATAATTTAGTTATATTTACACGCTACAAGGGGATACTAGAAAACAGATAACTAAAGATTTGAAAACTTCTAGTCTAAAAGATCACGACAGAAAAAACTTTGCATCGGAATAGCAATAACAAAACAGCAATTCCTACGAAACAATCTCTTTCTTGGATTGTTGCATTCCGCAGAAAATATTACAGCCCTTTCACAACATTCTTTTTCTCGGTAACTAAACCATTGTATATTTCTTTACAATCTCAGAGAGGGAAAAAGGAGAAAATTCAAAACAAGATTTCACTGTTGAAATAAAAATAAATTAAACAAATAAGCAAACAAAAACTAAGCATAGCCAATGACGTAGAGTCTCAATTTCCGGTTCGGAAAATACTGTCGCGTCGTTGAAAAGCCATTTACGAAGGTTCCATTCAATTTCCTGTTGTCAGTAGAAGGAACACAGCGAATTTGTTAAGAAAGATTGCTCGGTTTACGAGCCGTCTTTTCTTTACTCGAATGCAAGGCTTAATAATGCCATCCGATATCGGAACTAACAATCTATTTGTATCATTATGTCTGAAGGTATTCTATTTGTAATCATTACTGATTT